>CP080490.1:3641264-4241264 GCA_020844145.1 Sarcoptes scabiei | reverse complement strand
AAAAAATAAGGTGTGTTCATTCGAATTCGAACTTTCTTCTTCAATTTCTTTTTAAAAAAATTCTTCCGTTTTTGAATCAATTTCCTCTTTAGATCTTTTCGATGAGGATTCTCTCATTTCACACCGCTACCTTTACTGTAAGAATCTGAATCTTACTGTGATCTATAGATGAAGATTATTGATGAGAATCTTCTAGTTTGGAATGATACCACTACAAATTACTTTCTTTTAGGCCAAAATAAAAAAAAAAAACAATTCCCCCTCTTTCCAACACCTCTGCTTCTTTCTCGCATCGCATCGGATCGTTCCACTATCCATAGTTTTTGGAACATATGATATTCTCATCATTTGTTGAATGCTCACCGAAAACACTGACTAAACGCAAAAAAAAAAAAAAAAATTACCCGAACACACCCCGTGAATGTTCGATTTCAGAACGATTTCGCAACACAGTCTTCTTCATTCAAATGAAATCTCATCTTATCTAACTGTCTGGTTCTAAATTGATTACAATCTTCTCATAAATCTTCTTCCTTACGATCTCAATTACTAGAATTAAAGAATCTGTTTGACATCGATCAAAACGATGATTCGAAAGAGATATTGACCAATAAATGAGATAAAAATTTTTTATATTTAATGTGACAGTGAATAGCATCAAAAACTTATGGGGTTTCATTTCGTTATCTCTTAGAATAATCCTCGATTTGTAAAATCTTCATTCTACTCTGTTATTTTCGTTCAGAATCTTCTCTCCGTTTTTCTTCGTTTTTACTGCTGCCGTCAATCCAACTTGTTTATCGGCGTCCATAAAAAAAGGCGTTTGTTTTTTCTTCTAGTCTCTCTCTCTCTCTCTCTCTCACTGTTCTTCCTTTCTTGCTGATTCCCGTTTTATCTTGTAGATCCCTAGACATTTGTGCGAGATTATTTTCCTCTTCTTCTTTTCATATGAAAACCTCAATTTCTCTAATAGAGGAATATAAAAATAAGGAACAATTATATCGCACATCGAATGAGATTCCGATCCTCGAGAGCAGATGGTTGATGTTTGTTTCAGTATTTATTGTCACTGCCTCATTTCATTTTTAATCCATCGAGAGATAATTTAGTGGCATTCATTATCCATAATCAAATAGCAACGGCTCCTCTTCAAGTGTTTGTGTATTGGTTGTTATGATTCTCATCGTCTTGTTGTTGCTGATCGGCGAAGTTCATTGTCCAAACATCTTGTCATCGAATATTCGCTAGGATTGCATCGCAAACTTTTGTATTTTTTGTGATTCATTTCATCGGTGGTGAAAAGAGAATATTATCTCAACAAACCTCAATCTATAATATTTCTATGCTTTCATTGATTAATTAACTAAAATCAAGCTTCAACACCTCGATTTGCTTGCTGTGAACATAAACAGGAGAAGAAGAATCTCATTAGTCTCATCTTTTCATCGAATCTTTTCGAGCTTGTGATGTGATTGTGTCGAAAATCGATCCGCATTTATTAGGCAGCTCTCGCTTCTATTCTTTTCTATCTGCGATGCAATAAAGTAAGCTATTCCATTCTTTAAATATAGAAAATTAGTTTTTCAATTTCATCCATGGTGATCGGATAATAGTTGTGATCTGATATCTCTCACCATCATTGCATTTTAATTCGATTCCGCGAAGAGATTTCACATCAATATTTTTCCCTATCTTCGATCAGCTATCAAAATAATCATTATGGTCATTATATCCAAAATCATTTCGATCGAAAGAAAATAAACTGTATGTTTTTTTATTTTCGTGCGATGATTCAATCTTTCTCGATGCATCTTCTCCCTGGCAGGAGAACATCATCATCGAAATAATAGTTCAAATAAGTTTGAAATTGCAATAGATTTCTCATCTGAATCATCATCCAAACAGTGTTTAATATTCGGATTTAATTCGATTCGTTGAAATCGTATGCTAATCTTCCACCAACATCTGTCTCTTTGAATCTCCTATGGCTGATCTTTGTGTGTTTGTGTCTCTCTCTCTCTCTCTCTCTCTCTCTCTCTCTCTCTTTCACTCAATTGAGTTTTTAAATTCTATCTAAAATAATCGGAAATTTCATCATTCACATCCATCTTTTGCTGAAATCTCTCGACGAATCTCTCTGGAGATCAAATGAATGCTGTTGATGAGGAAATAAATTCTTATTCTCGGATTAAAGAGAGAGAGAGAGAGAGAGAGAGTCAATCATAAAGAGATTGAGTGAAGTTTCAATTCTAATTATAGAATGAAATACTAGATTCTTTAGAATTCGTTGCGATTATCTTGGATTCACTTGTGTCTTTGAATGTTTTTTTTTGTTTTTTTTCCGATAACTCACCATCATAGAGAAGTTTGTAATTAGCTTCAAATTTTCTGTATCGAAAATCTTTCGACTTTTTATTTTTGGCAAACCTAACCGAAACTATAAATTTATTACTAGATTGAAATTTGTCCGCCTTCTCTTCTTTCTTCCTCTTTTTCTTCTTTCTTCTTCCTCATCTAATTCTTATGATTCTTCTTGTCTGTTCTGTAGAATCTGTAGTTCGGTGTATCAATACTTATCTTCTAGAAATTAGCTTCAAACGATTCAAATGATCTCTCTCCTCTCTCGCAAGCTAAATATGTTCAACACATGTTCGTAGTGTTGTTCGTTACAAAACATTTGGTCAAAATTAGTTGTAAATCTCTTACTTCTCACTTCTCTGTCGGATATTTTGGATCCCTTCTCGATCTCATAAGATCAATATCTTCTCTACTAGAGTCGATTTCTTCTTTTCTTTTTAAAAAATATTCGATTTTGATTTTGATCTAAGATCTAGATTTAATCATAATCATAACCGATAATGTTTCGATGAGATGAATTCTTTTTTTTTTTTTTTTTTTTTGAATCAAATTTTATTTGAAATTTCCAGTTTGAAAAGTATCAACTAACTTTGCAAATCTTCCTTTTCAAAGCTCAAGGTTTCTTTGTTCTTCTCTCTCTCTCTCTCTCTCTCTCTCTCTCTCTCTCTTTCTCTGCGATCATCGCCGAGACCGGTCTTTGTTTATTTGTGTGTGAGTGTGTGTGTGTGGAAAAAATGCCAAACTTCAAATTGACCATATTAGGATTTGCTGAGCTGATTTTTGCCATTTTTTAGCTTTTGCCATTTATCCCCATTCAATTCTAATTGTTTTGGCTACAAAAATGGCCATTCTCGTTTTTTTTCGCTCTAAAGCAAGGTGTTTCTCTGTTGTTAGCTCTTTAGTTCTCTCCAATATCACAATGATTATGATTTGATTATGTTCCAAAAGCGAACTAAGAGAACGACCGAAATAGAGAGAGAGAGAGAGAGAGTCAGTTTCCGGTTTCGATTGAAGAGCAAAGATTTCATTTGATTGGATTTCGTTAATGAATTATAAAATTCGAAGAATTTTATTTCTCTCAATACCTCTATCTTACCAAAGAATCGATACTGAATCGAATCTTTAGTTTAAATTTTCAAATCTACGATTGAATTGAAGATTTATTAATAGCATCATCCGAATCGATCATTGCTCCGATTTTTATTTCCGCTTCTATCGAAATCGATCTACTTCGATCGATAGCATTTTTCGAATCGGATTCGATATAGTATTTGGATTTTTTTCACAAAACCTTTCACTGAGAGGACACACAGATACCAAAAAAAAAAAAAAAAAAAAAAAAAGAAAGAAACACCTGTGTTTCAACTCTACAAGAAAGCAAAGTCTTTAGACTTTTTCGCTCAATCCACACAATTCAAGAGGCTCTAAAATTATACTTGGTTTTTTTTTCTTGTTTGATCGCGGTATCTCTCCTTTGTCTGGCGAACGTTTGCGAAAAAAAAAGAGAACTCCGATAGTTTTTTTTTTCTGTTTACTACCGAAGTTTAGCACCAGATTTGTTTTTTTTCCGATAACTTTTTCTCTTCCCCAGTGAATGGAAACCCATCTTCATTCGATTCGTTGAAACGTTTTTATTCTGATCTTTATGTTCTCAATCCCCCTCTTCTCTCTATAGACTCTCATCAGACTCATCATTCTTTGATTCGATTCTTCTTCGAAAAACAAATAAATTGGAAAATCTTTAAATTTTCAAATGTTTTAGATGAAGATACGCTACAATCAAGCCTATAACTTTAAATAGCTCTCTCTCTCTCTCTCTCTCTCTCTCTCTCTCTCTCTCTCTCTCTCTCTCTCTCTCTCTCTCTCTCTCTCTCTCTTTCTTTCTTTCTTTCTTATTTTTGAGACATAGATCGAATGCTTCCTCCGAACAAGAATGAGGTTTTGAGAATGAAAGATAAAATTCTCTCTCTCTCTCTCTCTCTCTCTCTCCATTCATAATCCATAATAAGTTTTGAATCTTTTCAAAAATAATTTTCCGATGACAACAAGATCATCATCATCAACATCACTATTGATTTCGATTGAAGAAATTCGTTTGTGTGAAATAATCTAATCTAGTTCTCTCTTTCTCTCTCTCTTTCTATAGCTTCAAGCCAAACTTTAAGAAACCTACAAGACCGAATCTTCGATTGCCGTATGAAGAAGATTTCATTATTCTTTGCTCAAACAGCATTCAAGCGTGATTCGTTCGATGATGTTGTAAGAAGCGAAGCTGAAATGATTTGACATAGATTTTTAGAATCATCATCATCTTCATCGTTCGAGAAACAAAAAAACAAATTCATTTTATTTTTGCCTTTTTTCCCTCTCTCTCTCTCTCTCTCTCTCTCTCTCTCTCTCTCTCTCTCTCTCTCTCTCTCTCTCTTAATATTCTATTTGTCGATTTTGTTTCGAGCTTTTTTTTCTTCTTCAAGACGCCTACGATCCACATCTCTTCTTTCGTTTCTCACATCAATTCATCCCATACATGCTTGAGTGAGAAGTACAAAATCAAAAAAAAAACGACAACTTTCTTCGAATGGTAATTTTTTTTTCCTTCTTTTTTGAGCCTAAGAAATTTTATTGATAGAATTCTCGTTTCTCCTTTTTTTCTAGAACGCGAGTAATGAAACTCGACGGAAATAATCGAGGATCTGTTTTGTTTCGAAAAAAATTCGATGATACAAAAATTTCATCCAATATGAATCACACAATCAATAGACGTTTTGATATTCGAACCAAGAATTCTAATTATCATTCACACCATCATCATCATCAATATCGAAATCATCATCATCTTGATCATTCTAATCGAAAAGTTCGATCGATTTTGAATCATCTTAAACGATTCGAAAGCATCAATGCATTCCTGATCTTGATAATTCTCAACCACATGATCACATTTTCATTGACTGAATGTAAATGTTTCCATCTATCCTATCCTATCGATGCAATCCTAATCTGATTTTCTTCTCTCTTCTTTCGTACAGATAAATATAAGACTACATATTTTGAATATAAAGACACTAATTCACCGTTTCCGGAGCAGCTACGTGAAGCTAGCCAATGTATAACGAAAACGAACTGTCGCGATTGTATTCGAACCAAGCTTTGCTCTTGGTGCAATGTGCCTGGCAATTATTCGCACAATCGTTGCGATATCACCTCAAATCTTCAAGAGCATGGCTGCTCATCGCTCTATCTCTATGCTCCACAGCCACAGTTCAATCTTGAAGAAGACGAAGAGCTATCGAATAAAACTGATGAGAATACTGATCCGATCCAAATGAAACCGCAACGAATTTCTTTAAAAGTACTGCCAAATATTCCTCAAACTTTTCAAGTCACTTTCAAACAGGCCCTTGATTATCCGGTCGATCTTTATTACCTGATGGATCTTTCTAAATCTATGGAAGATGATAAAGCGAAACTTGCGGAATTAGGACACGTACTTGCTCAAACTATGCAAAATTTGACCAATAATTTCCGTCTCGGATTCGGTTCGTTCGTTGACAAAACAGTTATGCCTTATGTCAGCATAGTTCCAGAAAAATTAAAAGCACCTTGTTATGGTTGTGCCGCTCCTTATGGATTCAAGAATCATATGAGCTTAGATACTGATTCGAGTTATTTCGTTCAAAGAGTGAATGATACTCAAATCTCTGGCAATCTTGATGCACCGGAAGGTGGTTTCGATGCAATCATGCAGGCAATCGTCTGTCAAAATGATATTGGTTGGAGAGAGAAATCACGTAAACTATTAGTATTCTCAACCGATGCTGGTTTTCATTACGCTGGCGATGGTAAACTAGGTGGTATTGTGAGACCGAACGATGGCGAATGTCATTTAGATCGCGATGGTGTTTACACTGAAAGCATCACTCAAGATTATCCATCAATTAGGTCAGATCAATCCGAAATCGATAAGTTCGTTTTGAAAATAATCGATTTCTTTTTGCTATTTTTTTTCAGTCAAATCAATCGAAAAGTTCGAGAGCATCACGTCAATATCATTTTTGCTGTGACCAAAGATCAATTTCATATTTATAATCAGCTTGTTGGAAACAATAATCATTCGATGTCACTGATTGAAGGTTCATCCGCTGGAATGCTTGCTGGCGATTCTTCCAATGTTGTTCAATTGATTGTGGATGAATATCAAAAAATTACTTCCGCAGTGGAATTGAAAGATAATGCAACTAATAATATTCGAATGACTTATGCATCTGAGTGTTTAGGTCAGAAGAAAGAGCAGACTAGTGTTTGTAAGGGCCTTCGAGTCGGTGATCATGTTGTCTTTGATATCACTCTAATGGTAGAATCTTGTCCACCTAACGAAAACGATTGGCAGCAAACCATCAAAGTGTATCCAGTTGGATTGAATGATGCTCTTTACATCGATTTGGAGATGATTTGTAAATGTGATTGCGAGAAAGATGCTCAAGAAAAAAGTCCTGAATGCGGAGGTCGAGGTAGCTATCAATGTGGCATCTGTAATTGTGATGATAATTATTACGGACGAAGATGTGAGTGTGATGCTAAAAATTCTGATCCAGCCAAAGAAGAAGCAAGTTGTTTCCGAGGCAACGACACCAAAGTTTGTTCTGGACGTGGCACTTGCAGGTAAATACGATCTTCAAATATTAGGGGCATTTTTTTTGACTAAAACATATCTGTGTAGATGTGGCGAATGTGAATGCTTCAAGCGTGAATCTCCCGATGAAGAAGTTACCGGAAAATATTGTGAATGCGACAATTTCAGTTGTGATCGATTCGAAGGTTTAGTGTGTGCTGGACCAGATCACGGAACGTGTGAATGCGGTGCATGTATCTGTAAAGATGGTTGGTCTGGACCGGATTGCAGCTGTAAAGTGGGCAACGAAGGTTGTATCAAAGATCCTACCACTGGAAAAATCTGTTCGGGTCATGGAGAGTGCATTTGTGGGCAATGTGTTTGTTTCAACAACGAAACCGAGCAATACACTGGACAATTTTGTGATGAATGTCCTACATGTAAAAAACATTGCGATCTATACAAAGATTGTGTTCAATGCTTAGTGTTCAACACTGGTCCGTTAGCTGAGGATCAATGCCGAAATTGTACGATAAATCCAATCACAACCAACGAATTAGATTCGAAAGAAGGAGAGCTGTGTGTCGTTTGGGACGAGAATGATTGTGTTTTCAACTTCAAATATCAATATGATGAGCATGAAGAATTGGTCTATATCTATGCTCAAGAGACTAAAGATTGTCCGGAACCAGTGAACGTTTTGGCGATCGTAATCGGTGTCATCGTTGGAATCGTTTTGATTGGTTTAGCATTCTTATTGATCTGGAAGCTATTGACCACCATCAAGGATCGAAGAGAGGTAGCCAAATTCAATGAAGAAAGATTGAACGCAAAATGGGAAACGGTAGAGATATTTGCTCTGATTTATTTCGTTCAGTCAAACTAATCTTTTTTTTTACTTTCATTCTAATTCATTCGATTAGGGAGTGAATCCGATCTTTAAAAAGGCAACTTCGACGTTCAAGAATCCGACCTATAGTGGCAAATAAAATGCTAGTTATTAATATTTTTCTGTTGCTTGCTTGATTTTTTTTTCTTGAATTTCTTTCTTTCTCTCTTTCTCTCTCTCTCTATTGGAAACACTTTCATTTGTTAATATTTAATTGTTGTTGTGAATGTTTTCTAACGTCTCTTTTTGTTGGATCCATTGGACTCTTGGTCTGGGATCTCTCTGATCGAAAGAATCGTAGAATCATTCACGACTGTGATATATACTGATGATGTATTTGCCAAATAATTATCTTCAATTCTTCTTTGAAACAAAAAAAAAAAAATTTTTGTAATCCTTTCTTCATCTCTTCTCCATAATTCACGCTTTGTTATCGCGCCTGCATAATTCTCTGAAAAATTGAACACTTAAAAAAAAAGTATTTAAATTGAAAACTCTCTCTCTCTCTCTCTCTCTCTCTCTCTCAGATTATTAGCTTCGATTTGATCGATAATTTTTGTGGTTAAAAATTTTAATTTCCGTTCTAATCGGATGCTTAAAGAACTTCTCTCTCTCTCTCTTCCTCTTTCTGCTTTTCAAACATCAAGGTTATATACATTTTTTGAAAGCGTTTCCGGATCTCCATCAATCTGGTTGAAAGATGTTGGTGTTTATTTATACAATAGCAAACAATCAATTCTGAAAATGAATGTGGGATGATGGAAGGCGAAAAATAAATTAGATGTGTAGGTTTTTAGCTCGACACTCGAGAAAGGGTTGAACTTTGTTTGATTTAAAACGAGACTTATTCTTTAGTCGCTAAAGTCTAGTCAATCCTAATTCCCTCATAGAGAATTGAGAAAACGATGTTAATTTGCTTGAGTCTATTGCATTTAATCTTCCCATCTGAACGAAAAAAAAAAAACCAATCCACATCATCTGGGACCTCACATTCGGTTTCGATTGTACGATTAAATGCAAAATTCACAACGTTCTGGTTAGGTCTCAAGAATTTCTTCTCTTTTCGTTTGCTTTTTACTTGACAGATTCCAGTTGAATTTCACTCTATGTTCTCATCTAAACTATTAAGACCGTCCCTATGTTTTGTTCTGTTCTCCTCAAGCCCATTCTTTCTTCTAGGTTCATCCAAATTGTTTGCCTGAGAGAGAGAGAGAGAGAGAGAGAAGAGAAGAGAATCGATAACAGACCAAAAAAAAAAAAACAAAAACGACCAGCTCTAGCGCTATTCTCTCATATAAAAACAAGGTTCGATGGCGAGGTGTAGGCCTTTTCATTTCTATCTTTACTGAACATAGAACAAACATTTGAACGGAAAATTGTTTTTTTTTTTCAATCTGTTTTTGCCGGCTTTCGTACATCATCTCACCTTCTAGACCATTTGGTTTTGATTCGATTGATGGGAATCGATTAATTCATTTCGTATTTCATCTGTCAGTTTCGTCCAGAAAAAATCTGATCTGTTGTGATTTTCGACTATAAGAATCATCAAATATTGCTTGTTTTTGTTTCAAAAGCTTCCATAGTTCTATCCTAAGAAAAAAATCATTTGAAATTAGATTTCGATAAACGACAACTTCCGTTATATTCATTACTTGTCTGGATGTTTTTCCAAGTTTAATATTAAAAGTTTTTTATTTGTGTTTCAAATCCCTGAATTAATTATGCATTGTGATTGATTGCCATTTTCTTAAACAAAATCGATATCCGTAAACTCTCATCGATCGATGATCTTGGTGATTGATTTTGGGACCTACGAATCAAAATTCCAAATCGACAATGCTTCAAATATGCTAATTTATTAGTGTTCCATCGTATAACACTTCGAGGTAAGAATTTCGATTTGAACAGTCTCATAAAAAAAATCCATAACTAATTTATTAGTAATTAAAGAGAGAGAGAGAGAGAGAGAAAATATGCTGAATGAAATCAAACTGTTCGACTTGAAGACTCTGACTCTAAAGGCGCTTCTAGTACGATAGAGAGAGAGAGAGAGAGAGAGAGAGAGAGAGAGAGAGAGAGAGAGAGAGAGAGAGAGAGGGAGAGAATCTTCAATTGAAACAATTAATCTTGATTGATTTCGAACCGAAACGAAATATTCTCTCCGACATCTTAGATCTTTGTTTTGATTCACGATTCAAGTGTGGGTAATTTCCAAATTACCCACCATTACTCACCATTACCATCACCACCACCTTAACCAACTACCGCAACCATTCGTTGATTACCATAATAATGAACACCTGTGCTTCGAAGGATTTTTTTTTTTTTTGTAGAAAATCTAATTCTCTCTCTCTCTCTTTTTCCCTTCTATAGTTTGATACTATTGAATGTCTGTGGGAATTCGATGAAGTTTGAGATCCGGATTCGAAAGAATTTTTTGACCCTAAATTTTTTTTTCATCCCCTTCATTTCAAGCTAGGCCCTTATAGTTTGTTTTTTTTTTATCGTAACATTTTCGATCTTTCTCTCTACACTTTGGTGTAACGATTGATTGATTTTTTTTTTTTTGCATTTCGACCTAGAAACACAAAAAACAGCTTGTGATAAATCGATTGATTAGAGCGAATCTAATAGAAGAGAGCCAAATTCATTAGATTTTCATTTGGATTTAGATTGATTTTTTTTTCACGAGATATTTCAAAGAATTTTCTTCCACAGATATTTGATCAAATTTTTCGAAATCATTCGTGGAAAAAATTCTGATCCTTTTTGTTCTGTTTCCTCGTACTTAGATCTAGTTTCATCTTCCATCGAACGAAACCCCCTAGTTCCGGCCAAACTTCATTCCAAACTCTATTTTTTATCTAAAGTTTGATTGACAACCACAAAAACAAAATAATTAAGACGAACGGATTCCATCTCTCTTGAATGCTGTAAAAGAATCTATTAACCTATTTTAGTAGAATTCTTCAGAACAAACTTTTGTATAGGAGACGTTTGATGCTATTATTTAATTAATCGCAATTATTGATTATTATTAGCGCTAGTATTATTAGGTTCTTCGATTTGGTCCAAATTTTGGCCATAAAGAAGAAGAGATTTGGATTCGAAATCATTGATGAATTGATCGATGTCCATTTCTCTTTTCCTAGATGTTTGTTTGTTTGTTTTTTCTTCACTTCTCTTATAACCCAAAACTTTTTGGCACAGAATTCTACTGCAATGATCATAACTAGCAAGAGTGTTTGAATAACTTTGTTGAAGTTTTTTTTGTTGAAACAAGAAAAAATCAATGATGAATGACAATGATTTAATTATTGACATCCAAATTCTCGTTCGTAAAGATTAGATTCTATTCGTATGGCTTCGAATGGTTACGATCGATTCACAATGAATCGTTTTCGATCGCTTTTTCGTATCCGATCGATAAAAGTTTCAAAATCAATCATCAAATTCTATTACATTGGATTTTTTCATTGTTTATCTTCGAATCTCTTCAACAATCCAATCCACTGTGATGAAGCATTGATCAATGCTAACGATTCATCGACGGCTATCTTTGTTGATCGAACCCAATCAATATTCTCGTCTTCATCGTCGTCGTCGTCGTCGTTGCCAAAATCATCGAAATTATTCGAACACTATTTTGCAACTTTTTTGCCCAAAGATCATCCAATCGAATGGCGAGACGATCATCTCACTAAAAGTCATCGAAAACATCGGAACCAGCTAAATCGACGAAATCAATTGAAAAAAAGAAATCGATCGAAACTGAATCGAAATAAAAAATTATGGCTACGAAAGCATAAAAATCATTCCGATCAGATTAAACGATTCAAAGTTATCGATGATAGTTACAGTGTTCAAAATAATCGAACGATTGATGAAGAAAATTTATATGATTTTTTTCTACAAAAATCTCGAAAATTTCAACAGCAACGCAATGATCATCTTAATCATCAGCATCAACCAAAACATCGTCATCGACATTCGAATAGAAAAGCGAATGAGCGATCGAACAAAAAACCGAATATAATTTTAATTTTAACCGACGATCAAGATATTGAATTAGGTTCGATGCATTACATGCCTAGAACTATGAAAATTATGGCCGATGAAGGGATTCAAATACCGAACGCCTACTCTACAACACCGTAGGTTATGATGCGATGGTAATCAAAACTAAATAATTTATTTGATGAACTTCATTTAGAATGTGCTGTCCTAGTCGAAGTTCAATGTTGACCGGTCTCTATGTCCACAATCATAATGTCTATGTAAGTTGAAAGTTTTTTTTTTGTTGTTGTCTGGCCAATTAAACGACGCAATTAATTTTAATTATTCAATTTTCATCTAATCAACTCTCTCGACGGCGAAGACAAATGGCGAGAATTGTAGCTCTATCCGATGGCAACAGACTCATGAACCGAGAACGTTTGCCAAGTATCTTAGTGAAATCGATTATCGGACTGCCTATTTCGGTAAATATCTCAACGAATATAATGGTAACCACATTCCTCCAGGATGGTCAAATTGGTCGGCATTGATCAAAAATTCTCGTTATTATAATTACACTTTGAATGTCAATGGAAGAAAAATACGTCACGGCGATAACTATCATCTAGATTACTATCCTGATTTGATTCTAAACGATAGTTTACAATTTATTCAATATTCGAAGCGATTTTTTCCATCCAAGCCTTATCTAATGGTCTTGTCATTTCCGTCGCCGCACGGACCTGAAGATTCCGCGCCACAATATCAGCATCTATTTTTGAATGAGAAAAGACATCGGACACCGAGCTGGAATAGAGCGCCTAATTTCGATAAACAATGGCTACTTCGTTCGACACCGAAAATGTCTAATGTTCATCAACAATTCACAGACTTTCTCAATGCTAAACGTCTTCAGACATTACAATCGGTTGATGAGGCTGTTGATCGAATTTATCAAACTTTGAAAGATCTCAATGAGCTTGGTAACATTTTGAATACTCGAAATTGATTTGATAATAATATTCTTTTTTGATTATAGATAATACCTATATGATCTATACCTCTGACCATGGCTATCATCTTGGTCAATTCGGACTGGTCAAAGGAAAAGCGATGCCATTCGAAACGGACATTCGTATCCCATTCTTTATTAGAGGGCCAAAAATACCGGCCGGCAAGAAGTGAGCAAAATTAATCAACAAAAAAAAAAGAAAAAATTTTTTTCGAATCGTTTTTCAAAACAAAAAACACAAGACTTAATAATTTTCTACTTAATTATAGGCTAAATGATATCGTATTGATCATTGATATTGCACCAACATTGTTAGATATCGCTGGATTGAAGATCCCCGAACATATGGATGGAATATCATTCATGCCGTATATTAATCGATTGACTACGCTCGCTACATCATCGACCACGAACATCATTACTGCCCGTGAAAAGAATGGCAACAATCATAGCAATAATAATAGTAATAATGGCAATACTAACGAAAACAATCATTCGGAATTGATTAAACGTGATTCTTTTCTCATCGAAAGAGGGTAAGAAATTTGTTAGCCGAAAAGTCTATGATTCATTTCAATTGATTGCCAATTTATTAATGAATTTTTTTATTTCTCATTTCTTTTTCAACTAAAATTCAACATCAAATGTTATGTTGCGAATCGAATCTACGATTTTTCGAATCGTTACAATCTTGATTGGTTAATAAATTTATCAATTTACTACAAAAGAAAATTCAAAATCTTTCAAAAATTCAATGATTGGTCATGGATCTATGGTCGAAATAATCAAAATGATATCAATAATCAAAAAAGAATCGATTCTAATCAAAATAATAATGGTAATAAGGATGAAAACGATAACGAAAATGATAATATAGATGGTGATCCATTGATATCCTCGTTCAATCTCAGACAATCCGAATGGATTCGAACATTTTGTTCGAAATCTGAATATCGATCGCCTTGTAGAGATGGACAAAAATTCGAATGCTATTACTCAAATCGTTTCGATGCTAACAAACTGCTCAGCAGCAACAATAGAAGCAACATCGAAATTGAACAAAATCCAATCATTCGTGAATGTTTATCGAGTTATTTCGATGAAGAAAACGATCAAGATCGTCATCAAAAAGATAATGAAGAAGACGATGATGATGAAGTTAATATCACCGATAATCAATCAAACGTTAGATGCAATTGTAACGATGACGATGATGATTATTATGTCAATAAAACGTACATTGACCGGATGTTAACGAATAATGCTGATTACGATGATGATGATGAAGATGATGGTGGCGGAGTTAAAATTTTTTCGCGAAGAGATTCGAATAAGAAAAAATCATTACGTATCGTCGGTGGTAAACACCGTCGAAACGTTTTCCTTGACCATAATGGCAATGATAGTGGAATGATTTTTGGTCAAAATAACGCTGACAATGATGATGATGATGAATTCGATCAAAATAATGAAACAAATCACGATGATGTCGATGCCGATGTCTATGATGATGATGATGATATTGAACTCAATGATCAACAAATAGATAGCTTTGATTTCGATATCCAAAGTGTTTATGAATTACGAGGATTGATCGAAATTGCCAAATCATCATCATCATCATCATCTTCATTATCATCACCTTCGAAGAAAATCTTTGTGGTCAACGATCAAACAAATAATCTCGATCAGACTGTGAAGGATTTGAAATCGACGAAAAATTTATCGAACACAATTAAACATCGATTACTATCCATATTGAAATATTTTGACAACGAAGATGATGGTAGAAACGATGGTGATGATTACCTAGATAATTTGGTCAAAAGTTCAATCGTTTCGTTGAACAATAATTTTAACAATAACAGCCATGAAAACATCGAAAGATCGTTGAATAATCGTAGCAATGATGATTGCTCGTCGAAGTTTATTAATAGTAGCTCAAGCATTAATTGTTCAATCAAGATTTATTCAAATCACGATGTTTGGCGTGAAAAAAAAGATCATATCAATACGGCCATCGTGGAGCTACAGCAAAGATTGTTTCAATTGAAAGATATTCGAAGATATTGGAACGAAATACGTCCATCGATTCGAAAAACTGGAGCCAAAAAAAGCAAAAGAAGATCTAGATTGAGGAATAGTAATAATAATAATAATAATAATAATAGGACAGCTCATAATGATGGGAATAGTGTGAGAATGAAAAAAAGACGAAAAAAAATCGAAAGAGGAGGAAGTAGAAAGGGAAGAAGGAATCGAAAAAAGAATGGATGTTATTGTCGAGCAACAAAAATGATTGACAGCTATGATCGGAAAGCTGAAAAGAAGTTGGAAAAAATTTTCAGATTTAATCCAAGTAGAAAGAACGTCAGCGATCTGTATCGAATCGAGAATAATAAAAATCTAAAAGCTACGAATTTTTTCAACGCTCTCCATAATAACTCTAATACAGTCTCTAATAATAATAATAATAATAATCATAATAGTGAGGATAGTGAAGATGATGGTGAAGATAATGGTCGATCTCGAAAACTCCACCACCAACATCAACAACAACAACAACATCATCATCATCATCATCGACGTCGTCATGAAAAAGAAAATACTTTTGACGATAGTGTTCATCGATCTCGAGAAAGAATCTATCATCGTCAATCTCGACCACAATCAATGATTAGATCAACAAACGGATCGTTGATTATGGCACAATCGAATAGCCATCAGCATCATCATCACCAACATCAACATCACCATCATCTCAATCATCTAGAGCAACAACATCATAATCAAAATGATCATCATCGGCATCGAGATCCAGTGATCAATATGAAACGGTGGCAAAATCGAAAACGAGATCGAAAAAATCGTCGTCGTGGACGTTTCGAGAACACCGAATGTAGGATTGCTGTCAATGAACAAATGAATTGTTTCATACACGATAATGATCATTGGAAAACTCCACCATTATGGACCAGTAAGTATCGTGATTCGGTGTTGTAGGTGTGTCAGTGGGTGTGTGTGTGTTTCAAATTAACTCTCTTCTCATAAGAAAAAGAAAAACGAGCTCTCTAAAGTTTGATTATAGAGAATGGCAAAAAGGAGAAAAAAAAACTTCAAACCATTCTATTCATTGAGAAGACGGAATCTAACAAAGGAACGAAAACTTTCACACAAAATTAAGATAGATGTGCCGAAGAGGATGATGATGATGATGATGATGAATTACAAATTTAGAGCTTCAAGAAGAAAAGATTGATTCTTTCTCTTCTTAAAAATCGATTATTATTATTATTATTATTATTATTATTTCGAAATTAATTTTTTTTCCTTTGAATTAATTCTCTTTTGCTCTTGTTTACTGCCTAAGATGGTCCATTTTGTTTCTGTCAAAATTCGATCAATTCATCGTTTTGGTGTATGCGAACGATCAATGAGACGCATAATACTTTGTATTGTGAATTCGTCACTGGTTTCATTTCCTTCTACGATCTCAATGTTGATCCATATCAGGTTTGTGTGTTCTACGGCGAAAGAAATGATCGAACTCTTTTCGACTCTTCTTAGTTTAGTTCCTTCTCTTTCTCATTCTCCATCTATCTATTGTTTTTCAATCTAATTATTCCGATCTTTTCATTTTCTCTCTCACTCTCTGTCTCAATCTCTCCATCGTTTAAAACACAATACGATGTTGAAAAACTAAATAGCTGACGAATAGAATTTTCGAATTGAAATTCGATCAAATTGTTGAACTGAGTCGAAAATTAGCCAAATTAAAAAATTGTTCCGGCTCTTTAGATTGTTCTGATCCAGATGGAATGATACATCGAGAGCAGAAATCATCATCACCATCATCATCATCCTTTTCCACATCGAGTCTTTCACTCTCTCCACAATCATCTCCAAATCTTTCGAATCGTTGAGACTAATCAAGCATAATTATCATCACTACCATCATCACCATCATCACCACCACCACTATCGTCATCATTGATGTGAAACTAGTCTCAAATCGCCATTTTCATTTCATCATTGATAAATTCAATCGGTTTCGATGAGAAGAGATCCAAAATAATCAAATAGCTGAAGCAAAAGACGAGCCATCTCTCATACATTCTCATTCAAATAGATAAAAAATTATAAATGCTGATCTAATCTTATCTGTAATAATCGAATTAGCTTGAATGATTCTCAATAAATTAAGCATAAAATCATCGTTGTTGAAAAGAAGATTTTCGAGAACGAGAGAATCAATCGTAATTGAAATCAATTTTTTTTTTGCTCCAAAACTTTTATTGTTTTGCTTTTATTTTTGTTATTTGATCAAAAGAAAAAGACCATTTTTTTCTTGTCTTATATTCCATAAGAGAAGTGAATCGAAAATAATTGTTGGAATAAAATTAGAGAATTTCTTCTTGTTTAATTATCTTTTTTTTTTTTGAGCTATTCCAATCTCTTATTTCTTCTCTGTTTCGATGACAAACTCTCCAATCTTTTGAACTTTTGAATCCTAACAATCCGATTTACGAAATCGTTTTTCAGTTTCGATAATTGGTTTGTTTGGCTAACAAACTTGTTCGACTATAATTTAAACTTATGGAACTTTAAACAAAAGTAATTTTTTTTATCCACTTAAAGACGTAGACTTTAGGTCCTAGAGAGAATAACAATCCTAAAAGAGCTATAATTATCGAAAATGTTCGATATCATTCAAAGTTTTTTTTCGCGGCAAATTTCTATCGAAAGAGATCTAATTAATCGATTGATTAATTAGATTTGAATCGATTGAAAATCAATGCCGACAAGATTAATGTTGAACAAATTTCTCACAATCTCTTCTGATCTAATTTTGTTTCTCAATCATTACAAGATTGACTAATTTAGGTTTTGATTTGTCACAAGGCACAATGAGAATTTGAATTCTCTTGAAAAACCACTGCTCTAATTGCTTCATCAATCGTTTTCCTCTCTCTCTCTCTCTCTCTCTCATCGACATTGATTTGATTCCCATCGAACTAGATTATCTTTGATTGAATCCGATCCCGATGGCAAACTTTTTTCTATCAAATGCGAGTTCTTTGTTCTCCCCCTTCCATTTTTCTTCACCATGAGAAATTAATTTTTGTTTTTTGTTTTTTTTTTCTTCCATATTCGTCTTCTCTTCATACCTGTCCTAGACAGGCAAGAAGATCGTGATCGCTGACACCTTTTTTTATTGCCTTCAATTTTGTCAGACGTTTTCTCTCCCTCTCTCTCTCTCTCTCTCTCTCTCTCTCCCTCTCTTTCTCTGCAAATTTAATCTGCTATTTTAGAATGAGAGATAATCATCAACTGATTTGAGGATACGAGCGAGGAAGAGAAGACAAATTTTCAAAGTGTAACATAATCATCATAATGCATCATCATCATCATCATCGTCATCGTCAGCTTTTAAGATTAAGCTTAGCTTAGATTCGATAAAATTTTGAACCAAATTCAACACCAACAAATGAAATCTAAACCCTAGTTAATAAGATCTATATTATTGTCGAGATTACGATGATGATAATTATGATGATGGCGAATGGTGATGATGATGATTAGGATTGAAACGAGACATCATAAACAATCAGTACATCTTCGCAAACAGGTAGGAAGATTATTATTATTATTATTACAATTGTTATTACCGAAAAAATCATAATTATTATTATTATTGCTTTTTTTTTCTTTTTTTGTCGTTCTAGTTATCGAACATAATAATGATGATGAGAAGAAGGAGAAGGTGAAGAATTCTCGAAGTTATTTGATTCCCAATCATTAATGCTTGACTTCTGTTTCAATTGTTCGATTTCACTCTTTACTTCCTTCCCTCGATCCAACATCGCAGAGGGTTTCGGTGTTTCTTCACTAAACCATTAAAATTTTTTTGTTTTCGTTTTTTTTTATTGTTTTCGCCTCACCAATGAGATATAATCACCATCATTGTTATGATTATCATTATTATTATTATTATTATTATTATTATTGTTATCTATTCATTCAGTCATTCATCCATTGAATCATTCAATGTTTGAAGACAAACTATCTCAAGATGCTGGACAATGGATTGAGATTAACTTAGTCTTTAGTAGAGCAAAATATGGAGGGGAGGTTCATTGGTTGGTTGGTTGGTTGGTTCATTGAGAAAATCATAAATCATCATAACAAAAACGTAAGAACTGAAAGATAGTCTTTTGTGTCGATGAGCGAAGAATGAATCCAATCTAGAGTGCTTAGTAGATTATCATCGAAACAGATGCAAAGCAACAAAAGTTGTTGAATGCTAGCGATAAAATTATGGTAGCGATGAAAAACGAAAAATAAAATGATGAGGCTAATGAATTTTTTTTTTGTTTTTCACTTCGAAATTTTCACTTTTCTCGAAGTGTTCTTTGCATAGATACTGGCCTCATACATCTATAGTCTTCTCACCAAACAATCGAGATTGAAAAGTGCCAAAAACAAACCAAAAGCAAGAGAGAGAGAGAGAGAGAGAGAGAGAGAGAGAGAGAGAGAGAGCATCAAGACCTTATAATCTCAATATTTTGTTTCGATAATAACACTAATCTTCATGATGATTATGGACAAGATTATTAGCTTGAGGATGCTTGAGCTCACTCGAATCGAACGAAATCGAATCTCTTCGGTCGAATCGAAAGGCGATAAAATGTTTGTTGTGACCTCACTGTTTTTCATTCTATCTTTTAGAAACTCTTCGCTTTCAATCATTAACCCACTAACTGTTGAATGGACTCAACTCTCACTCAATCCTAATGGATTATCTCTTGTGATGATGATGATGATGATGAAGGTGATAGTTTTTTTATTGTTGATATTCTTGATCATGTTCTCTCTCTCTCTTTCACTCTCAGACAATGTTCAAACGATATTGTCATATTGTCTCATTGTTTTTGATTTTGTATTTTTTTTTATTTCACTTTTTGTCTTTGGTTTCAAACTTCGATCCAAAAACCAACGAGAGATGATTGAGAGTGGAGATGTGAACGAAGAGAAGCTTTTGCAAAAACTAATTTCAAAACCATTCAATCAATCATAATCTCTCTCACTTCACTTCATTTTTCATTGCTCGAGGAATCGGAACAATATCATTAATCCACAGTAGAGAAAGTGAATCAAACAATTGAATGGATCAAATGGACAATCTTTATTCTCCTCACTCCGTATAGTGAATTGATTTCGTATAGCGTAATGATTCAAAAAAATTTTTTTTCTCTTTGTTTTTTCCCAATCTATTATTCTCTCCTTTTTTTTCTCTTTGTTTTTGGCCGAATAATTATTATATTTTAAAACGAAATCCTATACTTTCGCTTTCGTTCGTTAGTCTAGAGTAGCAATGTTTTTCGCTTGTAGAAATGTCTTTCGAAAACGAATGCGATCATTTGGAACTTAATTAATCATTACTTTCATTGATTATTTTATATTCGCTAGATTTTCTACTCGATTCGATCGTGTGTGGTTGTTGAAGCTCTCTATTCGAGCATCATTGTCCAATGTTCAAGGTCATCGATTTTGATTAGATCCAATAATCCAATGATTTTTAATGCTCCAAAATCTAAATAGTTTTAGATTCGAGCAAATCTCAACAAAAGTGTTTTTTTTATTTTTTTTTTTTTGTTTCTTTTGAAAATCACTCTTTAGCTCGATTGGAACTATTCCAAATCGAATGAAAATTCAAAATCCAATTGCAATAGAAAACAATTGTAACAACGGAAAGTTATTGCTTCGCTTGAAACATCGAACGGTGATTGAATCAAATATGATCATCACGATCGAATGATTAAGTCGAGCATGGTGGTAATGGAGATATGGCTAACATTTAATTCTACAATAGCTTTCTTGAGATTAGATCAGAACGAGATGAATGTGATCCAATGAAGAGAACGAAATCGAAACCAATCAAAATCAGCAACGAAAGTAGAGATAAATAAGAGAGAGAGAGAGAGAGAGAGAGAGAGAGAGAGAGAGAGAAATCTTTACTTGGAGTTTTTACGAACAAATGAAAGACAAACTAACACACAATTTTTTGATCAAAAAAAAAAAAAATAATCAAAACTTCAAAAAAAAAAAAAAATTAATCGCTATAAATTGTTTAGAATTCGAAAATTTAGATTCTAATTTTACGAGCGATTAATTGCTATAAAGATTCGTTTGATTTCGGTTCGGATTCTCTCTGATCGAGTCTCGATGAAAGAATATTGAAGAAAGTTTAAGATTCTACACACTAGATTCATTTGTTTTCTAGCCTAAAGAAATCCAACTTCGACCATCAAGATAGATTTAATTTTACGATTGAACAAAGATTACGAGTGCCGAGAGCAATACTTTGATAATGGCTATAGAGATAATATTGTTTGACAAAGATCTCTATCCCTTCTCTCTCTCTCTCTCTCTCTCTCTCTCTCTCTCTCTCTCTCTCTCTCTCTCTCTATCACTGAGAGTGCAAGATTAGTTTTGACCAAAAAAAATATAAAGTAAAGTGTAAAATTAAATAAGATATAATCCAAGTTTTGGGAGTTCTTTTATTTTCTCTAGTGTTCATTATTGTCTCATTTTCTCTGTCCGATACATCTTTATGATGATCATTATTATCTCATTCTCCAAAGACATATCTCATCGTATTCGATTGATTGAAATGAACTTTTTCTTTCTCTCTCTCTCTCTCTCTCTCTCTGCTAGCACTCATTTTGATGAATCAATAACTGTCAATCAAAACAATCATATGGCTATTATCATCATCATCGATAATGGCCCAAGATTGGTCCATCGATCGATCAGTTAGATCGCATTCTTTTTTAAAATGGCTTTTTTTTGAAATGACAATGGGCGTTTAATCGAAAAGCTTTTGATTGAATAATGGTAGGACTAGTATCAGTGAAAAGCAGAGCTCAAAGAGAGAGAGAGAAAGCGAAAATATTTGCTCCCTATTGCACAAAGACCACAAATATTTTTGAACGATTTTGATGATGGTGGCGATGGCGATCATCGATAATAGAATTCTAAGCTGTTAATGTCAATTTCTTCCCTCTCCCATTTTCATTCTCTTCTCTGATTGATCATCTACATCATCATAGAAGATATCCACGAATTCTTCTTGCTTATCTTGAAAATGGCACAAAATAGAAGACAAAGAAAGATAAGCCAAAGAAGTTAGCGAGATTTGATTCAAAAATTTCAATGGTAATAGTAATAATAATAATAATAATAATAATAATAATAATCACAATCAAAATAATGGCGATGAGGATGATGATTAGAATGATGAGGATAACAATGGAGATAGTTACCGAGAAAAAACCGAGGTAATAATTTATTTAGCGAGAAAAAGAATGGCGATTAAATTTATCGTTCAGTGAATCTAGATTGAGCGAGTAGGTTAGTTTGATGATGATGATTGAATCGAATATGAAGTGAGGGCCCAACTTGAGAGACAATTGAAAATTTGTCTCCAAGATCTTTGCACTTCTTTGATGATTTGGATCCACCAAAAATTCACTTCAATTCTCTCTCTCTCTCTCTCTCTCTCTCTCTCTCCCTCTTATTAACAACAATGATGATCACATTAAAAATGATAATAATAACAATAATAGTAATAGTGATGATGATTACCACGATTGTGATGGTGGTGATGATTATTTGATTGGAACACAATCCTAGAAAACTGATGTTGATGATAATTTCTCTCACTTCTTCTCTTCTACTCGTTTTCTTCGCATTTATGATGTTAGAAGGTAATTGTTGTTATCGTTGGACTGTGTACTGTGTGGTCTGCAAACGTAAGCGATTCTAAATCAAAAAACAATAAAGATTTTCTTTTTTTCGTTTCAAACGATTTCGAAGACCAACAATTTGTGCTTTTATTCAATGAAACTTCGACTTCTAATATTCTCTTCAACTTTTTTTTTTTTTTTTTTTTGACAAATGTGGACAATGGTGGTGAAAAGTAATGAAACATCCATCACTCAATCACCTCACCATTATCATCATCGCAATTTTTAATGTTTCACTTTAGATGCAACCACAACTAGAATTGATTTGAAAAATTCACTTTGGCCTCTCCAATTGTGTCCCTTCTTCGGTCTGTTTTGTTATGACCGATGAAAGATACCAGCGATAGATATCAACGATAATTACAGTCAAAGTATTGCTGAAGTATAACAAATCTCTTTCTTTCCTTTCTGGCTTTGTCCCATTCCAAAACTGAATCGTTTGGGATCGAATCGATCTTATCCATTTGTTTGCGAATAGCTTGCGAAACAATGTATCGTATTTGAAACAATATTGGAACAAAATTGCTTGTTTTTTTTCGCGTTATTGTCTTGTTTCGAGACACCAACGGGCAATCATTTGTGAAATAAAAAAAAATTGGAAAAAAAAGAGATCTTAAAGCGAACGAATAGAGGTAGCAATAATTTGATATTAATTTCCAACATAGCCAATTGAATTGTTATTTTTGGAACACTTACCTTCGATTCATTCAATGCAAGGTTAATTTCACAGTGTACATTTAGCCGAACATCATCGCGCCATGAAGATTCACAATGGATGCAAAACTGTAGACAATCATTGTGTGCTCAATTGTCTCATCGGTTTGAATGTTATCTTCAATGTTGTTTCATCACTGGCATCGGATCAACTAGCGCGATACAATAAGTATCAGCTAGTGATGAGACTTTTGAATTTTGTTTGTCTACTTTTTCGTACCACATTTAGCCGAATCAGAAAGAAAAATTCTCACATCTTTAGCAGTATTGATGCAAAAAAAAAAAAAAAAATGAATCAAATGAATTTCTTGAAGATTTTCGATGACCTTCTCGGATAAAAACAAAACAATCTATCCAATTTTTTTTCGTATTCGCTCTTCGATTGATCAATGCCAATGGTCATTGCTTGGACGATCGCCTTGATTGATAATCCTCTTTTGATTCTTAGATGATTTTATCATAATTATTATTATTACTATTTTTTTTTTGGAAAAAAATATTATTTTCGAAGCTTCTTCGATGGCGATGCACATCTCCTCCTGTATGTATCTTATTCAATTAACGAAACCTAATTCAAATGGATCGTAATTTCTATACGCTTCGAAGAGTTTTTTTTTCATTCTAAATCTTTGATCCAGAAATTTTTCACCGTATAAAATGATTTGTGAGAAATCTCTAAGTTAGTTACTCTTAGAATTCATCACCGTAAATAAGACGTATGGAAAGCGAATGGATTTAATTCTATGTTTGATGAGAATTATCATCCATTCATTAAACAATCGAATCAATCGTCAATACCAATCCATCATCTTCGTATTCGTTCGCATTAGCGTAAACGAAAGAAAGCGAACATTTTAGTGAGACAAAAAAAAAGAAAAATCGTTTCAAAAAACGGTCCCAAAGAAATGGTGGGAAAAAAAATCCAGCAACAATCAATCCTCTGTGTAATTAGAGAATCGAGAAAAGTGAAAAAAAAAACAATGCGATATTATTCGACAATCTTATCCGCCATGACTTTTAGACTTATCCGCTATGAGTTTCGACTCCAATTCGCATAACGATCTCACAACGCCTAGGTTTAGTACCACAACACTCTTTGTTTCAATTTTTCTTTTCCTGGATGTTTCGCTTCACCAACAATCAGCGAACGAATATTTACGATTTCATCAAAAAAAAAAAAAAAAAAAAAAAATTGTTAAACAAAATCATTAAATTATTTCCAATCAAAATTATGATCTCTTTTCATTTAATTATCATCAAAAAAAAAAGTTATATGATTCTATATTTATATAATAATATTTATAATTTTTTTATAAATTTCAATAATTTATAATTCAAATTATCAAGAGAATAAGAGAGAAAGGAATTCAAAATCGAGCTTTAAGATTTCGAAGATGTCGATTCATTCTTCCTCTTCCCCTCGCAGCTAATTAGCTCCAAAAAAAAAAATCGTTCTCCTTCATCTTTCTCGTTCATCGCCATCATCGAATAGTTTTCGAAATCAAACAAACAAAAAAAGAAAACGAAAAAGGAATAAAAAATATTTAAAATCAAAGAGTTTTTATTGATCATTTTCGATTTTGTCTCGTCTTAAACGGAATAGAAAACAAACCAAATCATAGAAAAAAAAGGAAATAAAATCAAATAAAATCGATGCAAATTTGAGATGCAAAATAGCAAATGAAATATAAAAAAAAATTGACCACAAAAGTAAGAGTAAAAGTGAAGGATGGGAAAGAGAAAACGGGAGATGAAAAAAAAAATGGAGAAATTAAAAATGATGGATTAAATAATAGTAGAAGGTGGCAATGAAATAACAATCGAGAGAGAGAGAGAGAGAGAGAGAATGGAACGAAATGGAGCAAACATCGAAGTTTTAGTTCGATTAGATAAGATAATCAAGAAGATTGGATTGTTTTGTTGATGGATTTTGAAATGCAAATTTAAGTCAAAGAGAAGAAGAGAGAGAGAGAGAGAGAGAGAGAGAGAGAGAGAGAGAGAGGAGAGAGAGAGAGAGAAATGGAATTCGAACAAGGCAGTTTGATTTGATTTAGACCAATTTCATTGTCTTCCGCTCTCAACGTCCTAGATTTTAGGTCCTTTCGATCATCATCATCGACATCATTGGATTGAGGCAGTATTGATCCAATCAAATTAATCGTCTTCGATTCTCGACCAATTGGTTTAGGTGAAGATTTGTTTCATTCATTCGGATCGATTCTTCAAGACCAGATTATTTTGTCTAACAATCGATGAAAATCTTCATTGAGATAATGATGACACTCCAATTACCACCTTGCACATCTTCTTCAATCAATTCATAGAAAATTTTTTTTTTCAGACTTTCTGTACTTGGCCAGCTTCTCTGTTGATCGCTTGAAGCAATTTCAATTCGAATTCAATTCGGAATCGTTTCACAAACAACATCAACAACAACAACAACGATCATAATGAGGATAAAATTTTCTGAGCTAGGATCGCCGTTCGAATTTGATCCAGTTTCGCCGATCAATTCGAACGAAAATTATGTCTGTATGCGAAGATTTAGTCTTATTGATTGGTTTCCGATATCTTAGTTATATCTCGATTTTTGATGAGGCAGATCAATCACAAGGATCATAGGTTGCGGAAAAAATTCGATAGATCAAAAAATCGAAATGAAATATTTTCATTAAGAAAAAATTATCGGATGATGATTTTGATTGATAAGACTATCTCCGATGATGACGATGATGAAGATGGATTGATTAGATTCTTCCGATAATAGATAATCTTCAGATTTTAACAATCCGAATAGCTTTCGATGAAAAAAAAAAGATTTTCGTTTGTTTTTACGTTTCGCAAGCAAAGATTTCGAAGAGACAACAATCCAAACCCAGATAGAAGTTGAATTGAACTTTGTTAATTGAGAACATCGATTTGCGATTCAATAAAGTCATCAATTGGTCAATCGATCAAAAAAAAAAAAAAAAAAAATTAGCATCTCTGTCGACAACAAAACATCTCCTCATTTTCGACATCTTCGATATCATTTTGTTATCTTTCAAAGTTATCTTTCGATGATCTTCAAGAGAGAATAATTTTCTTGAAAATAGATTTCTAAACTTTAATTAGATGAAAATTCAACGTTTGATTGTTCTCGTTTTTTATATTTTCAATTCTCTTTTTCTCATTGGCTTTGTAGGTTGCCTGATCGAATTCAATCGACTTTCGGATCGAATATATTGGCAATATCGACTGACGGAGAAGAGGAAGGAGAGAGAGGAAAGAAGTGGGAAAATTTCTTCTCTTCGCTTTTCTAAATAAAGCTTGTCTCAACAACACATCCACAACCTAAACTTTCAGCAACACCAACAACATCATTATTATCATCATCATCATCATCATCATTCTTCTCATATAGATCTCAATTTTTGATTGATTAGATCTGGAGTGTTTGTTTTTTCTCGATGATCCGGGGCAAACGAAAAACATTGAACGATTCAAAAAAAAAATCTGTGGAGAAAAGATTTCGAAACAGATAAGTAGGCGTACGGAGACGATGATGATGACGATGATGTTGTTGTTGTTAGTGATCGTAATTAAGTTTCAAATGGAGAGAAAAGTAAACTGTAAAAGTTAAACACAAACACACAAAACGAATGATTAGTGGTGTGTGTGTGTGTGTATTTGTGTGTTGGTGGTGTGACGAAGAAGATCGAAAAGAAGAGAAGAGAAGAATCGATGATCGATGCGGATGGATTCGAGATCGACGAAGAAGAAAAAACATAATTGAAAATCAAATTTGAAGAATAAATTGATATATCAGAGATGTTTTGATCGGCGAGAGATCTAATTAAGGTTCGGTTCGAATTCATCAAACGTTTCTTTAATTGTGTGGCGTTTAGTTAGTCTTTTTTTTTCTGTATTTGTTTTCGATCTTTGTCAATCTTCCAAACTAGGTGCGTTTAGTTTCGTCGGTATGAAATAGACGGAAGGAGGTTTGAAATTTGGCTCGAAAAATTGATGTTTTTTTGTATTTTCATTGAGAATTCATTCAGTAGACTATGGACTATTGCTTGGTCGAAAGAATTTCGATCTCAGTATTTTGGCTCCAATCGAAATCGAAATTAGGGGACAAAAAAAAAGAAATTTTTGTTGTCCAGTGAAATCAAGTGGAGAGAGCGATAGGGAGACAAGAAAATAAATTCATTTCTCTCTTCGATGAGAAAAATAAACGGCGATTATTAAGCAATATATAATGAGGTATTTGTTTTTACGAAGATAAATCGATAAAAATTCTCGAACAGGATTCAAACGAATAAATTTGGTTGAGAGATGAGGTTGAAGAAGAGAGAGAAAAAAAATTATTTTGAAGAGAACAAAAAACAATTGTAGATATGAGGTGATTCGTTTCGATTGTTCGATTGCTGGTCACAATAGCTTTGGTCCCTCTCTCTATTACGAACCCGTTCTCCGGTTTGGCATTCCATTCAATTTGATGGGAGAAACGAGAGGCGAAAAAAATATAATATCATTTTCGATAGTTTCGAGAGAGAAAATCGAAAAAAAAAATCAAAGCACACTATAATACAAAGACGAAAAAAAAAAGTTCTGGTTCCAACGAAACACTACTATTCATAGAAGAGATCGAAGTGAATCGAAGACAATCAAGAACGAAAAAGTTCCATAGAAGATATGGATTCTTTCTTCAAAGAGAAGACGTAGAAGAAGAAGAGAAGGTATTGAAATCATTTCGATTTGATTTTCGAAAATTTCAACAATCTCGATTGCTCAATCTATGAATCGTGAACAAGCTTTTTTCCATTTACATTGTGTACACCAAGAATCTTTCTTGTCCATACCATAAACTTTACGACATTTTCGGGTCTCGCCACGAACTCTTTTCGTTGGTGAGGTTCGATTCAGAACGGCGGTAGTGTTGGCGCTGTTGACATTCAATGGCGATGATGAGTTCATAGATCCACCGTTTGTTCGTCCATTCGATATGCGGACAAATTTGTTTCCCGAACTCGAACCAGACGATAACGATCCTGAATGGGATCGATGTTGAGGTGAAATCGGACTAAAACTTGATGATCCAATCGAACTTCCGGTAAAGCTACCGAAACCGCTACTAAACGAACTGGCAGTAGAATTGAAACCACCATACGATGAACTGATCGGTGATTGGCTGTTACTTTGATTCCGATGATCTAGTGAGCTTGGAATGTTGATCGGATGAGATGTTTGATTCGATTTTCGGCCCCTACGATTAATTACGGTACCGGTATCGTTGTTGACAATTTGGATACCGATTTGTTCTGGTTTTCGATTATATTCATGATCCTCTAAATGTCGATACTGATTCTGCACCGGTATGAATGCAGACGATGATGAGAATGGATGATGTTGATGAAGATGTTGGCTTGATGCTAATTGTTTTTGATGACGATTATTGTAGGGATATCCTTGATAATTGATCGTAATCGGGGATGGTGGATTTGATGATGAATCCATTGAATTATCACCGATGGCCATCGCTAAAACACTACTACTACTACTACTGCTTGCTGCATCAGTCTCCGATAATGAAATCGGTGATTCGGGCCCGGAAGAATTTTGCTGTTGCTGGTGCTGATGATTGTTCATATGAAGAGGATTGTTTTGATTGATGAAAAATTCCGATCCATTCAGATCGAGACCAGTTTCGACTTCAGTATAATAGAACTCTTCATCGCCGCTCATCATCTCTTCATCATCTTTTTGTCTACGGAGAGCGAGATAAGGAGAAATAAAAAATAATTAATCATTCGGAATGAAACGATCATAATTGAACATCGTGTAGGGAAACAAAGATGAATTAATAAGCAAACAACAGATCATTGATGGATTGATCAACAAAGTGAATTAATTCATCATTGAGCTATGGATCATTCAGAGAGAAAGAGAGAGAGACTCACTTTTGAAGATGATCAACACGAACATGTTGTTCGATATCTTTCAAAACGAACGTCCGATGTTTACAGCCAGGCCAAGTACATTTGTATAGCTTACTTGGTGCTGTTTCTGTGTCGAGAAGAAAAGAAAAAAAAATTTCAACAATTAGATATTCAGATTACGATTTTCTTGCCCGAATCAAAATAGAAAAGATTGATAACAAAAAAAACAATTAACACTTACGATCATGAAATAGAGTAGGGGATCGTGGCGATGCTGAAAGACTCATCAGGACCAAAGCGGCGGCACATTCATCCATTACAATATCGGAGGAACCGTTTCGACTGTTCGTAAGCGAATTAGAATTACCATTACTACCAGTACTGTTGCTGTTGCTATTCAAACGATTTAGACTTCCATTGATTATACCAATGGCCATATCTGTTGGACGACGTTTTCGTCCAGAACTGATCGAGAACACCAGCAGCGGAACCGAGGATGAGATTGAAGACGATGATGACGACGACAACGACGACGATGGCGAAGAGAAAGAGTAGGAAAGAGATGGAGAAGAAGAAAAATTCTCATCATTATTATGCTCATTCAATGGGATATTTTTCGAAACTTTTCGACGAGAATGTTTAGGATTATTGATTGGATTCTGATTCTTTTTATTTCTACTTAAAGGTAGATATAATCTATGTAGAATAGTATTATTATTATTATTATTATTATTATTATTATTATTATGATTCGAGATCTTCATCTTTTCGATAATTTCGTAATCAAATTTTATCAAAAAAAAAAAAAAAAAAAAATCAATCAATCAACACTGCTTTTCAATTCGGATTGGAAATTCAACGATATGGAGACGCGAACAATATATCAAGGATCATCATCATCATCATCGATGACCACAAAATCTAATAAAAGTTCCAAAAAAAAAAAAAAATAAAAAGAAAAAAGGAACGTTGCAGATCGGCAACAAACCGGCAATGAACACATAGCGTGACAGCATGTGCAGATAGCTAACGAGGGAGAGAGAGAGAGAAAGAGAAAGAGATGAATGAATCATTCCAACACCGTTATTCGATGCCGTCAAAGCATCGACCGTTTCCAAATCACTAAAGGCGCCAAAAAGCCAAGAAAATAAAAGGAAAGACTAGATGGACTTTCTCTCTCTCTCGCTCTCTCTCTTTCTCTAGGTTGTTGTTGTGAAAAATGTGAAAAATGGATCTCTTTCCAATTTTGATTTTTTCTTCCATTCTTTCATTTGGAATCCATCCACATCCAATACATTCAGCCATTCAATCGTTCATTTTTACTTTCGAAATTTTCCAATGCCGAAGTAGTGTTTTGGCAGCGATTTTTTTTTCGCTCCCTGTTTGCTGTTGAAACTCGGCCTAAATCATCGAAATCTCTCTCTCTCTCTCTCTCTCTCTCACATCGATTTCATTTCTCTCTAACTCTCTAATTCTCAACATTTATTTTTTTTTTTTTTTTTTTTTTTTGGAGAGATTTTATTTTATTTTCTTCTTCCATTTTTTAAAATCCTCTTACGATTTTTGGATACTGTATCTTTTGCTCTCTCTATCTCTCTCTCTCTCTCTCTCTTTCTCTTTCTTTCAATCTCTCACGAAAATTTCGAATATTTCATCTTCAGATTCACTTGTTTGATTCTCACACTGTATCGGATACAGTATCATCGGTCTCTCTCTCTCTCTCTCTACTTCACTCTGTTTTTTTTAATGGTTTGTTTCAGACACTCTTTGATTTTTTCGTTTGAAACTAAAGTGTTACTAAATATTTTTTTTTTTTTTTTGATGTGAAATGATGTGATGAAACAAAGTAGATAAATAAAACTTTCGAAGATTTCTTCATCTCTTCTATATTCTCTTTTCTCTCTCTCTCTCTCTCTCTCTCTCTCTCTTTTGGTCTCGATCTCTCTGAGCTATCTTTGAATAGGATTTATTTCGATTATTTATTTATCGTTCCACTTGGTTATTTTCTCTTTCTCTCTCTCTCTCTCTCTCTCTCTCTCTCTTTCTTTCTTTACTCTTTGTGTTTGATTCTCACTTTGGATCATACCTGTTTCTGTTTTCAAAACGATTATAATCATTCCATATTGTTAATGCTTTAATTCACTAGTTTCAATCGCAATGATTCATTATCACCACAACATCACCTTCATTATCGAGAGACTCTCGCAACAACAGAGAAAAAGACTCGATGTGTTTGTGTGTATGTGTATGTTGCTGTATCTGTGCATTGTTTGCATCTCATTGATTTATGTCGAAACTCCTCGATTCTCTCTATTTGTTTTACTTATTCAATGATAGGGCAGTTTCCAGTAAAGTGTGCTACAACAATATTGTCGACTTGATAAAAAAAACAAGCTTTCTTGCAAATTACGTTGATGGTGTAGCACCTTGGCGAATCCATCATCGAGATAGACCGTTTGCGATCAATCTCTCAGTGGAACAACACAATAGAAGTTTGATGGTCATTTGGGCGCGAGCGAAAAATCGTTCAAACTTAATTTAACACTGGGGACGCACACTCACACAAACACACGCATACGGAATTAAATTTACAAATTTCTAACGATCTTAGTATTAATAAATTATAAATCTCAAATCTTTTTCTAAATCTGTTTCTAAATCAGCTTTAGAATAATTTACAATCAAAAATCGATCCAATAATAATCCACTGTTTCGAGCGCAGCGAAAGAGAGAGAGAGAGAGAGAGAGAGAGTTTGAGTTTGAAAATATTTTATTAAGCGCGCATATCATTGGTTTACGATATTTACGCAATTCAATGATTTTCAAAGAGAGAGAGAGAGAGAGAGAGAGAGAGAGAGAGAGAGATCTAGTCAGATAGAGTAAATGAATCAAAGAATGGCTCCATTCTAGGCCCTTATGTGAGGCAATCGAATAATTCTTTTCAGTGAAGATTTGCTTCAGATTTTGATCTGATTTCATATTTCGATTTCTGGTCAATTCAATCTTTTCCTTTACCTCTCTCTCTCTCTCTCTCTCTCTCTCTCTCTCGCTTGCTTTCTCTATGTATTTTTGCTCCACTCTCATTAAGATACTTTAATTTCCTGTAACCAAAATCTATTCTAAATAATCGTCGGTAAATTTGTTCCGATTGTGTATTAAATACTAAAAAAGTAAGAATAGTAATAATACTAATAACAGCAGTGATCGTAATAACAAAAATCAAAATCTTTGTTCAGTTTGATCACAATCATAGTCGTACTTCCGGATCTATTTTCTAACCAACTCCTATGCCATCATGGAGAAGAAAAAATGGTTTTGTTATTGTGGTGTGAGTGTGGTGCTCATCTGTGCAGAGTTCAATGAAAAAATTGGATGAGAGAGAGTGAGTGAACGGATACCATAATTAATTTCAAATTTGAACATCGACAACTTTGATAGAAAATCAAACAATCATATAGAAAATGAAAATGGACCAACAAAAAGACTATTTTTTGTGGGTTAGAAAAAAAAATCAAAAGCAATGACCAAAAAAACAATCTTCGTCTTAAACTTCAACATTCGAGTTGCGGTTTGAATCGATTTTTTTCTAGATATCTGCCACCATCCCATATTGAACGATCAATCATTCGATTCGATGGAATAAATTCAGAATCGAATAATTCTGGATCGAATTTAGTGGCCGAATGATTTCGAAAAAAAAAAATTCAACACTAACATTCCAAAAACCAATTCAAATTGATAAATTGAGGTCAAAATTTGCTAAAGTAAACTTCGATTGATTCCAAGAGGGAGAATCAAATGAGCTAGAGATTGTCCACTATCGAATGATTGTGATTCACACGCTAGTTTTTTTAGCATTTCTAGTTTTGGTTGATTTCAATCCCACTCAAGAAGCTTCATTTCCTCATCCCATTCTTTCACTCATATTTATTTCGTTATTCATTTTTTTCTTTCTGGTCATTTAAATTCATTTTTGTTTGATTAGCACCAGTTTGATACCAGCATAATTGTGATGATTGTGTTTGTAGCGATCAATGTGTGCGATAGCTTTCAATGGAGTGATTCTATTTCAATTTAAAATAATTATGGTGAAATTTCAAAAAAAAAAAAAAGAAAAAAATAACAACAACACTAACCACCAACAACAAAGAGATTCGATGAAAACAAACAAACAAACAAACAGACAAACAAAGATAGTGAATTCAAAGTTAATTTTGATGAAAGAAATAAAAAAAATTTAAAGAAAGAGGAGAGAAAATTTAAAATGAAACTAAATATGATTAGAAAGTTGATCAGTGAACCAGAAAATGTGTTGAGATAATCGAAAATTATCGCCCAAAAAGAATAAAGAGATAGATAGATAGATAGAGAAAGAGAGGGGGGTAATGGGGAGAAAGATATTCAAATTATTTCTCCTCATCTCATTCATAACACTATCATAGAACACTCTGTTGACACTTCCGGTTTCCTTGTATGCTTCAACACTCTCTATGATTTTGTTTTTGTTCCATTTGTTCTCACTTAAGTTCACGATTGATTGTTCTTTTGATGTACTTTCTCTTCCCCTCTCCCATCATTCCCGATGAAGCCTTTTTAGATCGCAGCACACAACACACAGAGACAGATACAGACAAGAACACAAAAAGATAAGACAAAAATTGATTGAATTCGTTGAATACGAATGTTCGATGTTGTTGATGCTGTTGTTGTTGTTGGTTTGGTTTCGTTTCACCGAATAACCGTATTGTTTGATCTATATGAGAGTTATAGCTATATGCTATTACACTAAACAACGAGAGAGAGAGAGAGAGAGAGAGAGAAGTAATTACGATTTAGATTTGGATTTTTGTTTTTTTTTTTTCGTTCGTTGCCTTTCTGCTTGTTGACATCACCGCTGACATTGTTTGTCATCATCACCATCACCATCATCATCACCATCATTCACAACCTATTATTAAATCTATTGTTGTTTTGATAGCGATTTTATCCGAGCTAGCGTGTTCGAATTTGTTGGTTGGTATAAGAAAAAAAATTGTCGACGAGAAAAAAAACCCTTAATTGAAATCGATTATTTGCGACCGGAAACAGCGAAGATTTTGTCGCTCCTTTTTCCGCTCTCTCTCTTTCGATATCGTTCGCTTTCTTGCTGCCTTTTACGTGCTTCTTTTAGTGTTTCTTATTTTTGATTGCATTTCCAACTATTTTTTTTTTTCCTAGCCTCTTTTCTTCGATGACTACGATTTTCTAGATTGGTTTTTTTTTTGGTTTCAAAATTAATTGTTGAGAGTTAATTAATTTTTTTTTTTTTTTGATTCTATAATTTACTCCAAAAGGATTGCTTGCAATCATTCGAGAAACAAATCAAATGTCAAAATCGAATGTCAAAATAAAGTAATGGGAAAGGAAGGAAAAAAATTTTTGCTGAGCATTCAGAGCGAAAACGAGTAAAATCAGTGTTGGAATATAAACAAGAAACAAAAAAAAAAAAAAAAAAAAAAAAAAAAAATTCGACTGTCCAAAGAAACAATCCACAAACGAAATCGAAACGAAACAACACAAGGGGACAGAGTGAAATCGATTTTTTTTTCTCTTTTCTGATTAAAAAAAAAAAAAAAAAATAAATAAAATAAATTACGATACAAATCGAAGATCGAAATCTAATCCCAAAAATTCGCTGCAAGCAATTTTTATATTATTCTTTCTTTCTTTGTTTTTTTTTCTCAATCGACAAAATCAACAAAATTGAAACAATTTTCGTTGTCCTAAAGACACTGAGAAATTCTTAGCTCTAAAATGAAAATGGAGAAAAAATAGTCCAATCCGAATATCGATCGATCGTTCGAGATGCTCATTTCAAAAGCTTCACATCAATCCGAATCGATTGTAGCCATTTCGGAAATGATCGAAAAAAAAAAACAAAAAACAAAAACAAAAGTTTTAATTGAAAATCGAACATCGCTAAGAGAAGAATGTGTTCGACTGAATGAATCTGGCTTTTGTTTGGAGAGCTATTCAAAAAAATTTTTTTTTTTCGCAACCTCGAAAGCTATTCGTAACCGAAGAAATGATAGGATGAGAAAATCAATAAAGATAATCATTTGGATAGAGTAAAGGATAGAAGAAATAAAACAAAAATCAATTTATTTGAAGAAGAACAAATCGAAATAGAACGGAAAAAAAATTATTTGTTTCCTGGTATCTTTTTTGATCTTTTTTTTTTTTTTTTTTTTTTTTTTTTTTTGAAATTGTTCCCAATTCAATCAAGAGCAGAGAGAGAGAGAGAGAGAGAGAGAGAGAGAGAGAGAGAGAGAGAGAGAGAGAGCAGAGAAGTTTCGGTTTGTTTGTCTTTCTCGAGATGATAATCTCTAATGGCTCGAAAGAAGCTCGAACAAAGCAAACTAAATTTTCTAATCTAAACGAAAATTTCGACATAGATATTGCAAAAATGAAATCAAAAAAAAAAAAATCAAATCAAATCAAATCAATTTGATTGAACTAATTTTTCCCCAAACTAAAAAATTTTTATCGTTAGGTTTTCCTTCTCTTTGGTCGGTAAGCTCTAAGGACAAGAGTAGAACGCTCGCAGGAAAAAAAAAGTCAAACATTTACCAAAAACATTTACTTTTCCCGTGTTCTGATTTGATTTCGATCATCAAATAATCTTCGATGTGAGGAATTTGTAAATTTTTTTTTTACTTCCCTTTATGGCGAATCTTCATCCTAGATCCTAGAGATGAGAGAATCTGAGATTGCGATGATCTATTCTATCTATCCAGACGCTAAACGGTCTGCGAATGATACAGAACATCAAATCAAACGCCTCTCTCTCTCTCTCTCTCTTTGGCTGTTTTCTGTTTCGATGTTTCTTTGATCCGAAAACAAATCGATAGATTGTTGATTGTCATAGAAAATTATTGATTTAATAGGCTAAAAAATTTCCACAATTTTTAAACAATTTTCTTAAAAAAGATTAAGATTTGATTTTGATTCTTTTTTTAATTTTCTCTCTCGAATACTTTTCCAAAACATTATTCAATCCAGAATTCAGATCATTTTCGATTGATTCTTCTCTTTGGGTAGACCATTCTAACCATTCAAGATTTGTTTCGATCGGAAAGACATTTTCTATGATGGATAAACATAGAGCCAAACAAATCTGAAACAAAAAGAGCTAATAAAATTAACAGGAAGTAATACAAAATAGATTCTAACTTTCCAGCAATCTCATTTTGTTTGAGCAAATAAATTGATAAAACTCAAAAGGATAAAGTGAATGAAAGAGACAATAAAAAAAAAAAGTAACTGAGCAAGAAGAAAGGTCATTAAAACAATGTTATTAGGTCAATGAAGGGAAGAGAAAAGTAATATCTGTCAAACGAATCCAGTGAAGTTGGAGTAAGAGAGAGAGAGAGAGAGACTAAAAAGATGTCAATGGTAGAGAGTTCTACGAAGATCACCGACTCTGATCATAGAATTCATTTTAGAAAAACATCGAGATCTATATAAATTTTGAAATGTTTAGAAAGAGAGATATGAAGGTGAATAATCTATGAGGAGAATTCTATTCTTTCCACTGAAATGAGTACTACAATTCTAGTTCTAGGTTTTGGTCCCTTTGAATTCACATCGATTCAAATTTTTACCGAACCAAAATGACGAATCCAATCAGACATCGATGCATCGTTTTCTAGCTTCATTAATAACAGAACCAAAATTCTATTCTCAACGGTGAGGGTAAAATTAATCAATAGAAAACATATAGACTAAAGAATTCGATTTTTTTTATCTAATTAAGATTCATTATTGAATTCGAAATTGGGAAAATTTTCAGCAAACCAGTAAGAGAAAGGAAGTAAAATCCAATTCGTTAACAGAGAACGAAAACAAATCTTGAAAAGAAAAAAAGCTAACTATAGAGCTCTAGCTATATATGGGCGTTTTCGATTCTGGTACTAAGAGATTCTAATAGATTCTGTGTGAATCGAGAATCGTTCAATTCTATGCTCTCTCTCTCTCTCTCTCTCTCTCTCTCTCTCTCTCTCTCTCTCTCTCTCTCTGATCGAAATGTCATCGTTTGCATCGAATCTCTTAGAATTCCGAATTTAGAATTGAATCTGTTTTTTTTTTCGCTGAACTCAGATTGATTCACTAAGATCATCCATCATCATTTCAATGGCTAGAAAGAACTTTTTTTTTCCTCTTCAAATTCTAATAACGAAATCGAATTCGATTTGATTGACAAATTTTTTTTTTAACTCTTTGATAAACAAAAATTTTTTTTTTCTCTCTCTCCGATCTTAATTATTCTGATTTCGATTTCACTTAAAACGCTTCGAATTAGAGGATGAGTGTGAGGTGAGATGTATGCAGATGCAATCGTTTTAAGATTTTTTTTTCAATTTCTTTATTTCCATAAGGAAAAAGAGAAAACAGTTATTTAGCAACAAGATTGTTGTTGTTGTTGTCGATTGCCGTTTTGGCCGTGGGTCGAGAAGATGTGACACATTCAAGCTTAAACGATCACAGAAGTGTCTATGTGTGTCTATGTGTGTGTGTGTGTTTAAGTGTGTATGTGGTGATCTCACCTTGAAGATGTGTTCCGTTTCTTTTGAATCTTTCTTTTGAAATCTTAACGAAAACTAAACTCGAGAAACAATCGAGATAGAAAATTGAGAAACAAAACTAGAAGAGAAGAACACAACATATAACAAACAATCATAATAATCTTAGAAATCTTTATTTATCAATTCATATTCTTTTTCTTTTTTTTCAATGTTTCAGCTTCCAATCAATCTTCTCTAAATATTCTCGATTGTTTCGAGAGTAAGCAGAGAAAAAATGAACAAAAAAAAAAAATGAAACGAAACAACATCTTTGGTTGATCAATCGAAGATCGAGAAGAAAAAAAAAAGAAAAGAAAAAATGGAAAAGCTAATGGAATAAAAGTGGGAATCATTATCGAATAGAAGATATCAAGGAAACAATTCAATTCGTTTCGGATTCTGTTGGGGCGAGTGGTGGTGAAAGGAGGAGGAGGGGGGAAAAAGAGAAGAGAAGCCAAGAAGGGCGAAAGAGAAATGGAAGCCCAAAAAAAGCTATTATTGCACCAATAGACGACATACATTTTTTTTTCTTCTCGTTTCGTTTTTTGTTTCCATACAAATTCTTCTCCGAAATGAACCAACTGAGAATAAATAGTAGAAAAAAAAGCTTAAATAGAAGAGAAGCAAAAAAAAAAAAAAAAAATTCAAGGCTACAATAAGAATGGCTTTCTAATTCTCTCTCTCTCTCTCTCTCTCTTCCTTTTCCCATTTGGTAGATTGTTGTTGGTGTTGGTGTTCAGTTGTTGCCATCGAACCATTCTCGAATCCATTCGATCGTTTCGTATGTGTGTGTGTGTGTGTGTGATTTACACCAACATATCCTCTCTCTCTCTCTCTATCTTTTTATTCGAAATATATTCCGAGGGGAGAAAGGAAGAGAAACCAAAAGGATCAGGAAGAGAGAGTTGAAGAGAGAGAGAGAGAGAGAGATGAAAACATTTAAAATGATTTCATAACTATAATGGTAGCTAAGCGTATGTGTGTGTGAGTTAGTGTTGGGTGAATAAATGGATTGAAAAAAACAAATCTAAACAAAACAAAACAAAACAAAAAAAAAAGAACAAAATCAAATGCAATGCAAACAACACCGATAGATTCAGGAAGAAAGAATCGTGAACCAGAAACCGAGCAAGAAAGAGCGAAAACTAGAGATTGTGGATATTGTGGGTTAGGTTTTGATGGTGGTGTGTTTTGATCTAATGAATGATGGTGGTGAACAAAAATATAGGGAACAATCATAATAATAATAATGATAGGGATAATAATCACCACAATACCCATCATCAACATCAGCATCAGTGTTGTCGATATTGTTAGTAGCAGCAATGCGAATATTCTTTGAGGCAAAGCGAATCCCAAACATATTCTTTTTAAACTGCTGAAGCTATTCTCGCAGTGTTTTCATTTCTTAAAGATTTGAATTTGGTTGTTTTAGATGGAATATTTTTTTTTGCGTCATCAAAACCTTGAGATCAATCGATTTTTTTCTCTCTGCTCTCTCTCTCTCTCTCTCTCTCTCTCTCTCTCTCTCTCTCTCTCTCTCTCTCTCTCTCTCTCTCTTTCGCTCTCTAGTATTCTTCCGTATTTCTGTTGTAATCGATTATAATGAAAGCACTTCCTAGTTTTCTATAAAAAAATTTTCTTCAATCATAGAATCATAGAATTGATTCAAATAGATTCTATAATAGCTATAGCTATTCTTTCTGTCCGATGAAATTGATCCATTCAAAATCATTGACAAACGCTTAGTTTATAGAGATTCTTTGATTATGGAATTCTGAATCGTAGAATTACGAAACGATAAAGTGAAAACAAAATACAAAATCGTAAGCGCATGGCATCACCGATCGAACAAGAATCAGTAGAATATTCTCTCTCTCTTTCTCTTTCTCTCTTACTCATTTTGGATGTTTAGTTTATCACATAGAATCGGTGAGAATTGATTAAACAAACCAATGACCTTAGATTCAAGATCGAAAGTAGGTTAGCGAAAATAGAAAAAAAAATCGAGCTATCGTAAAGAAATCTAAATTCTCGAACTGAGATATATCGGATTGATCTGAGTAACGATACTTAATGAATAAAAGTTTTGAAACAAAATAAATCAATTTTCATAGCAGGAAGCGAAGTAAAGAGAGAGAGAGAGAGAGAGAGAGAGAGAGAGAGAGAGAGAGAGAGAATGAAAGCCATTCACCACAGGAATTTGGATTAAAGATCCAAGGCATCAAGGATTTAGATTTGCATCGTTGGGTACAAGACCAAAAGTGAACAGAATAAGAGAATGGCATTTGTAAATTTATTTCAGTCTCAAACAGTTTTGATAGTCTAATGAAACCACTACGTACATTAGCTCTATCTCTCCCTTCCCCTCCCTCCCTCTCTCTCTCTTTCTCTACTCGCTAATCAATCAGTTAGAATTGAAATTATTTCTTCCTCGAATATATTTCCATCGCTTCAATCGAAAGTGGAAGCGATGAAAATAAGGTAATTTTCCATCGAGAGCAATGGAAAAAAAATAGTGAAAATTAACTTAAAATTAACTCCCTTCGATTAATAAAATCCATCACTAATTATCTTAAATCATTTTGAATATCATCTCTCTAGAGGCGTTGAAAAGATGAAAACGAGAAAGTTATTCTTTTGATGGAACTTTTAGGAACTCCATCAACAACAACAACAACAACACCAACGTCTAGAGTAGCAAAAAAGTGAAACAAAACAATCGGCAACAATCGGAGTGTTGTTGTTGTTGTCTTTTTTTTTTTGATTTTGATGCTATTCTTCGAGATTCATCGATTCATCAAATGAAATGGAAAATTTCTTGATTCGCAAAATCTTGAAGCTTGAATGCATAGGATATCACCGATTTATGGCCTTCGTTTTTTTTTTTTTCGTTCGTTTCACTCCTTTCTTCTCCTTCTTTGTCGAGAACAGCAAAAACACCACCAACAACTACAACAACAACAATTTAACAGATCTTAAATATATGCATTATGTGTTTGTCTGTATGAGTGTTTGAATGATTTCATTGTGAGGCAACATTTGTTTCTTCAATCAAAACTTTCCATTCGAAAAAAAAACTACGGTAATCTTCCATCGAAAAAAAAAGAAGAATAAACGAACGATTGAACAAGATTGTTACAAAGAGCGTTTCATTTTTTTTTTTTCAATTTTCAAAGAATCGACTACGATGAAAGCTTAGCTTTTAGTGCGTAGAAGTGAAAGGATTGAAATTTCTTCAGAACAGCAGCAATACTTTTATTACCATCCGCCTCCTTCTCTTTCCCCTCTCCCCCCCCCCCCAAAAAAATGAAAGGATTTCACAACAAACACAATTATTATAAATAATTATTCCAGTAATAATAATAATAATAATAACAATAATAATAACTAATAGATTTAAACAATATTGAAGCCAATGGTAAGAAGGAGATATCAATTAAATCTCTCGCGGTTAGCTTGCCACGCGTTAGGCGTTCAGGCGTAATTTGTTTTGTCTTTTTTTTTTTATTTTTTAGTTTTGTTTCATTGGATCCATTTCGTACCTCGTTCTTTTGTTGTTTGGATTGGAATTTTCTTTTTTTTTTTTTTTTGCTTTGAAACAAAAAGAACGGAATCTAGAGAAGAAAAACATTCGATGAAATAATCATTTAATCGAACGAGACGATTAAATCGAGCCAAAAAAAAAAAAAAAAGAAACTTTCATTTATGTGTGTGTGTGTGTGTGTGTGTGTGTTTCCCTCTTCTCTGTGACAAGAAGTAGAAGAAAAAATAGCAACAAAAAAAAAACCGATGGTCATTTTTGTTGATGATTATTCGACTACGATGTCGATGTCGATTTCGATGTTGATGATGATGATGATGATGGTGTAATGGATAATTGGATGCGAGAAATATTAAAGATTTCTAATCGAAACATTATCAAAGCTACAAGTCCGATTCGAATGTAAATCTATTCAAATCAATTGGATTATATTGCGAAAGAAATTGAAATTCTTTCAAACACTTTTCCAATTTTGCATCGAGATAGAATATCAATTCTGGATATGAAAAGATTAGTTAGAGAATAAATTTCAAACTCTTCTCTCTTTTCTTTTATGGAATTTATCTGCATCGAAATGCGTTTTCAATGATTGGTTTGGACTTCCTGGACGACATTTTTCACATAAATAATTGAAGGTTTTTTTTTTAGTGAATCATTTTGTAGCAAAGATGTTTGAATGTAAATTAGTGTTAGGTTTGAACACTTCACTTTCTTTTCAACTAAGAATTGCGGAAAAAGTCCAGTCATTTCTCTGGACTACAGGGCTAAAGGTTTACTCGAAACTTCTCGGCTATTATTCGGTCATTGTCTTCGAAACTGATCCGATTGTTAGTGAAGATAGTTTAGATTTTGTTGAACTTAGAATGAAAAAGAAACAGATTGAACAATTTTATTTTATTTTTTTTTTTTCGATTGTTTTTCTTCATCCAAAATATGGGCTAGGTGATGGTAATTACACAATGACCATAAACAATAATAATAATAATAATAGCTTCGAATCGATGAAGTCATATCTGATCGCCATCATTGATGATTATCTGGTATTATTGAAATTTTGATACAAAATAAATTCAAAGAAAAATTGTTTCGAATGAAACAAAGAAAAATTTTCGAGGAAAATAAGATTATTGAAATTGTTTTTTTTTTTTTTTTTTTTTTTGATAAAATCATCTCGATGAGGGAAGAGGCAAAAAGGTCAAAGGTTTTTTTTTCAATTTTTGATTTACCTATTATTATTATTAAAGGTAAAATTATAGCTTCTTGATTGATTCATCTGAAATAATTTTGATCACTCTAAAGTATCGATCATTAGAAGAGAGCTAAAGATCTTTGAAATATTTTTGGATACGATTTTGAACAAAAATTAAAAATCAAATTAGATTAATCAATTAGATAATCGAAGCTTAATGTTTCGATCTTCTCTCGACATAAATCATTTGTTTTTTTTTTTACTTCATTTTCGAAAGCTTTTAATTAAGGTTTTTGGGGATTCGCAACAAACGATTTCGATGTTTAAGAGAAGATCAAAAGCTCGATCGTAAAATTCGATCTTGATTGGGCAATTAATTTTCGATCTGGATTAGTTGATTGAGATTCTCTACGAATCGCTTATTCGAGAGAATAGCATTGAATTTTTTTTTCAGCTATTTCGCAAACAAAAGTGATTTCAATTTGAAAAAAAAATGACAAGCTATCATTCAACACTAATTACTAGTTTGAAGAGATTATAATTATTGTTCCATTTGGAAAATTGAAATATTTTCGAAATGAAAATGAACAAAAAAAAAAAAACGATAGTTTTGTCGTTTCAAAATCCAAAACGTTTTTGTTTTGAGACTTTTGAGAGGACTAAGAAAGCATACATCGAACCAGATAGAGATAATCTAGGCTCTGGATTTTAGACTATGTCAAAAAAAAAACACTGTTGGCTTTAGAACAGTTTCAGCCTTCGCTTCGTTTTTTTTACGATTTCTCAATCGAAAGATTGTACGCCACATCCCTATGTTTTTGATTATTTTCGAACAAAATTACCTGTCCAATGGTGTTTTTGTTTCGATTGTTTCGATTTCGAAGCTTGTTTTTTTTTTAATTTTTGACCTTTTTTATTCTCTCTCTCTCTCTCTCTCTCTCTCTCTTTGATTGAGATCGATTTTTTTTTCTCTGCTTCGAAACAGGTAAAAAAAATCTAACGATAGGAAGAGAAAGAGAGATTTGAGAGCAAACATTGACAATCATCATAATCATCATCATCATCATCATTATCATTATGATCCACCATTCACCACCACCATCAATCACATCTTCAGTGAACCTTGTCTTTTCTTCTTCTTCTTCTTCTTCATCATCATCTTCGATGGAAAATGATAAAGTAAACAAAAGAGTTTTAAGAAACGAGTAAAAGAAAAAGACAACAAGAAAAATAAAACAAATATTGAATGGGGAAGAGAGAGAGAGAGAGAGAGAGAGAGAACGAAAAATATTTGTTATAAATCCTTTCAATACAATTTGCTTTGATTTTTCTAAACCACAATGATTCGAATGATTTTTCCAAAGAATTGATCAAGACCAAGAGAGAGAGAGAGAGAGAAGAATAAACAAATACACACCCACTTGATAATTTCTAATATTATTTTAGAACAAAAGCGAAACACAAAGAAATGACAATCTAGGTTTCGAATGCGAAATGAGAAGAGATTCAGCAAAAAAAAAAAAAAAAAATTTGCGTAGGATTGAAATCGAATCGATCTCTCTCTCTCTTTCGAAATTATCTCTCAATCTTCGATCGATTGATTGATTGATTGATTGATCTTATTGATTTCGTTCAGCAAACAAATAGATCAAGATTGTTCTGATACTTTGAAATTCGTTGTGGATTTTATGTTAGCTAATCTAGTTCTAGGAATCGAACCACAAAAGAGATTCGCTCTTAGAGTCTAGATTAGACTCGATTCGAATAGGGAACAAGTTCGAATCAAGTCAAGGCTTGTCTAGCTCTCGCAACGATGGCTGCTAGGCTGATGGGTGTGCAATGATTTCATTTTCGCGTACACTAATGAGACAATCAAAAACGATCAATCATCGAATTAATTGAGACGTTCCAATAATCAAATACCGAATACGGCGATAGAACTAGTGATAGAATTTCAATGATCAATTCGATTGAATCACTGTGATTTGTTTGATGTGAGAGATTTCTTTGAATGTTATGAGGTTATTCTTATTCTTCTAAGCTACAAAGCGAAACAAATTGTAATATTCAATAATTATAAATTTCAACAAAACCAGAAGGAGAAGAAAACAAACAAACAAATCAACTAGGCATAACGAGAGTGTATGTGAAGCCATAGATAGCCATAACGAGATTGATCGATGTCAATTCATTCACTAGTGGTCAAAGTGTTCGAATTGAATTGGAAAAGTTACGCTTTAGCTTTTAATGAGTAAGCGATTGGTCAATTGTATTTCAATCTAGAATTTAGGTCCTAGGCTGTACTGATTGATGATCATCAAAGCATCTCTAATGAATCTCCCTCTCTCTCTCTCTCTCTCTCTCTCTTGATGCTAATTATGATGATGATCAACAAAGAAGAAGACTAATAATAATAATAATGCTACTAATGAATCGATTTGAATTAATATTCAACATTGCTTTTCTCTCTGTGTTTCTCTTCCTCATTATATCCACAAAAAGCCAAGCGATAATTAGATAGGAATGCAAAACGAGTAAGATTAAATTTTCGATTCTAGATTGAGCTTGTTGGAGCCAAAAAAAAAAACGCAAGACTCCCTTTCGACCCCTATGTCAATTTTCTCTTTGCTCACAAACGAATGTCTTTAGCTCACCAGCGGATAAATTACTACGAATCGGATAACCTCTGATCATAGCTTTTCAAGATTATTTAGGAGTGTATTGTAGAGAGGAGATGGAGCGTTAAGGATAGAGAGAGAGAGAGAGAGAGAGAGAGAGAGAGAGAGAGAGAGAGAGAGAGAGAGAGAGAGAGAGAGAGAGAGAGAGAGCTAGAGCTAGAGCTAGAGCGAAAACGAAAGAGTTTGGATCGAATTCAAATTTGACATTTGACATGTTTAACCTGCGTTTCAAGATGATTATGATGATTAAAATAATGATGGCCATCATCTTTATCGCTCTCGATATTAGCGAATAATATTATACTACAAGCAATAACAATAACAATAACCATAACAATAATGATGGTGGTGATGATGATGATGATGATGATGGTGGTGGTGATGGTGGAGGTGATTATCGCATTGAACTGAATCGAATTCAATTGAATTCAATTGGATTGGATTTCGTTGTTCTTTTCCATCCATCAATTATGGTTTAAAAGAAGAAAAAGAAGAAGAAAATAAAATTGTAATAAAATAATAAATTATGAACAAGAATGGGAAAATGAAAATATTAAATTGAGATGAATGGTTTCTTTTTTTTTTTTGGATCTCAATGATGATGATGATGATGATGATAATGTTTTTCTTTTCGTAATAATCATTGTAATGAGAATGATGATGATGTGACCAGCCCCTCTGCCATAATCAACATAATAATCCACAATGATTAATGAGATATCAGAGAAGAGAGAGAGAGAGAGAGAGAGAGAGAGAGAGAGAGAGGATTCTGGGAACATACAAGCAAACAAACAAACAAGGAAATAGAAAGGATTTTAAGAGAAGACCCTTGTCAAAGATCGAAGAAATTTCATTTACAAAGATTCATTTGAAAACATCAATTGTATCATCGCTTCTCTTCATCAATTAGGATAATAAACAAAACAATAATCTAAAAGATGATATTAAATTAAGACAATTTAAAATAGACAACAAAATTATGATGATGGTGATGGTGATGGGGATTGGGAAGAGCGAAAGGATTAAAGTCAAATGAAGTTAAATTATAAAACTGGGATCGATCGATCAGACATCAATGATCAAGGGCGCAAATGGAAGTGAAAAGGGAGGCAGCGATTGAAAAATTCCAATCGCTAACCTAGCCCAAAATTTTGTCTTTGTATTTCGAAAATCTTTGGTGCTATATTATATTATTTTTCTTAACTTTCTATTCTCGATCTGTTATCCCGATCGAATGATGCATAATGCATCAATCGATGTGTGTTTGGTTCTTCTCGTCCACACACACCCACTTCATTGGTTACGTTATGCTTTTTTTTTGTATTCCCTCAAATCCTAACAATTTTGTTTTGCTTGGTTATGTCGAAGTTATGTTCCTAATCGAATCATTTTTCATTTTCATTGTATTTGAATTTTAAGCTAAGTGAAGCTAAGCAAACAAAGTAAAGATAAAAAATCTAATAAAATCTAACAAACAATCTTTGGTCTTTATTATTTTTTTCTTATGCGATCATCATAACCTATACACAGAAATGAGCTCTTCGTTCGAAAAAACTTTAAAGTGTTGGAGATTTTCGATTGGAGCAAAGAAAAATATCCTCACCAAAAATGTCTTCAAAGATTTCTATCTTTGATTTGATGAGAGAAATTTCTGATCTCTATTTTCTTCTTTCTTAATTTCTTCAGTTAATCTATTTTTTTTTCTTCTTCTTTTGAAATCTGTTTTTAAGAGATTGCGTTAGGATAGGATTGCGATTTGAATCTAATCCATCGACTGAAATTTGATCTCTTTTCTTTTTTTTTTTTTTTTTTGGTTTTTGATTCTAAATTGTTTTTTTTTGTTTTTTGTTTTCGAGATTTGAATCCCCATAGGGCCCTAATAATTATCAAATTTATTGCTTGGCGAATGTTTATTTGGTGGCAAAGGTGAAACACACACAAATTAGAGGTTTCAAGTTTTTATTACTTTTTTTTTTTGTTTTTGCTTTTCTTTCTTCCCCAAAAGCTTCGAATTTTTTTTCTTTCGCTGAATTATCAATTCACTAGAACCCCGATCTAGATTTTGCAATCCAAAAAAAAAAAAAAAATCCTCAACGACGAAGACCAAGAAGAAAGAAAACGAAAGAGAGAGAGAGAGAGAGAGAGAGAGAGAGAGAGAGAGAGAGAGAGAGAGAGAGAGAGAGAGAGAGAGAGAGAGAGAGAATGGAAAAAGTTTCGATCAAATTTCTCCCCAATTTCAATGGATATATTTATTCAAAAATGTTAGCTTTGGAACTAGTTGTTACAAATCGAGAAAGAAAAAAAAAATCTCCACTTCGGATGCTTTAATCCATAGCAGATAGATCTTGGAAAATGAAAGAAAAAAAGAAAATTGTTTTGCTAATAAGTTTACGAAATCAACAAGTGTTTTGGATCGCGAACCTTCTAACAACAAACTAAAACGATAGGTGTGAAATTCATTTCAATGCTAATTATCTATGCAGCGATATTAATCATCTAAGATTCAAGAATTTTGATGAGATGAGAAAAGGGGCCCAGTTTTTTTTTGCGAAATCATCGACCTTATCGAACAGATCCATTAGAATTCAAATAGAAAGGATAAATAGTGAATGAAAAATTGAAATAGGGCGTATGATTCCAAGAAACAATGGAGAGAGAAAAAAAAATTTAAAAATTTTAGCAAACAAAAGCTACGTTTTAAAAAAAAATGTAGTAAATAAAAAACAATCCGAAACTTCTAATCTTAGTAGTGTATCAAATCGATTCAAACAAACAATAAGCAAACAAATTGAATCAAAACCAATTGAATCAAATCGAAATTGAGAATAAAAAATAAAAAAAAAAACCCAAAACAAAAACAAAAATGATGGCGAACGACAACCATCGTTGAACAGCACCAAACAGCTGCCGTATCCACAAATACTTAGCATCCAAACCATCGTTAACCTCTCTGCTTATCAAATCCAAACCGACCATTATCAATAGATCAACAATCACTAGGCCATTCAACCCATATTCAACGTGTGTGTCTGTGTGTGTGTGTGTGTGTGTGTGTGTGTGTGTGTGTGTGTAGATTCTCGGTGCAATGATTCTATCATACAATCTCACAGGGGCGTGAAAGGAGAGAAATGGGAAGAGATTTTGTTTGTTTCCCCCTCTCTAATAACCAGAGAAAAAAAATCGATTAATTTCTCAATTAACAACAAATTTAACCCTTTCCTTCTTCGCTTACGTTTCTCTCTCTCTCTCTCTCTCTCACTCTCTCTCTCTCTTCTCCTCTCCTCTTGAAGCTAAATCGATCGTTTTTTGTTTTCACAATTCTATGCAGAACACACAGTGTATGATTTGATTCGATGAATCTGATTGCTACTGTTTGAGCACTATGCAATATGGATTTGAATGGCTTTTGCAGATGATTGAGTTGATTATACCAGGGGCGAAGAACTCTGTCATCTCTGTTTGGTCGCTATCGAAATCAAACCAAGAAAAAAAATCGCAATTTTCGAACTAATTGAATTTTTCGAATGAATTTCGTATTTTTTTTTTCTCGGTACTATTATGAACCATTCAGTCATTTTGAATGATTTCCGAACGATTCGACAATCAGGAACGAGAATGTTCAAGAAAGAAAAAACGGAAAAATATAAAATTGGAACAAAAATAGAAGAGGAAAAAGAGATGAGAACAAGATGTAGAGAACGGAAACGAAATCGAGAGATTCGAAATAGATAGATAGAGAGAGAGAGAGAGAGAGAGAGAGAGAGAGAGAGAGAGAGAGAGAGAGAGAGAGAGAGAGAGAGAGAGAGAGAGAGAGAGAGAGAGAGAGAGAGAGAGAGAGAGAGAGAGAAGAGGAGATGGAAAAATTCCGAGAAAAAGTAATCATAAATTCATCATCAAATCTAATCCAATTGATGAGGAAAAGAGAGCATTTTGGTTCATTCTATTATTTTTCTCCATTCGTTCTCCTAGTTTATTTGATTCAATTAATCGAGAGAGAAAAAAGATGGTAACGGTGGTGATCATTACGATGATGATGATGATGATGGTGATGGTGAAGATGATGTCAATTCCGATCGATATGGATTTCTGTTGGGATTACGTTTTTTTTTCGCGTATCGAATGCGATGCGATTGTTCGGTACGATCGTTCTGTGTTAGATCAAGCAATCCAAACATAGCATCTTCCAATCATCGTTTGGCTTCAACGATACGCAAACGATTATAACAAAAGATTGTATCAATAATGGGTAATGACCGAATCTCAGACCATTCTGGTTCTTAGTGTTTGAAACATTTTGAAAACGTTTTTCGCACATCCTTTTCTAATTGGATGCGATGGAAGAGAAATAGAAGTGAAACAAAAAACTTTAACATCTTTTAGGTCACTGGCCCAGAGGTTCTTAAACTAGAAGACTGATGCTACGCCAAATGAGACTTCCTTTCTTCTCTTTTTTTCAAAAAGAAACAGAATGAGATTTTTCTATAAAAGAAGTCTTACAAATTTCTCTCTCACTTGGCGATGGTCGAGTTCAATGGTTCGATTAACCAATAGCCTTATGATGAGGGTGGTGATGGTGGTGGTGTTGTCGGTGATGATGATGCAAGTGCTAAACTTTAAGCAAAGAATTAGTGAATTAATCTGGATCAGAACAATATGGCGTTTCCTTGTAATCCTTAGCTCTCTTTCTCTCTCTCTCTCTTTCTATTTGAATTTTTACTATAATCGTTTAGATTTAGTCTCTCTCTCTCTCTCTCTCTCTCTCTCTCTCGCTCTCTTTGAGATGCTAAATTGCTAGATTAATCAATTGAGCTCAGAAAAAAATGATGATGATGTCGAAATAAGAAGAGATTATCCTCGATGATTGACCAGATAGTTAAGGAGGAAAAAAAGGACACTAAAATTAATATCGTCTCTATTAGATAATTTGTTCCTTTTTCATAAGATTTCAATCAAACGTTGATATGATTTGACGATGTCCACATCATTCCATAACAATCAACATCATCGAACGATTTTCGAATTCAAAGAAGGAGAAAAAAAAGAGAAAATAGAGAGAGAGAGAGAGAGAGAGAGAGAGAGAGAGATGCTAATTATGATGATGTCCATAATGACGATGGTGATGATGATGATGATTTGGACAAACGTGCTTCGAACATCAAAATCACATCGTTCGCCTGCGAAAACCTAGCGAAAGAAAATCCATTGAATGCAATGAAAGAAACGATTGCCCCCTATCCCTCTCTCTCTTGATGTCATCATCGCGAAAGTGTTTTACAAAAAAGATTTGAATTTGAAATAAAAACGCAACGCAAAAAATTAAGCAAACGATGAAGAGGAGCGATAATATAAGAAGGACTATGTACCGTTTCGTTTTGAGGTTGGGTCTAATAGGAATGGAAATCTATGGCTCCAAGCAATCTGCCATTCGTCTTTCGATGTCATCTGTTTTCGATCTGATCTTGATCTATATCTTCCTAATAAAGATAAGATTGTATTTATCTTAATCAATTGTGAAAACTCAATTGTCTCTCTCTCTCTCTCTCTCTCGTTTCACTTAGGTATCCTATTTGTTTGGAGTAATAATTTCATCATTGCTTATCTAGCTGCCTGGTTTTTTGTTTGGATCGTAAATATTATTCTGTCTGAACAGAAAAAAAAGATAAATCTTCTTCCTAGAAGAGAGAGAGGGGCAAAAGCCGATCGGTCGTTTATCGATCGGAAGTGTTCTATCCATCAATAACTTCAACATCCTTGATTGTAAAAAAAAAAACACCGAGAAAAGTAAAACAATTTTTGATCCGAAAATTGATGCAGTAAAATTGTTCTATTTTTTTTTTTTGTAAAAGGCAATCAAACCATTGAATTTAGCAGTGAAGATAATTTCATACTCAATTTCGACGTTCATTGAATCTTCATCTTTGTATTTATCTTCAAGAATTATTCACAACACCAACAACAACAACAAAAAAAGGAAGAGAAAATTTCTAGGCTGTGGCATTTCTCTCTTTCTCTCTCTCTCTCTCTCTCTCTCTCTCTCTCTCTCTCTCTCTCTCTCTCTCTTCTGGAAGACCTCGTGACCATCTTGATTATAATCAAAGGTTCATAAACTGAGGGTCACCAGAACATTTTTTTTTATTAACAGAGAGAGAGAGAGAGAGTAGGCTATCTGCTTAAGTTCGAGAATCTATGATTATAATGATGATGGTGGGTGATGATAAGATGAGGACCGAAATTAAAAAAAAAAAAAAAAAGAAATAGCGAAAACAACAACAACAACAATAAAACAAACCAGTTTTCTATTCTCTCTCTCTCTAAACAGAAAACAGAAAGAGAAACAACAAACGAAACAAAAGTAAAATGTTCAAATATATCTCTATTTGAGATATCGAATATATGAAAATAATTCATCGATCGATCAAAAATTCAATTGCGATTTGCGATGCTTCCAGTAGTGTTCGATGCGGTGAATTCAAGACAAATCGAAACCGCAAATCGAAAACAAACAAACAGACGATCTATCGATCTCTAGGTGGCGAACGGGATGCTTTTGCTTTGAGAGAATAAAGATGGCTACAAAAACAATCAACCACAGAATAGTAGAGACCAAAGAGCAAATCAAAAGGGATACGCAAGGACTGCACTATTGGATAATCATATTGGATAATTACATAATCAGGTTTGATTGAAAATAATCCATCAAAAATAATTTGCTTCTTTCTATCTCATTAAGAGATGGTGTGTCTTTGAATACAAAATAGTATTTCTTCGCACCGAAAGAATCGTATCCGAATCGAACAAAAAAAAAAATTTGAAATTCTAGGCAACGAACAAACATTGAGGAATAAAATGTTAACAATCACTTACATTGTTGGCAATGTTGTTTGCTGAAGATAATGATGCGGATGTTGTTGTTGCTGTTGTTGTGGTTGATAATTTGAATGAAAATTGTCTGAAATTCTTTCAGGTACAGCAATATGAGGCGTCGATGATGTTGATTTCGAGGATGACGATGATAGAGATGATGATTTCGATGCTGCTGCTGCTGCTGCTGATAGCAACAATGATGATGTTGAAGCCGAAGATGATGAAATTAATGGTGTCGAGAATGATTGAATCGCTTGATTGAAAGTATTAAAACCACCGCCGACGCCGCCGCTGCCGCAGCCATCGCGATCACTGCCATTATTACTATTTCTGATATTAGCGCTTTTATCGTTTTTATTAGCAGTGTTTGGATTATTATTAGTATTGTTGCTGCTATTATTATTATTATTATTATTATTATTATGATTATTATTATCGTTTCGTAATTCAACATTATGGGTTGTGATAAACAGAGAAGATTCATTCATATTTCGTGATGCTGCTGATAATAGATTGGATCCGGAAGTGGTTCGTTGTCGTCGACCATTCATATGAACGATCGGTGAGGAAAGATTTAACGATGATGATAACATTGAAGATGAAGTTGAGGATTTCGATGTGGAGCTTTGATGAGAAATCGACTCATCAGAAGGCGATTGGCGACCATTGCTCGCCAAAAGGCTATAATCTGGATGCTCTTGAATGCGAGAAGATTTTCTCGATGGCAACAAACGGATCTCATGCAAACGAATCTTACGAATCTCTTTTGGTATTTGATCAATGGCCACCGTTACCAAATCAGATTTGGTATCATGTTCAATGACCCTAGCTGAACACTCGCGATTGCGATTGGTGATGAACACTTTTTGGTTCTCACTGAGCAATGCTTTTGTGATCGGCTCGAATCCTCGCCCAATCAATTGATCGGCGGTATAGTCAAGAATCAACCCTTCATCATTCGTTTCACTATTGTCGTAGAGTCGAGAATCGAAATCAGAAGAATCGAATGGCTCGGGAAACTGTACGGAATAGATCAATGCAGTCGATGATGTATTGGCAATCGTCGATGATGAAGATGGACATGAAGATGATAACGGCGTTGTCGATGGCGATTCGATCGATTTTTTAATCGCCTTCACACGTCCCGGATAATAATATCCGCGTATAGGGGCACTGACATACGAACCAACTACTGACCATTTACCTCGACAATTTGTCGTCGTAGTCGTCGTCGTTGTCGGCGGTGCCGTTGCTGCTGGCATTATTGAAGAAGACAGTGAGGAGAAAAATGAACAAGATGGTGATGATATTATCGATGACATTATCAAGAGGATAAGATTCAAAACAATCCGAAACAAGTGTATTGGGAGAACGAAGAGAAGATCAAACAATCTTTTTCGGACATAAATGATTGACCGAATTAGTTGAGGCTACGAAATGAGTGAAGAGTCACATGGAATCGAATCGATATTGCAATAATCATCACTCTATTATTGCATATTCTAAATCACAAACAATCGTTTTTGGATTTTTGTAGCTTTTCTCTCTTTGAGCGTATCGTCTGGCCTCTAGATTTGGTTTTGATCTTCATTCCAAAACAAGCACTAATAAATCTCGTTCTTCCATTTTATAGATTTTTGTTGAGGTTTCGATATTGTGAATCGCTTCTTCGCCTCGCTTCTTCACTTCTGGATCTATTACAATTGCAATTGGTTTAGCTTTTGGATTCTCATTCACAATCATAGCCGATTGTTTCATCGTTTGATTGTTTGTGTTGTGAGGTATTTGAGAGTGTGTTTTTATTATTAGTGGGAATTCATTTGTTTTCGTTTGCTTTAAACCTCAGTTATTGAATGTTTTTGTTCTGAGAATCGAGACATCGAAACTATTTGCGCAATGTGTATTCGAGAGTTGAAAATTTTCATTCTTTCATCTTTTATTCGAAATAATAAGTCGTTGAAATATTGGAATTCTAGATTCGATTCGATTGAAGTCATACCATCATTTGGTATCTGATTAATGGCTTATAAAAACACATTAATGACAAACAATAATAATTATGATGATGATAATACTGATGATGGTGTCTTCGCTTACATTCTAGTAGAATCGAAACGCAAAGGCGAAAAATCAAATCACTCTGAATACCTAAAGGTTGGATAAAACCAAAGCAAATGAAGAGCACTGAATCCAGAAAACGAACATCGAAAACGGACAGAAAGTTCGGACAGTTCGGAAAGGCTAAGGTTTCGAACGAACAAAACAACACACAAACTCACAGAAGAATTCGATCAGATTAGAGAAGAGATGAGGATTTGGATAATTTTTTTTCTTTGAATAACTTTGATGACGAAACAAAACAGATCTTTCTTTTTTTTTTTTTTTTTTTTTTTAGTCCAACAATGAATTTGGCTATGAGAGTTTGGAGAGTTCGAGAGTTTCAATCTTAAATCTTTTGATTAGATGATGATGAAATTTTATTCCGAATCCTAAAGCTATTCGAATCATGGACCTAGGAGAGAGAGAAGACAAAGAACAGAATAATCACCAAAGATGCCAAACACACACACACACGCAAGCAGACAATCTTGGTTTTCTGTCGAACAACAGATCTAGAGATTTTTTTATTTCGCTTTTCTAGAACTTCGAGAAAGAGAGAGAAAGAGAGAGAGAGAGAGAAAGAACAAAATTCTTTCAATTGAAACACTAAAGAATATAGAGATTTATTCTCTCGTGTATATATCGAATAATATCAATGTTGAAACGAACCGATCGAAGAATTGATTCACAAAAGAAGCAGCGAAAGTATAGCGAACAGACACACTAAAGAAGAACAGCACAGAACAGTACAAGGGCCCTAGAACTTTTTTTTTTTTTTTGGTTTCTAGTTCGCATTTCTTTCCACTATTCAAAACTCGATCGAGAAACGAATCGGATCGAATCCAAATCGAAGCGAAAGCCCAAAGTGAGGCAATTTTTTTTTTCTTGTTTATATGTTTTTTTTTCGACTGTGTTTAGCGAACCAAACGAACAGACAGCTAGCGATTCAATGAGTCAATCTCTCTACGATACTCTCTATCTGGGGCTAATACACCAAACAAGCACAAATTTCAATAGATTTCACATTCAATTCTTTTCGATTATACCAGAAAAAAAAATTCAGAGCAGTCTGTTCTTCTTCATCATCATCGACTAGTACTGTTGTTGTTTTGTCGACAATCGGTGTTTGTTTGCTGTTGGGGCCGCGATTAACCACACACACACACACATACACATGAGAGAGAGAGAGATTTGTAACAGAAGATTTCGACGATCACGATAATGATGATGTCGATGTTTCTGCTGCTGTTGCTGTTGCTGTTGCTGCTGCTTATAGTTAATGTTTATTATTGTTATTATTATTATTATTATTACTAGGAAATATAAAATAGAGACCTAGAATCACTATCCAATGATGATGATGGTAGTGATTACAAGAGATGATGAAGAAAATGAAAAAAAAGAGAAGAAGCTGATAGTAATGATGCTGGGCAATATATGGAGAGAGACAGAGAGAACCGAAGATAAAATATTCAAGATTCGAAATTTCTTTCACTGTTCCCAATGCTGATGGTGGTAGTGTTGTTGGTGCTGGTGGTGTTGGTGGTGGTGGTGGTCTTAGTGTGGTGGCTGTGGATCCTTTTCATCATCCTCTTCACTCTTCAAAGATATCATCGTTGTGATGAAGCTTTTCGGCGTTTACAATCTCTGCTGCAATAGTTTGGCGTCAAAATAACAGAAGCAGCAGCCGGTTAGATTACTCTCTTTCTCTCTCTCTCTCTCTCTCTCTCTCTCTCTCTCTCTATCTATCTCTTTAGCTGGGTTTAAACATCTTTCAATGTGTTGTGTGTGTATCCTTGTGTATCTCTTTATATATCATACACTAATCGATGTGTTTAGGTAGGTGCGTGCATGTGTGCCTGTGTGTGTGTGTGTGTGTATGTGTAGAAATAATATAGCATATTGAGTGATCCTAGTTTTATCTATGCTATTATCTCTCCTCTTTCTCTCTCTCTCTCTCTCTCTCTCTTTTTCTCTATTGCTGCCTTTCTCTTCCTCACTAGACATCTTTTGTCGTCTGTGCTTTGGTAGATTTAAATGATTGAGGGATCAATGCCTATCTCTCTCTCTCCTTTCTATCTGTTTCTTTCTTACTCAGATCATATCGAGTGAGATCAATGAAACAGATGAGAGAATGTAGGAGAAGAAAGATCCGTTTATTTTTTTTTTCGATTGTTTACTCTCGTATGATGGTCGATGTTGGCGTAATAATTAGAATCTTTCAAAATGTCTTCAGATACGATTTCAATCTTGAAGCATCTTTCTCTTTCTCTCTCTCTCTCTCTCTCTCTCTCTCTCTCTCTCTCTCTCTCTCTCTCTCTCTCTCTCTCTCGTTCAATCTTCATTTTATGCTGTTTCGAATGATATGGAGACTAGCTTATGAAAAACGATGAAGTTGTTGTCTTCCTATTCGAAAATTATTATTCTCATTCAAATGTCAGAAAAAAAAATCTTTAGATAAAATCTTTCTCTCTTCTGTTGCTAGAGTAAAGATAGAGGTACTTCTAAATAGATATAAACAAAACAGAGAGAGAGAGAGAGAGAGATTCCATTTCAAATTTTCAATCTTTTAGCAAAGGATTTTCCGAATGAAACCTTGAACACCAACATTGCAATGATGATACGAGTGGATTGTGTGAACCACTACCTACCATTACTCTCTCTCTTATCTACAAAACCATCAGACCTTGGTGTTAAAGAAGTGAATAATTTTTAAATGTACATCAAATACTTTAAGCAGCTGTTATTTGTTATTGTTTTTCTCCCTCTAGGCCCTACTTTCACAATGTTAAGAAGAGTTTGGCCCTCATCAACTAGACTATCTATAGATTGTGGAAGATCTCATATGAAAGCTATCTCATATGTATTGTCGATTTCTATTCAATCAAATTTCTTTCTCTCTCTCTCTCTTTTCTCGTCCCGTTTTTTGAAATGTACAAAACTTTTTTTTCTGGTTTCGGACTCACAATAGAAACTGTTGCTGAGATCCTAGAGATGAGACAGTAGTGGTGATGTGACAGATACGTGACCATAGGAGTGAGTTTGTGGGTGCTTGGATCATTGAGATCACTCACTCATCCATCTGATCAGCTTTAGGATCATCAGATGAGAAGGGGTGAGAGAGGATGCTGATTGAGATGCGAGAATGTAGAGTTATTTACTCCCCCCTCCCCAATTTCAATGAAAAGTACATCTGTGCCTCACTCTGATCAGCAGATCACAATTATCAGCTGTTTCGGAGAATGGAATGCAATCGTAAGAGCTATATATTCAAACGATAGGCCCCTACTACTAAACTACGATCATTGCAATATGGTCTTCTAGATCTTCTAGCATAATTCACATTCCTTAGAAACACAATCAATTTGGTACGAGATCTTGAAAAATGCTCACATATTTAGGCATCAATCTGGGTCAAGTTCTTAGGTTTCGAAGAGAATTTTCTATCTTCGATTGAAATTGAGAGACAAAGGAACAAAAAAAAAATTCATCAGATTAATGAGTTGGTTGTCGAAAAAAATTAGATCCAATTAGAAAGAGATTAGAAACATATTTCATATCGAATATCTTCAGGAGATTAATTTGATCTCTAGCTCTACTCCTAATGGCTCTCATTAAAGCCATCTTAATTATAGTAATTTAAAACTAGCTCAAATTAGCTCTCTCCATGCTATTCTCCATCATTGAAATCTTCAATTTTTATAATGTGAATAGTACAGTGAAGCAGAAAATTTCGAACTAAAAAAAAAAAATCGACACCCCCTATTAGATAATTTTGTAATAATAAAATATAATTTAATAATAAAAACTATTATGCGAAATTAATATTAATATCGTAGCGGTAATAAGCTAAAGAGATTATAATAATAATATTAATGGCAGCCATTACGAGATCAGATCAAATCAGACCGGAAATAGAGTTTGAGAGAGAGAGAGAGAGAGAACAAAGGTATTGGGAGCTAAAGGAAGTTATCTTTACGAGAATTCAACCACCACCCGATATAAAGAACTACAATTGGAGAATAAAGTAGAAATCAAAAGTTCATCGAACAATTCTTTGGTCAAAGTTCGAAATTAGATTCTTCAAAAAAAAAAACAACAACTCGTAATACATAGTGGTTTTTGTAGTTGTAGTTTCACATTGAATCGAATCAAAATTGAATCGAAACAACAACAGAATTTAAACTAATAGAAAATATTGGCCCCGAAGGCTTTTGAAAGATTATTTTTTTTTCTTCATTCAATCTCTACGCGAAAAAAACATAGTCTTAGGTTTTATCTCTCTCTCTCTCTCTCTCTCTCTCTCTCTCATTCCATCACCTTTATTGTTCACAAATCGAATCTTTCATAACTCATATCAAAGAGCAAATGATAGGCATTGAAGGCATAGGCATAGGCAGGCAAAGGTGATGACCTTTGGCTGTTGTTTGAAAGAGAGATGAAGTTCAACAGCATCATCATCGCTGCATACCAACTGAACTGGATTGAATTGAACTGAATTGAATCGAGTAACAATTTGAATTTTAAATCTTCCACCATTTCATTTCTCCCTTCCATTCTCTCTCTCTCTCTCTCTCTCTCTCGCAAGCTAATATTCTTATTATTAACAATATTATTATTCTTGCTAGGCACCAATTCATTGTAATATTCTTTTTTCTTTCAAATCTTTGTTTTTCTCCAATTTTCGCTTCATCATTTTTCGAGTGAACCAAAAAAAAAAAAAAACAAACCCTAGAAATCATTAAATTATTTTTTTTTGTTTTTTTCTCTTTTTCTTCTCTTTCCTAATCTAGTCCTCAGAAGATATCATGGTCTCTCTCTCTCTCTCTCGCGCTTTTGAAGAAGTCATATAATTTGTTGTGGTGATGGTCATTGTGATGGTTGGTTGTATTGGTTGTTGCGGTGGTGTGAGATTTTTTCACCATAGATCTATTGCTTAATGAATGCTGGTGCTACAAGATCACTACTACGAATGATGATACCGAGAGAATCTCGAAACTCTAGTGAGATGATTATCATCATCATCACCACCACCACCATCACCACCGACACCATCGAAACAATGATTTAAAATAGTGACAAAATCTGCAAAAAGTAAATTATCTCTCTCTCTCTCTCTCTCTCTCTCTCTCTCTCTCTCTCTCTCTCTCTCTATCACACAGTCTTGTCATCTTCGTTAACAAATCAATCAAAACAATTATCTTGAAAATATTTTTTTTTTCCATTCGATGATTTCGATTGTGAGCCATCTAGAAGGCGTCGATTTTCGAAACGATTCGGAAAGATTACAAAAAAAGAGATTCAAAAGTGTTTCGGATCTGATTGGATTCTTTGAAATTTTAGCCGAAGAGCTTAGATTAGGAATGAATGCGAGTGCTATCAGAAAAAAATAAAACGATTCAAACGGATTGAAACTGAGCAAAATTCGAGAGAAATAATTTGAAACATTGTAACTTTTATGTTGAAGAAACAATTCTTCTAGATTTCATCATCATCTTCAAACAAAACCTCCTAGAGTCCAAAGAGAAAGATTGACTCGTCCAATCTCTCTCTCTCTCTCTCTCTCTCTCTCTCTCTCTCTCTCTCTCTCTCTCTCTCACTCTCTCTCTCTCACTCTCTCTCTCACTAGTTTAATCTTTGTAGTTTTCGATCTTTGAATATTGTACTGCGAATAGAGAGAGGGCAAAAATAACCAGAAAATGAGTGAAAAGAAACGAGTGTTTTTGAGCTAAAAGCTAAAAGTTAAAAGTTTAAATTGTTAACAACTAAATCCATTAAACATTTCAATGAACATCGAGTTCATTTGGTTTCTTAGCTATAGCAATGCTGAGGAAGACAATAAACATTTTTGTTTTTAAAAAAAAAAAAAAAGATCTTCATTATCTTTAGAGAAACAGAGCAAGGGCTCTTGAAATTTACAGATAAAAACAAAAACAAAAACAAAAAAAATACCAATTCGAATGAAACCAAATCAAAATGAAACAAATCAATCCAACGGAAATGATGCATCAGTACCAATCAGAGATTCAGTCAGTTAGAGTTAGCTAGCTTTTGGATCGTATTTCGTTTGCCATTCTCAACATGTCGCTATGTTATTTTCGATTCCGGGAATCGAAAATAAAATCAATCTGGGAACAATATGAAAAGATTTTTGAATCCCGATAAAGAATCGTAATATTTCCTTCCAGATAGAATACGTTTCTGGAGCAGAAACGCCTTCTCAATTTTTATGTTCTCTCCAACCAAACGTCAGTAGAACCACTTTGCTTAGACTTCTACGCTATCAAAACTGGCAAAAATGATTAATTTATGAAGTTTGCAAAAAAAAACTCTGAATTATTATTATTTTTATTTTTATTATTATTATTACTATTATTATTATTACTAATATCGCTATCATATTGCACAAGTATTTTCTTAGAATGTTATCGACAAATTTTGATGCAAATAAAACAAACAAATGTTTTGAACTAATTTTCAATTCTTTATAAGACCTTTCAGTGGAATTTTGTTTGAATAAATTAGCTTTTTTTTTCATTCTCATCTGGCACTTTGACTTTATCGTTTCGATGATCTTTGTTCTCTCTCTACGGTCATTGACTTCTTTACCCCCTCTCTCTCTCTCTCTCTCTCTTTCTTTCTATCCTCTGATCAGAGACTTGTGTTATCTCCTTTCATTGCATCTTTGGTGCAAGAATCTGATCTCTTGGTTATAGAATCCCGAATCGAATCTATCTAGCCATCTATTGAGATAGTTTTGAAATAAATTCTGAGATTCAATCATCGTAGAATATTCAATTCTGTTCCGGAATCGTTCTGCTCTGTTCTATATTCGCAAAAAATGAAATAGTTTTCTATATTCTAGCGTTTTTCTTTTTTTGAAAAAATCATCGAATCGAAAGAATTTTGAAACGAATCACACTAGATGAAGCTATTTAGAATCTTTGAACACTTTTTTTTTTCCGCTCGAATTTTTCAAAAAAATCAAAGAGAAAAAGAATTAGAATCCAGTAGCTAGGGGATTATGGTTCCTTCTACCGAATTATCGTTTCAAGAAGATGAAGAACTTTAGGGATAGGCAAAGTGAGCGAGATGTTTCAAGTAGCAAAGAAAAACCATAGGGAATCGAAAGTAGCAAAAGATGCAATAATTCAATCAATAGTGCACATTTGGACCAGACCTAGAAAAATTCAGAAGACAGAACGAACTGATCCGTTGGTGATGATGAATCATCCGATAGAAATAAAGAGAACCTAAGCGATAAGTGTTGTCTATATACAGATCGAACAAAAACCAGAGATCAGAGAATAGTTTTCGGTCTCAATCTAATGGAGAGAAAAAAAAAATGATGCGCATCTCTAAATGGGGAATGCAAAAGTGAATCAAATCCAATGCAACTGGAATTTCTCTAGGTTCGGAGCTCTCGGTTATTCAATCGCTACCATTGATTTATCCGAGAGAGAGAGAGAGAGAGAGAGAGAGATTAAGAATAATAAAAATAATAATAATAATAAGAAGAAGAAAAGAAGAAAACAAAAAAAAAAAAAAACAATCGAATACAAAAGAGAATAGTGTTGGCTTGATATTTATTTTTTCACCATCTTCGATGATTTTATCTTCCGACAATTTTGAACGCTATAATTCACACTCCTTCGTTCTCTTCTTCTTCTTCTTCTTTTTCTTCTTTTTCTTCTTCTTCTGCTTCTTCGTTTCGTTCTGGACCATTTGGTTATAGTTTGGTTCCAATTGGAACGCGATTCTCAGCACCAAATAAACTATTTATTCTTTTCCTTCTCTCTCTCTCTCTCTCTCTCTCTCTCTCTCTCTCTCTCTCTCTCTCTCTCTCTCGCTTTCTTTCTTCTTATCAAATCTATATTCTTCTATCAAACTTTGCAATATTATATTGCTCCATTTTTTGTGTTTCTGGATCGGCGTTAAAATTTCGAGCAAAAGAAAAGAATTTGTGTTGGTTTCTACTCGATCGTTTCGATTTCGTTTTGATCTTTAGTTTGGATCGAACTAGATTTTTCTCGGAAATCTCTTGATGAATGATTATCACGAACTATTCTTCATCTAAACTCATCGAACTAAAAGTTCAATGTTTCATTGGTTTCATTTTCGATGTTCTAGAAGTTTTTTTTTGCTTTTCATTGAAATCGTTTTTGTGAATTTCGGTGCAACAACAAATTCGAATCCGCACTATCTAATTTTTGTTCGATCTAGAATAAGAATATCATTGATAGCCGAAGAGATCTAGAGTGATCGATTTGATTTTGATCTTCGAATTATGATTTTGATTTTGGCTACGAACGTTTTTCTAGTTCTCATTGTTGTTCGCTAGTCAATCTGTTTGTTTGCTTTGTTCTCGATCCAAAGATCATAAAAACGATCATAATTCGATCGATCTTTACATCTACTGGAACACATTCAGCGAAGAAGACATCATCATAAATTATTAATCAAACAAAAATCATAAATTCATCTATCGGCATCATCGGTTTCGATATTGAAATTATCTTTTATCTTTTACGCCTATTTGATCAATACTGTGTGATAGAACAACGTTGAGAAGTAAAACGATGGGAGCAGTGCTCAGTTTTCAAGGTGATCGTAAAGTGGTCATCTATCATAGCGTAGGCAATGGAAACAGTATCGATGATGAGTCAAGAATCCATCACGGACCGATACCTGCTTTCGGTTACACCGGTGATCGGCATTGTCACATCCACAGTCAATCAATGAATCGAAATCAAACTAATCAATCGAAAAATAAATTGATAGACATCTCAAATAGTCTTAATCAATATCGTTTCGGTCTCGATGAAAATGATGAGAATAAAAAGATTGAAATTTCTCGAAACAACTCGCGGCAACAGCAACAAAATCATGGGACAGCGAAACAATATTTTCGGAATCATTTTGGTGGATTGTTTCATCACATCGATTCTAGTAGTAATCATCATCAACAACAACAACAACAAGGACAACGACGGCAGCAACGAAACTCTAAAATTCTCAATCATCTTGATGATTATGATGATGAGGTTGGAGATGATTCGAGCAAATTCTCCAAAATCAATAGCCATCAAACCTATCAACATAATCATCCTGTTCCGAATCGATCGATTGGAATGAAGAAATCCTTGAATCTTCTATCGCTATTGAATATTGGTAAACATTTTGGTTTTCACAGTAGTCAACAAGTAAAATCTCGTCAAAAATCCGCCACAAATAAACATCAAATATCTTGGTTAAGAACTGTGCGAGAATCTCGAACGAATGCAAAATCTGATGGCAATAAAAATTCGATAAACGTTCGGAAAAAGAATCGAAATTCAAAAGATTCTGTTGTTAGCTATGATGTTGATGATGGTGATGGTCTCGATGACAGTGAGAGAATCTCGAGCAGAGGTGTTGGAATGCCTAAATCATTCTCATGTTATAATCTCAAATCTGGAACGACCACAAACAATTTGGAACTAGTCAAAAGTGTCAATAAAATTGTTGATGAATTGCATTCGAACAAAACAAACGAAAAAGAATTGAGAAGAGATATTGATGGTGAAGAGAATCGTTCCGCTAGCGTTGAATCCAATCGAAGTGATCGAAAATTGAGCTCATCGAATAGCTCGAAACAATCTCGATCGACAACAAGCTCGAATTTGGCTGTGAAGAAAAAATGTATGATCATAATGGATCAATCGAATATGAAACAACAATCTAGAATCAAAACGATGTCGTTTGATGAGAGTGGGCGGAAATTGTCGCAATCAAATCAAAACGATTGTTGTTTTGGATCGATCGATTACAATGGGAATTCGATCGATAATTTCGAAACGAATGATCTATATAGTGATGATCAAGCACGAAGATGGAATCTATCACCGAAACACAACGATAATAATAATAATAATCATCATCATCATAAATCTAATACAAGCTCAACCGATCGATTCGATCCGAAACGAATACATCATCACTACCAGGATGAACAAAAACATCCACAACAGCAAAAATATTCATCAAAAAATTTGGTTCCAAAATATCTGGAACATAGTCATCCGATCGATAAGACATATAAGGATAATCATAGCTCTAGTTATAAGAATTTGAAAAATAATAGCACAAATGATAGCAATAATAATTGCGATGATGGCAATGGCAAATATCGTAACATTGACGATACGAATTACAATGATAGTGATAGAAATATAGATCGAAACGATCGACTAAATAAGAACGTGGAATATTTTCGCGATCAAAAATATTCCATTCTCAACAACAACAATGGTTTCGCAACTCTTCAAAGACCCCTAACTCATCGATCGATTTTTGTTGGCAATAATTTAACCATTAAGCGAACATCGAAAAATGATCCGTATACGAACGGTAATCACCAACAAAAACAGCAACAACAACACCAACAACATAATCTAAACAAGCATCTTTTACGTTTGAACCAACAACAATCTAATGCCGCTCATCAATCATCATCAGTAACATCCACAGTATCATCATCATCATCATCGACCTCATCTAATTCATCTGGTTCCAATCATCAAATGGATCCATTGATCAAAGCGAATAATTTGGAACCGATCGGGTTGAATTCGAATCGACATCAATTTCATCATAATCTTCTACAACAACATCAATATCACCTACACCAGCTACAACAACAACAACAACGACAACGACAACAAAATGGTGGTAAATTATCGTTACTGAAATCGCAACGAATATCATCGTTATCATCGTCATCGGAATCTTCCGAATCATCCTCATCGTCATCGTTAGCACATTCTTTATCGATGAAATCTTCTTCAACAACAACAGTGATCGATACGAATCAAACCAAAGTAGCGTTTGTTTCTAGCCATAATCATTTTACAACGCAAAGGCCTCAACAACAAACAGCATCGATTCAAAAATCTCATCAATCTGTGGCTGTTCCACATCAGAAGCGTACAGTGATCCAGGTTGGTTTTGAGAGTTATTTAAGATTTTTTGTTTCCATCTCGCTCGAAATCTCTTCTCTGTTATAGTTGAGAAGATTCTATTCGCTGAAAACAATCCCATTGGACCATTGATTCAAGAGATCATTAGTCATCTGAAGTGAATCATCATCCAAATCAAGGACCTAGAGACTAGGCTAGGCTCAAGTGTGCCACTCTCTGGAAAGAGATTTAAATCACATTCATTATGATTCCAACTTTGTTCGGATCGATTTCGAATGATGCTTTGATGCTATGAACTCTAAAGTGAAAGATATCAAAGTCATAGACGACCCGTTTTATGTATTGCGAATGAACTCGATCCGAAACCATAATTTGTATTATCATATTTAATCCAAAGTAGTGAAACAACTCTAGTAGAAAGAGAGATCGTTTCTTTTTTCTTTCTTCTTTTCTTCTATAAAAGATTCTTTAGTAACAGTCCCAATAGAATCATTTGGAACAAGCAGTCCTAAAATAAAATGAAGGCTTTTTTTCGGAGCGAAAACAGATTCGAAGACAATAAGAACATCGAATTCGGAACATCGAGAAGTTTTTATGAAAAAAAATAAAATTTGGAACGAAAACATCCCATCATCATCATCCTCATTCTTAACATATCTTTATTAGAATCGATCGTTGATCGAGATGGAAACAACTTTGTTTTAGAAGATGGGAAACGGAAGAGAGATGATTTATTTTGACCGAGAAAAAAAATAACGAACATAAAAGCTTCTAATAGAATAAATAGTGTTCTGGTTCCGATTCAAAATGACAATCATAGTTGTTTGACAAATAGTCGATCGAGATAATATTGTGGTGGTGGTGGTGATGTGAGCACTCCGACCGACCAAATGACACATTTTTTCGATCTCAGCTAAGCATTTAATAATCGTTTTCAATTTTACTTTTGGTTTTTTAAAGAGAGAGAGAGAGAGAGAGAAGCTTAGATATATTATTTCCTCTTCTCTATGGCTAAGATTTTCATTTCCTTCTATAGGGTTCATAAAAAAAATTACATCCTTGACTATTTTTATGAAGATTATTTTTTTTTTCTTCTCGCTAATCAAAACGATTATGAAGATGAGGATGATGATGGTGTTGATGATGAACGAAAGAGAAGAGAGTGTGATCATTGAAGACCACATTCCAATGATTCCAAAACTTTATCGTTTCCTAACGTTCTCGAAACGATTCCCTGTAATTGTATATAGTGTAACTCGTAGAGATTTTGTATTTGGAATGTTTCGCTACTGGAACGGTCGAACAATTGCTAGGATTGAATGAGTCATCAATTATTAGCATCATTGAATTCGATTTAATCGTTCGAATATATAAAAAGGGAGTCCATTCGGAAGAGCTTCGCTTTTTTTTTTACTCTTCTTGTAAAGAAGATTTTGTTAGAATATTTTTTTGGAATAAATTTCCAAAGTTTAAAATCGCTATATAATTTAAAAAAAACACAAATTTCAACGAAATTTTTTTTTCTCTCCAAAACTAAAATATTCACCGGATCTGATCGGAGAACAACAACAATCTCGAAGCTTTTGAATTTTGTACTGAATCGTTTTCATTTGTAAAAATCGAATTTTTTTTCCGGTTTATAATAAATTTTATTTCACTTTGAAAAGGCTTCAACATCTGAATTGTTACGATGTCTTGGAGAATTTCTCTGCACAAGATGTAGTAAACTACGACCGGAACTTCAGCCAGGCGATACGATTGTTTGGCTACGAACAGTCGATAGATCTCTTCTGCTTCAAGGCTGGCAGGTGAGTGAGATTGCAACAATCAATTAATTGAATTGAATCAATTAAATCCATTTGAATTCTAGGATATGGCTTTCATCAATCCAGCGAACGTTGTCTTTCTTTATATGCTTTTAAGAGAAATGATCAATGAAGATATCGATGATGAACAAGAGCTTCAAGCGATCGTTTTGAATTGCCTCTATCTTAGTTATTCGTATATGGGAAATGAGATTTCCTATCCATTGAAACCCTTTCTCGTTGAGCACCACGAATCGAGAGAACGATTCTGGCAACGAACTATCAAGATAATCAATGAGCATAGTAAAAAAATGTTACGAATCAATAGTGAGCCATCGTATTTCACCGAAATTTTCACCGAGCTTAAAGGATGTCAACAGATTCTGATCGATCTTGAATATTCCCCACCAACGAAACCAATTAAAATCTCAACAGTGACCAGTACGATCTCGTTGGCTAATCATCATAATCATCTCATATCGCCATCATCGAACGATCGAATTGGTGCATCAACGATCATCAACGGAAATGGTAAAAACGGACGATCGACTCTCTATCAGACGCTCGGTAATGTTACATCGACTCTTGTTGGTACAAAGCGCAACGGTTTGGTCTCAGGCAATCATCAACAGAATGCAGTCGCACCAAGTTCCACTGTTAACTCGGTCCCGGTGATCATTGCCAGCTAGTCGAACATCATTCTATAGTGCTGATTTGATTTCAATCCACATCTTTTTGGAATTCCAGTGAGATTATTGTTTTTTCAGTTTCAATTTTTGACTACGACACTTGATCACACTCGCAACACAAGCCCTCAACGAATCTAGTCTTACTATTTCGAGCCGAGAACAAATGCACATAGACACACCCACATAGACATCGAGAAAGAATAAAAAAGTACCTATGAAGAAATTCAAAATACTCAATCGAAATATAAATATGACAACATTTGATTCTCATTCCCGAACCTATAGCGAAATTAAGTATCTGTAAATTTAATTATTTTTCAATGTTCAAAACTTATTTGTATCATAAAATCGAAAACAATGCTTGAAGCTTGTTGATAATTTAATCAATTGAATAAAAATTTAAATCCATCTTTATTAAAGCAATCAGTTTCTGTTAGAATTCAATTTTTTTCAATAATTTACAAACGTTAATTGAATTGAATTGTACCGAGATGATGATAGGGCGAAAATTTTGACCCAACAATGGGCATAGATAATTGTCGATTAAAATCATCAATATTTAGTTTCGATTGGTTTTTTATTGGCTTGATATTTTACTTTTTGCTGAGAAAACAATCTTTTAGGAGTGTCTCATTGTTTTCATTAAAAATCCTCGATTCACCAAAATTGAGCTGAAAAAAATAATTTGAAAGAATCGAATTCCGATCGATCGAATTTACATCGCTTTGACTTTCAATTGCTTCATTTTTGGTATCTTTTTCTTCAACTCTTTTTTATATTCCTTCTCTTCCCATTTTCTTTGCTTCTCTGGATCAATTTCCTGTAACATTTTTTCCTTTTCCGCTCGACGCCGTTCTTCTCTTTTGATTTGAGCAGCTTCCTGTCGTTGCTGATGTGTCGATTGTAGAAACATCTTTTCAACTTTCTGACGATTCCGATCGGATTTCAATTTTTTCTCTCGACTCAATCTAAACCGCTTTAATCTATCTACTAGATAATAAGTCATCTGATGTAAGGGTTTCAGAGAATCTAATTCATCTAAATTTTGACTAGACAATTGAGACGGTACTATTCGAAAAGTAAATAAAGGAATGATCAATCAGAATTTCATTTGAGATAGAACTGCGAAAACACCTACGATTGATTGAAATGATGAGAACTTTTTTCACTTCAGGCAATTTGATAGTTTGCACATCACTGATGGCAATCGTTAAGAGAATAAAATTGAATTTAGAAAGCATTCGCAAATATTCAAAACATACTCGTTTTTAATTCCGTAATATTGATCAGAGATATGAATGAATTCTATGAGACTATCGTTTTTGTCCAATAATGAGACAATTTTTGAATCCAAGATAAAACTTGCTGCTTCACCGATCTCATTTAGCAGTAGATAATTATCACTGGTGACGCCATACTTCTCTGGACTTTTTCTTTCTGGACAATAAGTAGCCTAGGATAGATTGCAAAAATTAATTCACATCTCGATTGATTTAGATCTACTAACTAGATCGATAGAATCTTTGGCTAATTTTGCTGCGATTTTTCTTTGTGCGACACAAAACACAAAATTATCCATCGCATCATTACTTAAAAATGCTTTGATGATCTACATTTGAGGTAAAAAACACGAACAGAAAATTATTTTGAAACATGTCCAAATAAAAAAGCTCACAATATTATCAGAAGTGGGTCGAACAATATTTACTATGGTCGAGAAGAGATCATGTCTTTTTATTAATTTGATTTCGATCAAAAGTCCATCAATCGAAACACGACCTGAACACCAAATCACATAGATATTCTCAGTTTCCTTGATCAAACCGTTCGATTGATTCTGATTGGTTGATTTGATATCATCGCCAACAAGAGCGAAGTTTTGCTCCAAAATCTCTCTATTCTTCTCCAACCAAAAAGTAGCAATTTTTGTATTTTTTGAACGTCCAGATGCATAGTTAACGAAATAGATTATCAATGCGAAAATTATGACAAATTCCAGATAATAACTCTCCCAATTAGTCCGTAAATGCAACGGTATATTAGTGATCTCGATCCCATCTTTGCTCGAGGAAGGATCAGCATATCTGTAAAATTATAAAAATTAAACATTCAAAAGGCTATAGTATTCGAATCGATTACTGTTTTTCATCATCGATTTCATCACGAATCGTTTCGAATTCTTCATCATCATCGCCATCGACAATCATTTCATCAGAATCAGCTACATTTTTGACAGGCACTGAATTTGAATTGGATTCAGGGGATTGCGATTGATGGATATGTGAATCTTGGCTCTCGGAAGACTGTGGATTTTTTTGGCTCTGCGGTGTTGGCCGAATATACTCATCATCATCATCTAGATCCTCAAATTCAGCAAATTCATCGTCATCAACAGTTTTACCTGCGTATTCGGCATGCGATTCTTGTGGTGATTGCACTTTAGCTAAAGATGATTGTATCAAAATAATTAATACTAGTTGAATGAAAAAACTGGCCACTAAGAACTCATTCAGTTTCGTTAGCATCAATCGATTCAGTAGAACTGAAAACATCTTCGTTTTTGCGAGAAAAAAAATTCAATGATCGCCCATAGATCCAACTATGGATAAGAATCAAAATTTTTGATCGACTTTGATAACTATAACTTTGATTTTTACACCAAAACAGTTATTTTTTGTTTTGAAAAAGAAGATTTTCCTCAATACAATTTTTCAAAAAAAAAAAAAAAAAAAAAAAAGAATTTCCGAATTGTGATTCTCATTCATGCTTGTCTAACGTTCACAAAAGACGTCTAGATTGTTACGTAATCGCCCAAGGAGTCTTTGCATTCTAGACCAGCCAATGTGGCTGACTTTTTCATTGAGCAATGAAATTCTAAAATGCATATTTTGGGTATTTTTTCGCTAAAAAATTTTAATCATCATAGTTAATTGATAATTTTCGGAATTGCTGATAATTTATTCTTCAAATTTGATGTTGAAATGATTGAAAAATATCTACAGCTGATCAAGAATATGCTAACAGCTCATTCGCTCAGCAACAACAACAACAACAACAACAGCAACAGCAGCACAACAATAACAACAACATCAACAGCATCATCGAAATCCTTAATCTTGTCAACAAACGAACGGATTGGAATATCATAGATTAAAGTAAAGAAAAAAAAATCTCCGACTATTTTTTATTTTATGTCAATCAAAATTGTTTCGGATTTTTCAACTCAAAACCGATCCTATTCAAACGATTATTCTAGTCATTTTTTTTTTTCGGTGCAAAATTCTTAAAATTCAAGCAATAAAATTGTATCTATTTTTATAATAGGATTTGAAAAGAACAGAATTCATCGTCATCGCCATAATATTCGTATTTTACTCAAGAATTTATATTATACTCGATCATTTTTGTCAATTCAGAGCAATCAACCTCGCGTATTTTTCGCTACGTTTTGTTCTTTTCGATCATCATCACAACAAAATCCTATTAATGAGGAAACAGTCGAGGTAATGGAATGAGAATAATGCTACCATCAATCAATCATCGTCTAAGTTTTTCCTCTACAGTCGTCGGTTCTACTTATTCAATAAGTTTGTTCAAATTATTCGGATAAAATAACGATTCTAGTCATCAATGATAGGATTTAAACTAAATCTTCACTTTGATCTAATCTTTTTGTGCTTGTAGAGGTTGCTTTATTTTGATCAATTATTTTTGCGATCTTATCAATAATTTTATCCGTAATTATTTATGAGTTATTAAGAATTTTTTCAATTTTATTCATTGTTTTGAATAAGTTTGTACGATTGATGCTCAATTTATCGATAAATTCAGATTATTATCGATATATTTGTATTTTTTTTTCATCGCAACCAACCTAGATTCCTAAACCAATTTTCCAATTTCGGAATCTATTCATATAAAAGTCATTGAAAAAAGCAATAAATTGCACAACTATGGACATTGATGAAGATTCGAATTCGAATATCTTCAAAAAGCCATCATTTATAAGGCAATCAATGAATCCATCGCCGAATCAACAAATCGGTAGCCAATCGTTCTCGCAACTGAATACACCAATCAAATCTCATTCATATCGCCGAAGTTCTTCAGGAATTTTGTTCAACACAATGTTTTGCATGTCAAATCATTTCCGTCATCTTCAAAGACTACATTTGGAATCAATGGAGGGAGGCTTGAATATGATTAAACAACCTCAAGCAAGAGCAATTTTTCGTTCCTCTTTACCAGCTACACCAATCGCAACGCCCATTTATCGTGAATCATTCCCGATTTTTAATGAGCAATCATTGTTGAGAAAATTACAGCTCCACCGTACATCTTCACCTCGTTCTAGAAGTCATTCAAGGAATTCTCAGATGGACACTAGTGATGTTGATTCACAAATTCAACCGATGGGCACCTGCTCACCGATGACCATCGATGAAGAATCATTATCTTCGAACAGTGCTTCGAGCCCGAATAAAATAACGGCAAATGAACAGTTTGATTTGCAATCAAGTCTAAATGATATATACAATAAGATTAATGATCAATTCAATCCAGACTAGATGGATACATACAGCACCACGATGATTTTTTCCTACAAATTTCGAAAATATTTTATAGAATTCGAAATTTTCGCATAAATTCAGTCATTCATTTACGAATTCTGTTGAAACATTCATCTTATAATTTTTCATCTTTCACCGTTCTTTTTCTTTTATAAAAATCCATCACAAATCGCATGATTTTCATTTTTCAATCAAAATTATATCAAATTTTTTGAATTTATCTTCTAATTGATAGAATGAAATCGATGATTAAAACTTGAAATAATGGAAAATGGAATTCGCGTCACTGACTCAGCTCTTTTTTGATGATGGTTTCAATCTTAAGAAAAGACAACCACATGGAGGAAGAATCTTTCTTATTTGGATTTTGAATTTTTTTTGTCCAAATTTTTCACGTTCAAAATTGATTGTTTCATTAGTGAATACATTCTGAATTTCGATTGCATCTTTTTGAGCCATTTCATTAGGTAAAATGTTTCCCAAAGAGATGTTGATCCTCAATTTTTTTTTCGTTCTTCTATTTAAAATTAAAACGGCCAAGCAATCGTTAGTTAATTTCCGAATCCATAGATCCATTGCTTTGTTGTGCAAAAATCGCTCTGCTGGGTGACCTTGTTCATCTTGATTGATAGCTATGGCATTCTTGTTTAGTAGAATATTTTTAAATCTATAGTCGATTTTTCTAGGGTCATTTGACATCAGCAAAGGTGCTGGCAACATGCACCAAAAAGCCATATGAGATTGAGCTTGGTCTACGGTCAATCCAGGATTACCGATCATTAACTTTTTGAAGTGTAAAAAAAAGATCAGGAGAATGATTTTTAGATTTGATACGCACCATGTCAGGATCAGGCCAGCTACCAGGTTTAATAATTTTACGGAAAATATTCTGATGATCACCCATAAAATCGATGATTTTTTGCAACATCAACCAATTTGTTGTTGTGTCATGATAAACTCGAAAAAGATTACAATTCATCGATATAAGACTCCAGGCAGGCACAATATGTTCTTTGCGAGAAAAAATTTGATAATAGGGCCATGAGCAAGAGAATATGATTGGACGTTTGATTTGATCGATTAATTTACGAAATTTCAAATAACCATCGTTCAATTTTGAAGGGGACGTAAAACAAGCATCTAATTTGATCCAATCAATATCCCATTCGAGGAAAGATTTCAAATCTTGTTCCATATGATCGATGATTCCAGGATAGTTCATACAAGTTCGGTGTCCTAGATTTTGATAAATTCCAAGTTTGAGACCACGTTGATGCATCTTAAAATGTTTATCAAGGGAAAATGATTATAATTTTGTTAAAATTTTCATGATATTTGCAATACATAATCAGCTAACTGTTTCATTCCGCTCGGAAATCTTTCCGGATCTGGCAATAGATCACCACTCTCGAGTTCTCTAGCTTTTTTAGACCAACAATCATCAATATTAATGTGATTATATCCGGCATCTCTATAGCCATCATGCACAATAACATCGGCTATTTGCTTGAATAAATTTTCGCTTTTCATTGAATGGAAATGAATAAATTAGAATCAATAGATTAGTTTTCCCCATTACCTGATACATTCGGCGAATCCATCACCACTTTCGTTGTCACCTTGATGGCAATCGATTTGGCATTTGAATCGCTCCCAAGACAGCCATCCCATTGGAGGCGTTCTAGCGAGACCATTATTTAGAGCTTCCACGACAATAAATTTATTGTTGAAAAGATTCAACAGTATTAGAACTTTTAGAAACAACAACAGACAGTGTGGCACTAAAAATATCGATAATCTTATGGAGAGCATATTTATAATACACATACACATATATCACCGAACGTTTTGGCTGCAATCATAACGAAAGACTGAGAGAAAAAGAGAGAGAGCGATAAAAAAGAAAACAAACGGTGAAAGAGATACGAATTCAATCAATTTAATTGATTTTGATCGATCGAATCGAATTGAATTAGAAATATTGATTGAATTTTTTATGGCTAATATTATTCAATTTATTAGATGAAAATTTACGGAAGCAAAACAAAAACCGAATTTTAATCAAACATCTTCAAGAAGAGAATAGAATTCTCGAACGCATCGAATTCGAACGAATTGATTGTTTGTGGTGGCGAAAAGAAAATGGTCGAATTAAAACTATCTTCAAATGATGGTGGTAAGTTTTTAGATGATTTTCTTTAGATTAAATTCTTGAAGAATGTGATTTTTGTTTGATCAAACAACATTAAAAAAAACAGACCAAAATTTTAAAAAAATTAAAAATTCCAATCCCATTAAGCTTTCATTTCATTTTGGATTCTCTACCGAGGATCTAGTTCGACCTATCTTCTATGAACGGGATGAATATGAGATTGTGTTGTCGTTTTTCTTATTTGGACAGTTGTTGAAAATTGTCTAGTCATGCCATTGCCATTGCCATTGCTATTGTGTTTCGCTCTCTTCGAAAAAAAAAAAAAAAATTCTCATTGAAAATCTCTCTGTACAAAATTATAGTTTCAATTGCGAAATTTGTTTTTGTTTTCATATTTCGAGTGAACTAAAGATTTATCGAATACAGATTTGAAATCAGCTATAAAATATATCGTTGAAAAAAAAACTCAAAAATAGCTATATCTTTTATTGTCTCTGTGTAACGAATTTTTGTGTTTTCTAAATTTCTAAATTATGGCCGCAATCGATATGATTGTCGAACATAATCGAGAGAATTTTAAGAATTCAAATTTTAATAAATTCGGTACTGATAATATGAATTTGTTTCGTAAGAATCTATCTGCTGATTGATGCATTTCTGAAAACATTGTTTGATTTCATTGAATTGATTTTTCTCTTAATCTTAGCAATCATCTCCAGCTCTGGCGAGACTGAAGATGTCAAAGAAAAAGAAAACAGTATAATTGAACAAGGTCAGCAATTAAGCAAAACTGGCAATGCTGAAGGTTCGTGTTTTTTTTCATATCTATCTACCGTTCTATAATATCTCATTCTTTTAAAAAGGTCTAGCGAAATTGATCCGAGAGATACGGCCGGTTTTGAAAACGTTTTCGAAAGCTAAAGCAGCTAAAATTGTTCGAAGTTTAGTCGATTTATTTCTTGACATGAAAACGAAGCGTAGCATCGCAGAATTGTTATGTCTGGAATGCATCGAATGGGCCAAAGAAGAGAAAAGAGTTTTACTTAGACAATCCTTGGAAACCAGGTTGATTGCTCTTTTCTACGATCTACGGAAATATTCCGAAGCCTTAAAACTATCGTCAACACTATTGAAAGAATTGAAAAAATTAGATGATAAAAATCTTCTTGTCGAAGTTTTACTATTGGAAAGTAAAGCCTATCACGCTTTATCTAATCTACCTAGAGCAAGAGCTGCATTGACTAGCGCTCGAACCACAGCGAACGCAATTTATTGTCCACCGAAACTTCAAGCTGAATTAGATTTACAATCAGGCATCTTACATGCGGCAGATGAACGTGATTTTAAAACAGCATTCTCGTATTTTTTCGAAGCCTTCGAAAGCTATTCATCGATCGATCAAAATGAGGATGCTATCATTGCTCTCAAATATATGCTTTTGTCAAAAATTATGCTCAATTGGTTTGTAGTGAATCTCTTTCTATGAATTTTTCTAACTTTTGAATTGTTTCTATCAAAGTCCTGAAGATGTTTCTTCCATAACAATGGGTAAGCTAGCATTAAAATATTCTGGGCCAAATATCGATGCAATGAAAGCGATCGCAAAAGCAAGCCATGATCGTAGTCTACATGATTTTCAAACCGCATTGAAGACCTATCATTCTGAATTGGTTGAGGATCCAATCATAAATGCTCATCTCAAATCTCTTTACGATACGATGTTGGGACAAAATCTTTGCCGAATCATCGAGCCTTATTCTAGAGTGGAAATTGAACATATTGCTTCAATAATAAAATTACCTGTCGATGTCATCGAGAAAAAACTATCTCAAATGATATTGGATAAGAAATTCAGCGGAATACTCAATCAATTTGAGGGCGTTTTGATTATCTTCGACAATCAACCTACTGATAAAACATTTACAGCTGCATTAGAAACGATACATAGCATTAGCAAAGTGGTCGATTCCTTGTATTTAAAAGCCAAACGATTGACTTGATTGAGATTTTCTCTCTCAAGTAAACAAGAATATTAATCGATTTGAATGGAAATTTTAATATTATTTTTTCTGATATTTTAATAATACAACTATACCAATACCGAACCAATAGCTGATAATGAGTGAAAATGATGGATTGATTGCTAGCAGCTTATGGTCAGTCCATTTTTTCAATTATATTTTCAATTCAATTCTGTTTAAAGAGTACTTTTCGATTGCTTCCTAACCTGGGACTCATTGGTTGCTTTTTATTCAATTTTTTTTTGCGAATAAATCTGGAATTGAAGTTATAATCTAAAAAATTCAAATGGAATTTATTCGAATTCTAATCGATAGAGTTAATTCTGAAGCTCTAATTATTTATGACATATTCTAGAATCTTTCGATTCACACAGATTGTTAGTCCTTTTCCGAAAACAAAAACCTGGAACAAGGAGACAATCTGTTACTCTCTGATAGTTTAAATTACTTTCACTTAGATCGACAGTCTTCATTCAAAACAGAATGGAAGTAGAAGAAAACAATTCGAAAATATTCGATGGTTATTCTCTACGGTCTCATTCGAGACAAATATTAATATTCTAGTGAAGCTTTTACAGGCACATCAGATTCACATTGTCTAAACGCTTAGAAGTCGCAAACAACAGAACCCTATGGATTTCGGCAGCACCCTAATACACAGACCAGTGAAAAGCCATTGCTTATTAATTCCTTTTGAACATCCGGATTCGAAACAATCTCATCATTCGTTAATGATTTCATTTACCCAACTCACACAGACACAGACACAGACACATACACACACACACAGACTAATGATGGCATAGACATTAATATTATTCCATTCAATCATCGAGAAACGGTGGTGTGCTCCACGAATATCTCTCTCTTTCTCTCTCTCTCTCTCTCTCTCTAACAAAGAGCTGACCCATCTAGATGATTGGATAATGTGTTATTTATATGAAATGTAAATAGTTTTTTTTCCGAACTAAAAAAAAAAAAAAATTCGATCGTATGTAGCGATACGATTGAAATCTACGCTTTTATTATACCAAACATCGACAAAACGTAAATAAAAAAGTGAATCAAAATGAATAGAAAATAAATTATTCTTAATTTCCTCGACCATTATCTTGATGGCGAAGAGAGAGAGAGAGAGAGAGAGAGAGAGAGAGAGAGAGAGAGAGAGCGAAGTTGAAGCTAAACCAGAATTTTCATTTTTCCTCTTATCCACCTTCAACAAGAGAAGTACCATCACCATCATCATCATCATTAAACATCAATTATGTAGCTAAAAAAAAGGGTAATCTCGAAGTTTCGTTTTACTTTTAAAATTTCTCCCTTTCCTAATTCCCAATGAATAGCCTGAATGGAAATGGGCTTGTTGTTTGTGCTTGGAAATAGCTAGTGAAATGCATTTTCTAGTGAAGTGTGATGATCTCTACCCTATTGTATAATCTTCTCATCGATTTCATCATCTATTTTGAAGTGTTGGTATTTTTAGCAAATTTGTCATTTTCTTTTTCTTCTCATATTCGTTTGTAGATAACAGCAACGAACAAAGCAGAAACGAATGACCAATGCGAAGACGACGTTGGCGAATCGAGAATTTGGATTCCGAAAGTTCAAACGAATTCGTTCAAAATTCTCAGACCGCTAGTGGACATCGATGAATTAATTGTGCGCTCTTTTTTTCTCTTTCTAAGTTATAGGGAAAAAAAAACTAGATTTTCAAAATTTTAGTTCTCAGTGATGTTTGAGAGTGTTGAGAGAGGATTGAGAAAATCGTTTTCCGATTGTCTCGATCGCAAGCAATCATCTTTTCGGACAATTTGAGATTGGCTTTTTTCTTTCTTGGAGAATTTTGTTCCACTCTTATCTCTATACCTATCTATCTGTTTGCTCTATTGATTGTAAATAATAACCGATTCGGATTGTGTTTTGGAACGAATTTTTCACCAAACTCGAAACTTATCTTCTAGTCTTGGAATGAGTTTTATGCTTCTTCGATATTGTTTTTAGCAAACACAACAGTTTGATTTGCAATTTGACTGGTGCCAAAGAGAGAGAGAGAGAGAGAGAGAGAGAGAGCGAAAGAGAAAGAGAAAGTTCCAAATTCTTTTTTGGGGACGTTTGGCACTTTTGAATAGACTACGGTGATCGGTTTTCGATCGGTGTGTATGTGTTTGTGAGTGTGTGTGTGTGTGTGTGTTCAGGGATGCGCCACAAAATAATTTGGAATAGATTGAAAGAACTTTCTTTTTTTTTTCTTCTCGGAAACTGAGCCCGTAAAGTTTCAACCTCATTTCCTTCCTTTCCTCTCTCTCTCTCTCTCTCTCCCTCTCTTTCTCTCTGTTCTTCGCTCCATCACTGGTATGTTCGATCCATTTAATGACGCCCATCTTCTTCTTCTTCTTGTTCATCATCAATCTATCTATCTTTTACGCTTGATCTAGGCTCTATTTCATCTCGAAATCTTTTCGTTCTTGTTCCATTCAACTGGATTCAATAAAATACAACAGTGTTCATTTTGTTAAGATGATGTGATGTGAAAAGAACTATGATTCGTAATGATTCTGAATTACAATGTTTAATAGAGATCCATTTTCTCGGTGATTTCAATCGATTGATTGATCGTGGCGCCTATCTAATCAAATCTTCTTCTAAAAGATTCAATCGATCAAAATGATCCGAAAACGAAAGGAATCGATTGTTCGATCGGAAACGAGTTGATTAAATTATTTTCTCCTCTCTCTCTCTCTGTTTCTCAAACAGTATTCACTCAATCAATCAATCATCATCATCATCATCATCATCGAAATGGATCCACTATGGTTGAGCCGAATAAATCGAACCGGAATCATCGAGAATCAGCAAGCGTATTCGTTAGAGATTCTCGATCGACCGAAACGTACCTTATTGATCATTATCTATACGACATCATCGATTTTCGCTTTGATCGGTAACACATTGGTGATTATTGTCGAGCTTTTTGGTAGACGTTCAGCTGCATCGCTACGTAAATTTCTAATCAATTTAGCTATCAGTGATATTCTTTTCGGAGTGTTCTCCGTTCCATTTACCTACACCGATTTTGTCTATGGTAGTTGGCTTTTCTCTCCATGGCTCTGTCCTTGGGCGCAATTCATTCAAATTCTCTCGGTGTTTATCACATCATTCACATTGACCGTGATCAGTATCGAAAGGTTTGTTTCATCTTTTCGTCTTATTAGCTCATCTTCGATCCATTTTGATGATTTCGGGGATCGAGATCGGAACGATGACATTGACAGTCTTAAATTGACACAATCAACATTTGAATCAATATTGATTTTCCGATCGAATTAACAAAAAGATTGGAAGGAAACAACAATTAGTTCGTCTGGCTTCTGGCTCGATACACTTAGCGATGCATAGCTTTTAATTCACTATTCACCAACAAAATCTAGTGTTACAAAAGTTTAGAATCAATTTTTTTCCCGCTAAGTAATTAATCAATTAGAAGCTAAATAAATTAAGCAATTCTCTTCCAACTCTTTTGCCCTCTTTCTCGATTTTCAAAAAAAAAAAAAAAAAGATTTCTTCTCTTATTGCATCGTCTTTAATCTTTGACTATTTTCTTTTTTATGATTTTTTTTTTCATTTCGCAATTCTCGAAGATATTATGCGATTAAATTTCCACTCTCTAATCAAAACAAATGGTTAACAAATCGAAGCCAATATATTTTATTGATTAGCTGGATTCTTGGTATCATTTGGGCATCGATACCGCAAACCAAGATTGTTCAATTCAATTGGGAGAATCAAATCAAATTGGATTGTAAACCAGATGATCAGCTCTACACTAGCCGTTGGTCAGTGCAATAATGATGTTCTCTAGCTAATTAATAGAATCAATAATTCCTTGTTTTTTTTTATCTTTTTGCGAGAATTTCTTTCTCTCTCTCTCTCTCCACCGTCCCCGTCCACCACTCATTCGGTTATTTTATCTTCTAAGATTTCTTCTCTCTTTTGATTGTGATAATTATCCAATATCCTATTCGTTCCAAGCCCACCCTAGTCCCCGTTTAATCGAATCACTAATCTAATCTCTATCATTTTGATTCTCTAGGTATCTCTTTCTATCGATTATGATTACATTCGGTTTGCCTTTGATCATACAATCTCTTTGCTATATCTCGATTATTCGGACGCTACTCGATCAAGATTATCTACGTTCAACGAAGACATCGTTGAAACAGAGACGTGATATGACCAAAGTAAATTATTGTCTCAGATTGTCTATTGTTGTTTTTCTTTCTTTCTCTCTTTCTTTTTTTTCTGCTTATATTTGTTTAGGGAAAAAAAATCTTCCAAAATCTTAAAACAAAGGCGTAATTTTCTAGAACAAATTCCCATTCATTCACATTACGTTTCAAATTCAATGATTGAAATTTATTCTCTCTTCATATTTGTTTCTCTTTTTTCTTTTCTCTTCTGTGCATCCTCTTCCGGCTCCCTTTTCTAATGGTGGAAATGGAAATGGTAAAAAAAAACTTCAATAAAAACAAAAATGAAAATGAAACAAAATTAAACTAAATCCAACGATCAAGATAATACGGATGTTGATTGCAGTGGTCATTCTTTTTCTAATCACATGGCTACCGATCAAGATCTTAATGTTCATCCTCACGTATTACTCAAACATTTGGTTCATAATGGATCCGAAAGACAGTGGTCTTTATATCGCATTCTATTTGATTTGCCATTGGATGGCGATGTCCAGTAGTTTCATCAATCCAATTATCTATTCTTTTATGTCGAAAAGTTTCCGAGTGAGTACCTTCGATTTAATTTGCACTGAATTTGTTGCGCGATATTTTTTTTTTGTTTTGGATTGGTGTTTTTGGAGTGGATTTTTTTTTTTGGTTCGTTCGTAGGATTCGAGAGAAAAAAAAACAATAAGGTGATTCCATTCCATTTCATTGTGGATAAATCTCTTCTTCTTTTAGGTCGAGGTCTAGCTTACGTTCATCAACATTTTTATTTAATGGATTTTATTATACGAGACGATAAACTAAGACAAAATAATTTGAAATATTTTTTATTTGTTTCTATTCTTTCCTCTTCCTCTCTCTCTCTCTCTCTCTCTTGGGTCTTTTTGGTAGATTGATTTGAAAGAATTGTTCACAAAATGGTTACGATGTAAAATTAACGATTGTCGTTGTAGTCAATTTCCATTCTCAACATTGCCAGCATCAAGAAATCCATCGATACAAACATCAAGATCTTTGCGATTGAATCAAGATCAAGAGCGAAGAGATGCAACGAGAAAGGAACGAAAATCCTCAAACTATGATGTTGACAGTGAAAATAATAACAACATCGATAGCAAAGATAATAATATGATTGATTGCGATCGACGAAACAATCATTTCATTCATTCAAAGATTGCTACAAATCAAACATCGATGAGCGAAATTTCTAACGAATTAATTCTCGAGACACTTCCTAATCGATCCGAGTATTGATAACGGAAGAGAAGCAAAAAAAAAAAAAAAAAAAAAAAAAAGATTGTCTATTCTTTTTCTTCTTCTTTGTTCTTGTTCTTCTTTGATTCTTTCGCTACAATTTTGATGAGTTTCCAAATCAAACACCCAAAGAGATCTCGAGCTTCATCGATAGCTTTACTTAAACAGAGCAATTAAATTCTTTCAATATTCTCTTTTTGAGATAAACAAAATAAACATACTGTTGTTCGAACAAATAAAATGAAATCTGAAGCTTTTTTGTTTTTTTTCTCGTTTCCAACATCGAAAAAGGAATTTATTTCAGCCTAAATTTTTATTCTCTAGACATTTAGTTTTTTTTCTTCCGATTCCGATGGAAATATTAAATGCATTTATTGTTCTCAAACTTAGCAAATGAAGGCATATAGGCAGTAGAGACAATCAAGACAACATCGATCTGAATGTTGAAATTTTTCGAAAGAAATATGGTGTCATCTCATCGATCTCAATCACTTCATCGATTTTGATCGATAAGTTTCGATCGATCCAAATCATCACCAAGGTGGAGAGGATTCCAATCGTTCCGATTGTTAGATAGAGAATTGAAAGAAAATTATATTGTCGACCAATGAGAGGGTTGGTGTTTGCAATCAATATCGATTTCCTTCCATTGAATTCTTTCACTGGATAATCTTTTCGAAGAGAAAAAAAAATTCCATTTAAAAAAACAATGAATTTATAGAGAAGCCATGGGAAATTCCCATTACCACCTACTGTATTCGATTCTAAGATAATAGAATCCTCTTGGAAGCGATCGTTTGAATGGATTTGAATCGTGTCTTATACGACCGAATAGTTTATGAAAATTTGGGAACGCTGCCACACGCATCCAAACTATCAACGCTTCATTTTGAAACCCATTATTTTTTGCATCAAATTGATCTAGGTCCCATAGTGTCGTTGATCCCCAGTTCGGTGGGTTAGTGAAATTAACAAACACTTTCGGATCTGAAGAAAAATTAATAGCTTTTCACTGATCACAGCAATATTTTCTCACCGATTTTTTTAACAAAATTCATATCACTAGGCCACGCTATTTTGGTCCTCTTCAATTTGACTGGTCGAATCAATGGATAGCTTGTGATCGTACGATGATCGAGAAACCAAAGTTTGTAGCTATCATTAAATAAACTGTTTGCGATTGTCCCACAAGGAACGATTGGTTTTCGATTGTTTCGATCGATTTGTTTGTAACCAAATGGCTCACAATCTCTCACAATGACAGGTCGACCTTGAAATTGATCTAAACTTTTCGATCGAACATAATGTAGATGATTTTGATGATAATTTTCAAGACCATAGTAGATAAAAACATTCGATGGCAAAGATTCAGAGAGAAAGAATCGAAACCAACAATGACATGATGGTGGTGATGTAGATGCTCGAAGAGATCGATTCGATCGCCAATCGAAAAGAATCTGTGAACAAGATCTCGTTCCGGTGAATGGTCTACAATCAGTGTAATCGATTCGAAATAATCGTTCCAATTTCGATTGATACATCAGAATCGAACCGATAATTATTAGCATCGAAGAGATTGTTGCGAACAGCGTGATTGTGGAACGTCGATCAATCAATGGTCGAAAAGCTGGCAAACATTGTTGACGATATGCTTCAATAGAGAAGAGATTCGATTCGAACCAATCTCGAAATCTTTCGCTAAAAACAAACTTACGCGACAATGCGATCATTATGATTGTTTCATTGTATTCTAGTTTTTGATTGATTGAATGAAATGAAATTAAATAACTAGAGAATAGATTGAAATAAATAATTAGCTTAGCATCGCATTGATAACAATCGTATCGTTTTTGCAAAACTTTTTTTTTATTTTCTATCTTTCATTGGTTCGAAATAATTTGAGTATTATATTATTATTAGTAATCTTTTTCGGAGAGAATCATCGAAAGAATCTTGGAGTTTTCTATTTGAGCTTATTTTTCTATTTTTTTTTTTGTTCTTTTTCTCTAATTATAAAAAGCGAAACTTATAATTCGTTTGGATTTCTTGTTTCAAAGAATCAACGATGAGAGAGAGAGAGAGAGAGAGAGAAATTTCATTCGTCATCGTTGGAATTCGTAATCGAGATTTTTTTTTTGGCATTTCATTTTAATGAAAAGCTATTCATTCATTATTCATTCGAGGATGGATCTTTTTTTTTCTCTAACAAATAGCAACGAAAAGGAGGGGAAAAAAACGAGATATTCGGAAAATGTTTCATCTCCAATCTAATGAAGCAATGAAGATCGATAAATGTTGATTGATTGTGCTCTTATCTTTCGTTACAAGAATTTTCGATTCTTAGCTTAACTAAATTAGTTTTAAGAGAAGAACCGAAAACAAAAAAAAAAAAAAAAAGAAATCTTTAGAAGCCTAAAAGAGGGGGGAAGAAAGAACGGATCCTAGAGATAAGAATTTTCTCATTCTTTGGGAAAATTAGTATCGGGAAAAATTGGATTCGATTTGATTTCTTTTGCTTTGAACAAAGTTTGACCATCGATCCAGAAAAAAAAATTGAAAAAGAAATCCTATTAGAATTCTTTTGAGAGAAAAAAAAGCAAACAAGCAAATTTCATAAAAGAGAAACAATATTCCAATATGAAATATTCGTAAATCAAAAACTAACTATACTAGCACTTTGATAGGAATAAATCAATCACTGAAACTAGTGAGTGAGTGAGTGAGAGAGAGAGAGCGATTGAATTGAATTGAATCAATCACTTCCCTTCATTGCTTTATTGTCGGCTCTAGCCGGTGTTTTATGTTGAATGCCTTCGTTTTCTCATTACGATCATTGTTTTGAAATTGTTTATTCAAACCAATCTAGTTTGAGATGACCGATTGGAACCTTATCGTAATCGATCGGTCAATCGATCTCGAATGCAAATAGTAGAGATTTGTTCTGAGAGAAGAAATGATGAATTTATTATTTTGGCAACGAGAATAAGAACTCGAGAAACGAGAGAGAGAGAGAGAGAGAGAGAGAGAAAGCAATTGAGTAGAAATCAATTAGAGTCGAAAGAAGAAAACGAAGAGATTCTTATCTGTCTAGATTTCTTCCAACAATTGAACCCTTTGCTTATGGAATCTTTCCTCACTTTATTACACAACAAAAACTTTAGAGAGAGAGAGAGAGAGAGAGAGAGAGAGAGAGAGAGAATTAGCTAAATTAAAGAATTGAATTCCATTCGGAATGGATCGCGCTCGAAACAGAGAGAGAGAAAGAGAGAACCTTTTTAATGCAAACAACATGTGTGTGTGTTCCAAAAGGTAAAAAAAATGATGATCCTAATTATTGTAGAATTTAGATTTGCAATCGAAAAAACAATCACCTTTAGCTAAATAGATTCATCTTTTTCGTTCCCTCTCTCTCTCTCTCTCTCTCTCTCTCTCTCTCTCTGTTGTTCTTTTGCTTCGCTTTCGATCGATTTCAAACTTTGACAATCTTTATCAATGTGACAATCTCGAAGCGAATAAATTATGATCATCAATGTGATTATTATCGGTTGCGCTGGAATCTAGGATCTAGGTGGTCAAATTCTAGGGAAACAAGTAGGAGGGTTAGTTTTGGTTAGCTGAGGATGTGATCTTCTTATCTAAATGGCCAATCTTTGTTCGGCTCTCAACAATACGAAAGAGATAGATTCTTTTTCTTCTTCTTCTTCTTCTTTCTTCTTTTTCCTATCGCTTAAGTGCGGTGTTGACAATATTTTTGTTTTGGTTTTGGTTTAAAAATAAAATTGTCATTTGCGAAATTTTAAAATTCCTTTCTTCTTCTCTCCCCTCAATCGCATTCTTCTTCTTCTTCTTCTTGCTATTTCTGTTTGTTTTTTTTTTGAAATTTTTCGGAAAAAAACAATTTCAGCTAAACTCATTGTGATTATTATCGAAGCTAATAATAACAATTGGTTCGACTATAAATTTTTTTTTTCGAAAGAAAATTTTACTTTTGTTTCAATATCAGATCACATCGAAAATCGGATCGAAAGTTATACTCGAAAGAAGATAGCGAAACGAGGGGGGAGGAAAGTTGAAAAAATTTGAAGAATTTTTAAAGAATCTTTCGATTTCGATTGCAATCGACGACAATAAATAAATAAGGATTTGATATTCGATAAGCAATCAATCAATCAATCATTCTTTAAGTGCATAAACTAATCAAGTTTGATTGGATTCATTCCATTCGATATCCGTTATGAAGAGATATTTCCGGATAAATTAGATTGAATCATCATCTCCTTCATAACATTGTTGTCTTGTTGAGTCGGAAAACTTCAACGTTTTTTGTTACATCGAATTTGATTTCGAATTTCTTTTTTTTTTTTTTTTAATATTTCTTGATTCATTATACGAATCGAACGCTTCTTATCACTTTGAAATTTAGCTGTAATTTTTGCTCGTATCGGTTTTAATTGCAGCACAATTTGTTTTTTTTTTTTTTTTGATACAGGTGTATGAAAAATGAACGGCATATGAATTGATTACAGACTTCAAGGCAAGGAAATCTACTAGAGAAGGTTAAGATTTAGATCCAAGTTGATTGCTTTTAGTGTTCATTGAAAATCTAACATTAATGACTAGATCAGCATTGATGATGATCAATACAGTAACGACATCGACAACGACCACCATCAAGACTTTTTTTTTTAGACTCGTTTTGAGCGTCGAGCTTTGTATCAGTTTTGAACAATTTAGAATCGCCATTAGAGAGCTAGGTACGGCGCCGTAGACATTACCACATCACTATGATTTACCTACCAGAACTTGAATAGAGAGAGAGAGCGAGCGAATGTTATTAAAGGCAATAAATAGTTAGGTCTGGAATTCTCTTCACCCTCTACTATTCTCGAGTGTTGAGAGGACTAGAAAAAAAAAATCTTTTGTATTACCGCTAAACACCTACTGTCTGAGATTCTACGAATCTTCGCATTAGATCTACGCAAGGTTTAATGCAACAAGGTGATCGAAAGCAAATTCACTAACAGTATCATCGAAATAAAGGAAGAAGAAGGATTAATCGAAACAACAACAACAACAACAATCTGACATAATATTTCACTATAGACGCCTATTTTAGTTAAGAATTGAATAGAAATTATTTCTTTCTTTCTCTCTTTTTCTCTATGGTCCGCTTGATTATGATATGAACTGGTCGGACTAGACATTTACAAACAAAAAGCAAATGATCATAATTATTCCAGCAAAAAATCCACATAAATAATCCAGTTGGTGCCGGAGAGAATTTGAAAATTTTGGCTAGCATAATTTCGTTTCAATCTGTAATGTATCACTTCATATGGCTTTTATGGAAAGAAAGATTAATTAGGTTCGATGATTGTAATCGAAAAGAATCGAAATAAATTGAAATTAATTACAAAATTCAATAGCTTTTCAAATAACTTTATTTCTCGCAATAGAGATCAAAGGTAATAGAATTCGATCTAATCTTAATGAATCACTTAGAAAAAAAAATTTTTTTTGAAAAAAAAAAAATTGCACCAAAAGATTGGAATGAGAATAAGGAAAAAAATCACGATCCAAACGATTCGGATGATGAATGATTGATCATCAAAATAATATCACAAACTTAAAAAGAGAGAAAAAGCTCTTAAAGAAATTTCAACGTAACAAAATGAATGATTGATTGGAAAAACGTAACGATACGTTGATAGATTCGATCTTCGATTTTGATTTCGATTGTAAACGAATAGGAATGATAATCGATATGGCTCTTGGAATCCAAACAGTTATGATCAATCTTATCGTTTGATTCTGAAACATTCATTTGATTCGTTTCTGATGGCGATTCTGTCGAGGTCTTTCCGATCGTACTAATCGTTGTTGTTGTTGATAATGTTTTCGTTGATGATGTTGACTGATCATCATGACATTCCAAATGATTACCACGAACGATACAAATCTTTCCATAAGGATTGATGATCTGTTTCGCACCGACACCGATCTCTTCCGTTCGATCAATTTCCGATGTTGTTTGCTTGTTCGATTTTTTTATCGCAAACATCTCATCATCATCATCATCGTAATGATTATTTTTGTGATAATTTCGATTCTCATCATCGTTTTTTTCCGTATCTTTTGCTTGAAACTCTTGTTTGTTGGTACGTTTAGTTTGTTTTTTCAGCATCGATCCAGCATCATTTTCGGTTTGAAATCGATCAAAATTGTTCGAAACTCGATCTTCCGATGATTTTGTTCTCGATATCGAATCATCTTCATAATCGTTTTGATCCCCATCCTCACTATCAACATCATCATCATCGTCGTCTTCTTCTTCATAATCTTTGCTGGTGAAATATGGTTTCTCGATCACATACGGTCGATAGGATTGTTGTGAATTTACTTGTCTGATTTTGATCGAAGATAAACGTTCATTCGATGATTGATCTTGATCATCGTAACCTCCATCATCATCATCATCATAGCCAGTATTGTCATCATCGCTCTCGTGATTCAATTCATCTTCGTTTCGTTCTTCACCACCATTATCAAAGTCTTCATCCTTGTTCATCGAGGATGGTGGAGAGATTGTTGATGTCGTTGTTGGAACAGTAGCTTCACTCTCCGAAGTCACCGGAGACATCTTAATCGATGTTGAAGATTTCGATGTAGAAGTTCTCGAATGTTGTGAGAAATTCTCTCTGTCCTCTTCACTTGAAAACGACGACGATACAGACGACGATTGAGCTGAACTTTTCTGGTGCATTAAATTTTTAATATTACGTTGAATTTCGACCCACATCTGATAGCAAGCGGGAACATTGTGAATCTCATCACATTTCTTTGCGATATGATTCCAGAATCTATTCTCTGGACAAAAATTACGTTTCCAACGACCATTCTCGCAGCTAATGTAGAGTTTACAATCGCGTTGAAAAAATTGTCCCGGTTTACAAGTGGAAAGAATTCGAACCGGTGAGACTGTTAACGGTGCAATGTTTGTTGTCGATTGCTCAATGATCGGTTTCGATCGAGATGAACCTAAATGGATCGAAGATATTAGAAAAAGTGAATAGAGGAAATTATGGTGAATCATTTCGAATGTTTTTCTTTTGAAGCCTTTCGTGAAGAATTGAAAACAAACAAATTTGATTGATTGAAACATTCAGCTAAGAATTTGCAACACAATCGTAGAAAACAAACAAAAACACAAACACAAATCTTAAAAGAGCGAAAATTTTTTGTCGTTCTAAGAAAAACAAAGTTATCAATCGAATTCTGAGACAAAAATGAATGAATTTCGAACATTGAACCTTATATTTGATTTCGAATGAAAAAAAAATATCCTCAAAAGTGTCCAAGAGAGAGAGAGAGAGAGACGTAAGCATTGAGAGAATTACCTTTTTTTTGTGGTGGAATGAAAAAAACCTCAAACTTTAAGTGCAACAAGAATAGATCTGCAATACCTTAGGGTTCGAAACCGCCCCTTTCTCTCCCCTAGGATCTTGATTTTGTATTGACCTCCTTCTGATCCGCTTTACCTCTTCTTTTCTTACAACTTTGTTTACACTGTCGACGACACGAAATCTTCATTGGCCAATCGAATCATTCTTGTCTTTTTTTTTTCTCTAATTTTTCTAAATCAAATAATCCTTTAGTTTTGGTTTATGGTCCTCTGATATTAGCCCAAACGTTTTCTCTTTTTGTTTCTCTCTCTCTCTCTCTCTCTCTCTTTGTCCGTTCAAGCATTGTCTTTTTCTTACCCCCCTTACTCTTTCAGTTGATCAACCAAGAAACCTAGACTGACGACGAACTTGAACGAACGGAACGAATTAGACGAAAGCTAAAGAGTTAGCAAACGAATACGATTGGGCTATAATCATCAGAATCAATCAAAGAATCTTTTAATGCACCGAAAACGTAGCGAACTTTCTTTTTCCCTGTCTACCTGTTGTGTGCTCTCTCCAAACATCGTATCGAGATTTTCGATCCGGAATTCGAGCGAAAAAAATAATTGGCCGAACTGAATCGGTTAAATCGTAGAACGTAGAATTTCATCCATCTATCAATTTTGGTTAAATCGCTAATTTTTTTTAATAAAATAATTTCGAAACGTAAGGTGAAAGGTTCTATCTACAATATCGAAACGGAACAGTGGACAAAAATTTGGGACTAGGGAAACAAATTTGTTAGAATGAAACATTCTCGAATCGAAACGATAAAATTCTGCTACAGAAAACGATTGTTGTGGGCAAAAACAAAACAAAACAAAACAAACCAACAAACAATATTCAAAAAAATGTTCCATTGTTCTCTTTTCAAAATCAGAAAAGAGAGAGAGAGAGAGAGAGAGAGAGAGAGAGATGAGAATAACTTCGAACAAAACTCTCTCCACAATTCAGCCACTCGACATCATCAACAGAATCGACTATCGTTTGATTATGACATTCTTGGTCTTCATTCTCTCTATTTGTCTTTATGTCTCTTTTTGTAAGCGTCAGTCGGGGCCAAGGGAGTAGTGAAATGTTACCTGCGTGCAAAAAAAAAAAAAATGCCGATTCAAAGTAACTAGACAGAGACATACACACACACACACACACACACCTACGAGAAACATTAAATTCATAGACAAAACAAAATGTGTTTAAACAATAGGCAATGGTGAGTTATGATCCAATGATGGTGATGATGATGATGATGGTGGTGGTGGTAGGATAATCCATTATTCAAACGAATCGCATTGCTATGATAGCAATCAAAATTGGTCACTAATTTTTTCCAGATTTCGTTTCGAAACAGGTTGAATAGTTGAAAAAAAAAAGAAAACATCGTACATCTTTATCGAATTTGGACTAACACCGAAGACTAGCATCGAAATCGAAGCAATAAAATGAAATATTGATGAGATTGGAAAGGTGAGAATGAGAGAAAACAACCATCAACACATGTGGAGAATAATCACAAGAGATTGATTAAAACCTTATGGTTTGAGATGAGGTTAGTGAAAAAAAAATCTCCACTAATTGCGATCAAAAAAAAAAAATCTATCAAAAAAATCGGATGTTGGATCGTTTCTCTATTCTGTCGTCAAATCATCGCTAACTTCGATCTTGATCATAAGATCTTTCCAAAAACAAATCATCTAAGAGAGGGTCCATATTTCATTTTTTAACACTCGTTAGATAGTTGATTACTACTTTTTTTTTTTTTTTTGATTGATGATTTGATCGGTGAACGATCAAAACTTTTTTTTTTTTTTTTTGCGTTTAAATTCACCGAAAACGTCATCCAATTTCAAAGTCGAAAGTTAGTATCTATATTTCTTACCTTTTAATTTTCTTATAGAACCGTATCTAAGGAGAGAAATCTAGATTCTAGAGAAATAGTTCGGAATTTGTTCCGGTATTTGAAATAAATTACTGCACTACTAAAACTAAACTATTGTAGAAAAACAAACCAAATCAAATCGATCTCTAATGTTCAGAATGAATTGTGTCTGTGTGTGTGTGTGTGTGTGTGTGTGAGAGAGAGAGAGAGAGAGAGAGAGAGAGAAAATCGCCTTCCATCGAAGACCCTAGGGTTAGATTAGTTGAAAAACTTTCAATTAACTAGAGAGAAGGGTTAGTGAGAGAGTTTGCACTCAATAATTTAGATCGTTTTTTTGTTGATCAGTATCGAATGATCGAATCAAATCAAATCACAAATGTGACTAGGCTATTATTATATCGGATTGTAGTGTGTGGTCCTTAGCGGTGTGGTTCGCCTACTCTGTTTGTTCTATTTTTTGTCTCTCTCTCTCTCTCTCTCTCTCTCTCTCTCTCTCTCTCTCTCTCTCTAGATCTCTTAACTCTTATTTTCTAGGAAATTTTTTGTTTTGTTCCAATCCTTCTCGATCATCAGTGAGATTTTAATCGCAAAACATACAAAAAAAATGTTACAATGAAGTAATTTTTTAGAAGATTTTCAAACGAATCAATTAACCGAAACGTTCGAATGTGATGATTAGCTCACAATGTTCAGTCTGTGGGAACATATCAACAGGTATGGCATTGATTGGCCAGAACGAAGTAGCACATTGTTTGGATTGTTGACATAATTGTACGAAATTTCTCATTGCATCACCTTCTGGTTTACATGAAACATAAACTAAACGCTCGATGTAGGAAATTCTCTTGAGAACATCGATCACTGAGGGATGTAATCCTTGCCGAGATGGATTCACCACAGCAATCACTGGCTCTTTGAGATAATTCTCTTGCAATAGTTTCGGTAGCTCCTCTTCGATAGTACCGACAATGAAATTAGCATTTTTCACCGAATTCAAATCAGCATTACGTTTGGCATCTTCGATCGCCGATCTAGATGAATCGATTCCGATCACTTTTCGGACTTGATCAGCCACAAGGACGCTGAGAACACCGGTTCCACAGCACAGATCTAAAACTGTGGTTCTTTTGGTCAGTTTCATTTCAGTCATAATCACTCTATATAAGATTTCAGCAGCTGTGGTGTTGATTTGAAAAAATGAGCTAGGAGAAATGATAAAGTTTCGATCGAAAAGCGATTCAGTGATTGTTTCGTTTCCGGCCAGATGAAAATAAGGCTCATTAGTGTGTGTTGAACGGGTGTGACGACTAGTATGAAAATATAACGAACTAATTAAAGAGTTATCTACGAAATAGCTCCGGAAACGTTTCATCTCTTCAGCTAGTTCTGTTTCGTTTAAATCTTGCGGATGCATTATAGCTGTAACCATATGTTCGTTTCGAAGATTAGATCGGACATGAAATCTTCTCCAATGACCACCTAGACCATAATTTTGACAAACATCATACGGTGAAACTTCTCGAAGATAATTTTGAAATTTTTTCGCTAAATCTAAATGGCTTTGTTTGGAAATGATAATTTTATCTGGTTCCACACAGATCACTCGATCATTTGCAGATGGTTTACCGACAAAGAAACCGACAGTTTTGGGATTATCATCGAAACCTGGCCAAACACTGAACTCGTCTTTGTTACGATACGAATCGATCGAGGGAGATGGACGAAGAGGCTCTAATGGACAAGGAAGGTGATGTGAATTGAACCGAATCGATTGATTTAGATTCTTCAATTTCTCTCCAAACGATTGGAGAATATTTTTGCTCCGAATAGACTTGATTTTGATTTGTTGTCCATATGGTATTGGATAGAGTGGCATCATAATGCTTTGAAGAATTTCAAAACGATTTTCAGCATTAATTTCGTAAGGTAAGGGTTTTAATTTTTTTGAAAATTTTCTATCACTTTGATGAAAATGTCTTGAATTTCGGAAGTCTTCATTTTTGCTGATAATTTTTCGATTTTTTGATCGAAAATTTCGAGATCTTCTGTGATATTTAATCTCATCATCATCAGCATCGTCATCGAAAAGAGCATTTTGATGATTTCGCTGACTAAACGTCCGAGAAAAATCTACACTATCTTGTCGGTATGATTTTTTCAATAACTTAGATGCTTCAAAACGATCCGAAACATTGGATGATTCAAAATCGAAATCTTTAACATAATATGGCTCATTATCTATTGATTCGATTTTTGATTTGGATTTCAATGATGACCTAGATGATTTTTGCTTGTATTTAGAAGCAATAGAATCGAATCGGAAACGAATTTGATGCTTTTGTTGTCCTATGGTTTCTTTCAATTCGATTGAATAGCATTTTCTTAGAGAACATCTTAGTATAACTCGATTCAACATATCAGATCAACAGTGTTCCAGGGCTGTTATTAGATTATTCAACATTAGACATTTGATGCTCGGATCTCAATGAATTCTCTAGTACCTACAATCAGATCACATGTGATAGAACATTTGGAACAGCTGTTTTCCGTTCATAGACCCAGCAGCATATGTTCGGTTACGAATAGTGTCGATTGTATTCGATAGATGTCTTTAAACATCGTGAAGAGAATCAATTCTGCAAACGAATATGAATTCACTTGGCAAAACGAAGCATAATTTCCATCGAATATCCCCATCCACAGCCTATCCTGAGACTATATATTTTCGCTATTTATTCATCTTACTTCTTTTTTGCTATAGAATTCTCTTACAAACCATTACAAGTTTGCTGTAGAGATATTGTGCGTTCTATGGAAGAAATGAAAAAAAAACGTTATTGGAACACTTGACAACTCCGAACGATCATCAGCGTTGGTAACAATAACAATCAACATCATCGACATCGTTCAAGGATAGATTTGACCCTGAAAATGAGATGAAAAAAAAAAATCTCTGAGAAGAAAGAGCTTCAGTGTAGAGAAGAAGAAATTTTTTTTCATCTCCTATTTCTATAAAGAATCTATCGAAAAGCTTCGAAGAAAGAATTTCTTCTTCAACAAGAAGAAGAGAAAATAATCCATCAAGAATAAGTGATACATTTCAAAAACAATGAAACGGAAGCAATGCATCGTAAGAATTCAAACAGAGAGAGAAGAGATTACGCAATAATTCTGAATTAAACACACACACTCATCTTTATAGATGATGCTGTTGCTCATAAGCAGAAGTGTGGCGTCCAAATGAGATTGATTCGAAGGTCAACACAGAAATAGCAAAAGAAAAAAAAACTTTTACTGAGAGAGAAGAGTAGGAGGAGGAGGATATGGTTTTATTCGAAGTTCGGATTCAGTTCCAAGGAAATAATTTCTGGAATGTCTACATATACACTTCACTTCAAATGCACCTCTCTGAATGAATTGGTTTGATTCATACACACACACACACCCTCCGATTCTTCCTCTTCCTCTTACACTCTCTCTCTCTCTTTCTCTCTCCTGATTGATTTATAATAGTACACATACAGAAACAGTTCTCTCTCTCTCTCTATCTAACAGAATGAGAATTTTTTGGTTGAAGAAAAAAAATTCGAATTCTTTCACTGCGAAAAGAATTTTTTTTTTCTTTACAAAATTCTCCAATTTTTTTACACTTATCTATGCTTGCTGTTTATCATCTCCCTCCATCCTCCTCCTCCTCCTCCTTCAGCTATTGATTCTTAGTCTTTCTTCTTTTTCGCTTCTCTAACTATTAAGTTCAGAAATCTTTACATTGGATTATTCTGTCTTTGAGAAAAAAAAATTCGAATCTTTATTCGAAACAGAATCATTCGAATTTTATTTTCCACAGTTTTCCTCTTTTTTTTTTTTTTAATTCTACATCAAGGGTAGTGTCTAATAACGGTGTTTTCAATGGATAAAGTGCTTCTTTGTTCAATTCAATATGAAAAGCATTTTGTTTGATTTCGATTTCGCTTTCGCTTCGATCAAAGTGCTGTTGTTTGCTATTATATTTCATTTTCAATTTCTCGATTTAATTTAGAAGATCAAAGTGAAATTTATTAATAAATTTTGATCAAGTTCTATACGGCCGAACATGATGCATCTTTATCGAAAAGAAATGTTGCTTGCTTGATTATCTTATCATTGTGCAAATGATACGGAATCAAAGATAGAAGAAAAAAATGCTGCGAACAAACAAAAATTAATTTGGATTCCATTCATTTTGATTTTTCTTCCCATTGATCAATCAATGATTTCAAGTGCCTTAAATTTGGAAATATTTTTTACTTGCTGAATCTTATCATATCGTTATCGAAAAAGAGACAGAACACAATCTTCTAATCGATTGCTAAATTGGACCAGCCTGACGATGATTTCGCTGACGAAAATTCTTTTATTGTTTCGAATCTCGAGTTAAAACTTTGATTAGAGCAAGAACCGAAAACAATTCATCCATCACCCTTGTTGGAAATATCTCTTAGTAAGTAAATAAATCTGATAAAATTCAGCCAGTATCAATCAACTATCATTCCAAAAACAAAATCGATGTTTGTTATATCATTCCAAATCTGATCGGATCTGATTTACTTTAGTTGAAATTAAATTTTCGATTCGTGTGTTCATATGTTCGAGTTTAATCACCTCATCCATTCGAGATTCATTATGATATTGATTTAGTTATGATTGATTATATTATGAGAGCTAGAATTTTTAAACAATGTTGGGATTCACTTCTCAAAGAAGAATTTCTGATTAAAAAAATTGATTTCTTCGAGTTATTTTAACCATTGAATTGAATAAACATAGTCGTTTTGGCATTGACCGAAACAAATCTTTGCAAAAATTGAGAACAAAAGATAATAAAATGAATTAAATCTCTGCATCTCAGATATTCTTCTTTGATCAACGTAAGCTGGATTTTAAGAATTGATTAGATCGAATCTGCAATAATCATCGTAAGAACGTTATCAGAAATCTTTTAGATAGATCAAACGATAGAATGTCTATATTTTGAAATCTAATCAAAGCGAACGATTAGTATTTGAATATTGCAGCAAAACTTTCAATCTTTCTCCCTTGCCTTGACTTAGAATCTCAATTCGTTGCTAGACAGCTACAAAAATTTTTACATTGTTGAGATAATCAAGCAATACGGTATTTATAAAAATCAATTTCAATTTGTTCAATTTTAAATGTTCTTGCTTTTCCATTTTAGATCGATTTTCATAAAATAGAATATTATCTTAATATCCAACATTGAATCAAAGATTTTCGATTGGTTTTTGAAGTGTTTTAAGATCGATATTTCTCAATTTATTTTTCCATTTTGGATTGATTTCGTTTACTATTTTCGTATCAGACTGAATAATTTTCGAGGAAAGTTATGATTTGAAAGCTTTTGCTTGAAAAAGGTAGAAATTTCCGCTCAGCAATGATTGTTTGAATAATTTTATATTTTGCTGGGCTTATACCCATACTAATCTTTCCTACCCCCTATCTCTTTTGCTAAATTAATCCATATTCAATCAAATACAATTCGGTTTACATTTATTTGAAATTGTTTATAGTTCATAGGGAAAAAATGTTTGTTAATGATCCTATTGAACGGAAACGAATCAATCTGATTCAATCTAAGGTACAAAGCGGTAGTATCATTTACCCCTATAATTACTCTTTCGAATTCGGACCGATTTCGTTGTTCCGAATTCATTTATAAAATTTCAATGATAACTAAGCTAAATCGCAGTATTTATTAGATTATTCATTTTCTAATTCTGATTATTATCAAATTTCAAATCAAAAATCATCAGTTCAAATGCAGATAATTTTTTTTGACAAATCACAATATTGCAAAAATTATCGCCACACAAAGGCTAATCATGGGAACACGTCGAATGCTCTATTTTCTTACCTCTCTGGCATATCAGATTGAATATTCGCTGATATTCTATTAAAACCAGAAAAGCTTGTTCGAGTTTTATCGTAAAGTTCTTTCTTTTCTCATCAATATCATTATTCTTACATTCTAAAACTAGTCGAACGAATCAAGTTCTCATGAGAAAACTGATCGATAATCTAATTATTTCCAATGATTAGATGTTACTGTTTTTTTTGAACAAAATTATCTAACAGCCGATCTTGTGTCTCAACAGGTTTCGAGGATTCATTTGAATTGTCTGCATCTAAGAAATGAAGAATAATAAAATTATTCACGGTTCATCTTCTTCCTCATCACTTCCGATGGTCAGTGATAATGATTTGGGCGGCGAAACAGCCAATTCTAACGATAATGAATTTATCGATAAGAAATCGTTTCAAATCTACAAAGATATTATCAATCATCATCGGGATAATAAGAACGATGATGAGTGTCGTTGTAACTTTAAGTCATCTTCGATTAAATATTCGTCGTTAGTGCCACCATCAACAACAGAAGATAAATTTTTTTCACCACAGCTTTCCTCAACGCAATCAGAAACTTTTTGCCAGATACATAAACATTTGTGCGATGGCTCAATTCTTCCAGTCGTTATTTCATCCTCATCGACGATGGTCGATAGATACAGTAATACGAAATCTGAATCTTTTTCGCCATTTTCTGAATCAATATGGAAGGTTATGCATTTGATCAGTGTGGTCCTTTCTTCGGCAACGATCAACGGTATTGTTTTTGGAGTAGTCAACAACTTCGGTGTTTTTTACGCCTATCTTACCGAAATGTATCAAAATGATAATGAAAGCTTATCTGATTTTGCAATCTCCTCACCATCTAATCAAAATGATTCTGTCATTAAAACTTCTTTCGCCAATCAAACAAGTTCGGATGCTTTGACACAATCCTTGATCGGTAAACTCTTATTTTTCGATCGATCTTGTAGCTAATAATACTTTCAATTAGCTGGAGTAGGTTCTCTCAATGTAGGATTAATTTTTTTTTGCTCGATATTTGCCTCGGTTCTTTGTGATCATTATGGAATCCGAACTGTTTGTTTTATCGGCGGTGTTCTTTCTACAATCGGAATGTACGCGAGTTCTATATCACTCAACCTTCTGTATCTTTATATTACGTACGGCCTGGTCTTAGGCATCGGGGCTTCTCTAGTCTATGGACCTTCATTAGCTATTCTTGGCCATTATTTTACGAAACGCTTAGGTCTAGTCAATGGGCTTGTTACCGGTGGAAGTTCAGCATTCTCTATAGTCATGCCGATCCTACTCCGTTGGCTAGTTGATCGATTTGGAATCCAAACTACATTCAAATACTTATCGGTTTTGATGATTGCATTGATTCTTTGTTCATTGTCTTTCAAAGAGCGTATCAAAAGACCGCTGAAACAAAATAATTCCGCGAAAAAGAATCTCGCCGATATGTTTTTCTACGATGCTTTATGGAAAAATAATCTCTATTTGAATTGGGTTGTATCAATCCCCATGGGGCTATTTGGTTATTTTGTACCATTTTGTCATCTGGTCAAGCACGCACGCGATATTGATTCTTCCTATCAAGGCGAAGTCCTTGTAATGTGCATCGGCATAACATCAATGATTGGTCGCTTGATTACGGGACCTTTCGCTGACTTTTCACATGTGAATCGAATCTGTCTACAACAAATAGCATTCGCCTCCATCGGTTGTTTGACAATGTTACTACCATTCGTGACAGATTTCTCTTTGCTTATGATCTGTTGTGGATTGGGTCTTTTTGATGGGTGTTTTATTTCACTACTTGGTCCAATCGCTTTCGATCTGGTCGGGCCTGAGTATGCCAATCAAGCCATTGGGCTGTTATTGTGTTTTTGTTCATTACCACTGACAACAGGGCCACCCATAGCAGGTGAATACTTCAAATTCTTGAAATATTATATTAATACTGATTTAAAATTTCAGCCTACTTCTATGGAATTTTTAATAACTATAAATTGGCATTCTGCTTAGCTGGTATTCCACCAATCGTAGCATCTTTGTTAATGTTCAACATAATTCGAATGCAACGAATCCAACGTCGTAGAACTTCAACAGTAAAATTGGGCATTGAGGAACCTCGATCAATTTTATATGAGAATGAAATTAATTTCAAAAACGATATGGTCACGAGCAATAAACAATCATTTTTGAATGGTGAAAAATTACATTTGCTTATCAATGGGAGTCATGATAATGACAGCTATCAGCATCATTCTTCTGTCATTGATAATAGAACAACACTAGAAGAAAAATATTCCATTAATCAATGAAAATCATTTGGTCCTTATCGACGAAAACAACAGGATTTAATTTCAGACGAATTTTCACGACAGATCATTCAAACGTTGAATTGATTTAGAATTGTGATATCGCGACAAAATGCTTCGGCTTTGATCAAGCAATTATTTTTCTATTTTTAATCATATTTCGTCAAATTCGTAAGGATTTCAGCTAAGAGAATTTTTCTCCATTCAAAACATCACGAAGTGACTCAATCTTACCCTACAATGGATCTTTTATTTTTGTTTCGACTTTTTATTTGGTATTGTATTTTTCAGAAACTAAATGTATTTTTTCAAATTTTTTCTTATTGAATATTGATATTTTATCGATTGAATTTTATTCTAAAATATAAAATAATTTGAATGTCAAGTATTTTTCATTTTGTTACAAAATATAAGTTTCCCAAATTCAAAACCCTACAATTGGTGTTATAAAAATAGAAATTAGAAATCAGATATGCTAGTTTGACTGTAAAATAAAAATCACACATCGAAAAAATAGAAAAAAATAATTTTCCTAAGATAGCATCACATGAAGATTGTTTACGAAATCTGAGAATTGTTTCTTGAAAGCGACCCTTGCAGCATTCAGATGACAATCATAGCCATTAGATTTGACAATCTGGAATAGTGCATCACATATATTGTTTTCGGTTGGTTTGTCTCCAACAAAACTCATCACTTGTCGAATGATTTGCTCGTAGTCTCTTTTAAAACAACAAATCAAAGCGTATAATGCAAGACCAACTGCATCGCGTAATATTAAATCAGTGCTTCTGACAAGCTCGCAAAAAATAAATTGTATAATCAATTGGAAGAATGGTTGTAAAAATTTTAGCATTTCTTCTGATGGCTTTTCCGAATCGAACGTTTGGATACCAAGTTCCATCAAGATACGGAACGCTATGGTTTTGACATCTTTGTTAATACTAGAGAAGGAGAGAAAAAATAAGTCAGTCTAAAAATTGATTACTGTTCTGAAAAGAAATCAGAATTTTATGAGAGAAAGTAAAAAAAATCGATTTCAATTGTGATGAAGATCTATGAGATCTACAGATGAGATTATGACTCACTTGTTCGCTTTTAGAGCATATTCGACGCAATTCAGATAGCTTTCAAAGAATCGGATTGGGAACGCTTCAAATCGTTTTGCGTCTTGCGAGACGTATTCTAACAATTTGAAGTATGATGTACAGAGAATTTCATTCTCAAGAAGTTGATCATTCATCAAAGGCATCAAAATGCTCAAAGAGGTTAGAAGAACTTTGTCGACCGATTCATCTTTCGAATTGTAAAGAATGACAGACGGTGCTATGAACAATTGAAATATATCTTGTGTAGAGAAGTCATTCAGAAATTTGAAGATCCAAATAAATTCTGCTTGAACTTCTTCTAAACGATTCGCATCCATAGTGAAAGTTCCTTTCGTGAAGAGAGTATATTCATGCAGAATCAAAACAGCATTGTCGTAGAAAATTTGACTATCTTTTTCGCTAAAATAAGAAGACAGACAAACGGAAACATGGAACAAAAGTTCTAGAATAGCTTGAACACAATTGCTGTTTTTTTGAACTATTTTCAAAACTTTTGCCAGATCATTGAAGAATGGAAGAATGAATTCATTCCATACGCTTTGGAATAAAGCTGGATTGACAGCATTGATAACACCATGGACGAAATCAGCTATAACAATGAAATTTTCTTGGATTTTCTCAGTTTGATCAGAGCCAAGATTTGCGCAAAACGTTTGATATAATTTAATTAGAGGATCGATGACTGCTTTCCAATCAAAAACAAGCATAAAGACGTGATACATTTTTCTTCTTACGCTACTGCTTAGATTCAAGAATTGAGGATCGCAAGGAAATCGCTGCAAAAGACGCTGAAGACTTTCGCATTCTCGAAGTAATTTGATCCGATCATTGAATTTTGTGAACAATTTTAAACCATCACTAGAACATTCCATGAGCTTAGTTTCGCTGCTCATTTTTAAAAATTTTGTCTCAAGATGATTCAAGAAAAATTGAATCAAAATTTTGATGTTAGCGGAATCGACACCGAAGCAAGCATTCAACGTAAGACTCGTTTCATCGATATCGTATTCGAATGGAGCCAAGTAGGTATTCATAAAACGTCCAATGAAACAGGCCAAACTGTAGGAGACTTGAGGAGAAACCCATTGACGCATATTGTTCTCAAGTAATTGTTTTTCAAGTTCTATGAATTTGAACAAGACAATGAAATATCTGACGACCGGATCGATATCATTCTGTGTGAAATCTCCATTCATGAGAGCTGTCTGAGTGACTTGAACATTTGATTTCTGAGTAAGTTTAACAATTGTGAGCGGAATTTCATTGTCTGAGTGAGCATGAAAAACATAATTAGATATCATAAGAATCCAATGAATATCTTCTGATAAACGAGTCCATTCGATTTGTTTTTTTTCCGATTCAGATCGGATGCAAGCTTCAAATTGCTGAAGTTTCATAATAAACAATTGAGTCAATAGATTGACAGATTGAAGTAGATTCATATGTGCTAATGTACTCATAGCCGCGATTTGTTCTCTGTAATAGCTATTATCATCTTCTTCAAACTCTTGAATTTCATCATCATTTTCGAATGAAATTTGCGGCAAAAAGCCTTCAGGCTGACTGAGATGGGCGCGAACATAATCCAAAAATAAAGCATCACTCCATGCGACATATTCTTTTTTAGGTACGAACTTAAACGATTGCTCTTCTTCTGGATCTTGATAAAAACATTCTGCGATCAAAGTGATGATCATTATGGAATTAGATAGATAATCTAGCGATTGATTGCATTTTTCAAAGTCTTCAATATTATTTTCCATTTTCAATTTCGCTGATTCCATTAAAATTTTTGAAGTGAATTTGAATAAAAGATCAAGAAAATTTTTGACTAGGCTCGGATCGCAATACTTGATTGTCGATTGGATTCTTAATAGATTACAAATAGAAAAATAAAGATTAGAAATAAAGACGACTTCTTGCAGGCTAAGAGTTTCGATTATAGCGTTGCACATCTTGATGGTATTCAGCATCAAATCTGAAGTGAATTTGGCTCTAACAGACGAGATTTGTCGATGCAAAGCCATTGTGCTCAACTGTGTTAGACAATACAAAGCGCTATGAAGTAAATTGGAATCGATTTTGCGAAATTCAACATAGATTTCGAAAAAAAATGTGACAACATTTGCTTCAATGATCAAATTGATCCATTCAACGGGAGGATCAAATAGATTGTTCTCGATTTTATCACAAAATTTCGCATAATGACTCGAAATGAACGTGTACGAACTCAAATTGTGCAAAATGAAATTGAAATTCCATGTGAAAATAATCTCACAAATTCGCAATAACTTGGAATTGAATTTGATCCATAGAAGTTTGTCATTTCCTGTGGAATTTAAATTCACTTTTTTTTGTTCAAATAAAGCTTCAATGGTTGTTTTGAAAATTTCTTTTAAATAATTTTTTTCTAGCAGTTTTTTGATGATAAAATGTGAATACCACGAAATTCCATGATCAGAATTAGAATGCAAGGTACAAGTTTCAAGCAAAATTTGAATAAGAGAGCAGCAACTATTGATTCTTATGATGATGTTTGTCGATGAGGATTTGACAAGTTGAAACAAGGAATTGATTATCGTAGAAGAGATGCTGCTTTCACTTTTATTGAGCTCATGTAAGGCTAATCGTTTGAAAATGATCGCAGCGACAAGCATGAATTCTTCAATGACGAAATGATCTAACTGATTATTGTTTATATAATCGAATAGTTCGTTGAATAAGGCAGCAAATTTTTCAGGCTCATTCGTTGACCATTCTCGAATGACACCGTTCTTAAGGCACGCACCAACATGATATAAGACTATTGGATTTTTCGTGATTTGCATCAATTCTTGACAAAGATTGAAAGGATTTTTGGTCCTTTGAAAATTGAGAAACATTTCTTCTGCTTTAGTTCGATCAGCATTGGACACTTGATCAGGTGAGCCCTGTATTAAACGCAACGAAAAAAAATCGATAAAAGATAAATTTAAAGACTATAATTAAACGAATCAAACCATCATAATTTGAGCGAACGCTTCTAATTGTTGCAAATATTCTATCGTAGACATCTTGAATTTCAGAGAAGAACAAAAATTCAAGAGATATGAAAAATCGAATAGAGATCCAAAGTGAAAATTCAATTCCCCGGATGAAAGAAAAGTAGCGATAGTGGAGTGAATCGAATCGAATTGAATCGAATCAAATCAAATCAAATCAAATCAAATCAAACCAATCATAGCCAATCATAGGAATCAAGTTTTTAATTTTTTAAGTTTTTAATTAAAAAAAATCGCAAAAAGACAATCCGAAAAGAGAGAAATATGGCAATCCCACACATGCCTATGTTTTGATTAGGCATCGACTGCATCTTTGTCTCTCTCTCTCTCTCTCTCTCTCCGCTTTATTCATTGTTTTGTTTCTATTGTTGTTATCGTTCATAGAGTAGAGTACTGATTCGAGAGTCAATCAGACAATGGCTGGAGCCGAGTGGAAAACGATACATTAAATTGATTTGGAAATTTGATTTTGATTTTGTTGTTGTCTCTTTTTCTTATATTCAATTTAATTTTTTTGATTTTCATATCCACCACTATCGATTTCATTTATTAATCTTAGAGTGTTCTCTCTAAAAATTCGTTTTTTTTGTCTAGTAAAAAAGTCATCCACTAATCGATCATGTTTAGATGATTTTACCGTTTTGCTTGATTGCCATCGAAGAGGATGTGTCGGAATCTACTGGGTCCATTTTTATCGTCGATGTAGACGAATCTTTATTGCGAGTTAAATGACTCGTAATTAAAGCTACTGCTAATCCAATGATCCAACAATAAGCAGCCGTCCAAAGATATGATAGATTGTAGAAAATCAAATTCGATGGTTGCGGAAGAGTAGGTCTAGGTTTGAAATACGGTATCAATGTATCGTTTTGAAATTTATTCGAACAAAGATCTGTGGAAAGAGGTAGTGTTTGAGGGCGACGACCATAGAGCATGCTACCGAAACCCACCCAAAGACCGAAAATCAAACACAAAATAAAGCCACTGGCTGCACCAGTCGAGTTTATTCTCCGAAAACACATTCCGGCAGTAAAAATCATCAAAAGTGGCCCCCCGATAACACCAAATAATGTCAATGAAGCTTGTAATAATCCATTCATTCGATCTGCCAAAACGGTCAATATCAGACAGATCAGACCATAGATTAGCGTTAGCAATTTTGTTATTATTATCTCATTCGATTTGAAAAATTCTTCATGCTTGAAGATAGGCTTAAGATAGTCCTCTAACGTTACAGCCGATAATGAATTGACAAACGATGATACTGTTGACAGTGAACCGGAAAATATTCCGGCAATAATTAGACCTGGAAGACCTGGATAAGCGGACAACTTAGAAACAGCATAATATGGAAGTAATTGGTCTGGTTTTGTGATATGACCGCATTTCAATGGATCATCTTTGTAGAAATTGGCATAGATTACCAATCCAGTGAGAGCTGTCGTCAAACTGATCAATGAAGTCAGGGGCCAGCTCAAAAACATAGCCTTCTGAGACTGGCGTATATTTTTGAGTGTCATCAATCTCTGCACTTGTGTTTGATTGACTCCATAAATTGATAAATAGATAAATAATCCGCCTATTGTCAATGACCAGAACGTATGTCGAACAGTCGGATCTGGATCGATACTGTAAATTAATGAGATTATATCGATTTTCAAGTGCACAACAATCTTACTTGAAGAATTCAAGGCGCGAACCAAGTTTGGCACGATCAAAAACTACATCCAAACCGCCAACATCAATTGAACCTTTGATGATAATCACTAGCATTGCTGTGAACATCAAAATTGATTGGAAGACATCGGTCCACAGCACTGCTTTCATACCACCAATCGTACAGTAGATTGTACACACTAGACCAACAGAGATGATTGCAGTCCAGCGTGAGACACCGGTCACAGCGCTTAAAACTAATGCTGGAGCGTACAGAACGATTGAGTTGTAAAATATCATCTGGATCATAAAAATTATCGAAACCAATACCCGTATGGTACGATTGAATCTAATCTCCAAATACTGCCCCGATTGAAAACAATGATGAAAATATCATATTTGAGAACTTTAAAATCATCATCGTCGATTACCTCGTAAACGCTAGTTAATTTAAGCTTGTAAAACACTGGAAGGAAGACGAAAGCTGTGATTGGCGTTCCAATCGCATAGGAAAGATTTATCACAATGAATTGAGTACCATAGAAATAAATCTCCGAGCTAACTCCTAATAATGTGATAGCTGACATGAAACTGGCCATCAATGAGAACGCCACGGGCCATACGCTCATCGAGCTATCGGCTAGAAGATATTCGGCAGTTGTTCGTTGTCGACCGCCCGAGAATCGATGATAGATGCCAATCAATACTGTAAAATCAATACAATTTAAATTTGGGGAAGAAAAATTTAGAACTGTTCTAGTTAGAAATCTATCAATTTTTTCCAATAATCGAATCCATCTTACATGAAATCAATAGCATCGCGATGAACACAAAATAATCTTGCCATTGTAGATGGTCGGAATTTTCTTTCACTAAATTCATATCTGATTTATTCATTGATTATCTGAACATAATCGAAATTAATCAATCACAATTCGATCGGATTCACAAAACTACACTGATGAATAATGATCAAATAATCAGAGATCAATTTTCAGTACTAATTGAAAGAATAAAAATAAATTGAGATTTATTCGATTCGAACGTTTTCTATCGATGAGCTTGTCTTAATTAATCAATTCGAGAGAAAAAAATTCTCCATTCGATTTCACTGAACGGAACTTAAAACAAAATTCGCCAATGCTTTTTGATGACAAATGGTATTCCTTTTTTTTCGTTTGAATCGATTTATGAAGCCAAACAAAAAATAACTGGTTTGTTGTTTGATTGTTTTCAAGCATCGAAAGCTTGTTCAAATGTTGCTGTGGATCGTTTCAGTCCAGTTGATAGATGTTGAAGGGAATTTAGTTTTGGGCTAACATTAAGGTTTTGTATGACTCTTCAGATGAAGCATTAGAGAGAAAGATGAGCTATCTATTTCGATAACTCGATTGTTGGTCATCAACATCATCATCGTCGCAAAGATTATCCTTGTCTGTTTGTATATGCGAGCGATTCGAAATCGATCGTTTAATATCGTCGATCACTTAGAATAGAGGCAGATAAATAGATAAATTTTCCCCGAAAGAATTAAATCTCAAAACAATCTTCACGAAAACAGTCGACAACGATTCACCCAAATCGTTAAGCAAACGATCTGTGAATATCAATGCGGAATCTTCTCGCTCCTATTCCTTAACCTTAGGATTTGATTTTTTATTTCGAAGATCAAATGTGTTTTAAGAAAGCTATCGGTTTCAATGATTCTTCTAGACTTTGAGTTTTTGTTCAATGCTATTGTAATGAAATGATTCAAAACGTTAACAAAACCATGCGCCCAGAATCCAATTGTGTCTGTGCGAGTGTTATATTGAGTAAAAACTAATAGAAACTTTAGATCATCGAAACCATTAAAAACAGTTTTATTTTTTGTTTCGGTGTTACTAGACACAGATCGTCATCATCGACGTCATCAATGTGAAGATGAAGAAGATCTAGACAGTATATATAATTTTTTCGGTGTGCAAAACGTCAGTGAATTAATTTCTCGAAAAGGATTAGATTTTGGTTGAGAGAGAGAGAAAAAATGAGATTTTTAGGCCGAAAAACAACAGAACGAATGTTTTTCTTTTTTCTATGTCCATTTTTGAAAAAATGATCATCTAGTTTCTCTGGTAATTAGTATTAAAAGATTAGAAAAAACAATTTATTTGTTTGTTTTTGGGCTAGACTTTATAGCAATTTTTTTTATCCCGATTAATCAAGGATTAATTACACAAGAAATTGAAACACTATTTTGAAGATCTGGTTGCAAACTATTGAGTTGAATGTTTCCGTTTGGATGTTGAACGAAAACAACAATAACTTCATCGTTTTTGTTTCGCTCCAGATTCAAACTTGAATCGATTGTGATCAAACGTTTGTTATAAGAGAATCGATATCCTTCCGGTAGAGATTCATTGCTACGAATCATAAAATGAAAATTGTTCAGATTCATGAATTTTCTAAAAGCTTCCCTAGTGAAGATGAAAAAATCGAGATTGTTTGGATTTTTTAGGAACAATTCAAATTCCTCTGTATGTTGATGGTCTGATTGATTCAATGATTTCGATCTATTTCCGCCTGTTTTCGGCTTTTTAGACTTCGATTCTTTCTTTTTGTCATTGTTTCTGATCGTATCGAGCAAAGAAGCGGACGATTGTTCAGGAATATTGTGTAGAATCTGTTGAAACAAATTGAATTCTTTAGGCGCCTTCTCCGATGACATATGGACAATGTTGGCTTGTTTTTGACTATTCATTATGCTTTCATCGAATAAATTACTGAGTTTATGTTTGATCGATTCGTCCGGTATGCCAGAGGACGAGCACACAATCGTTTCGTTGATGATCGCCATCAATGGCATCCGATCGAAAACATGATTGAATGCATTCCAAACTCGATATCCTCGGCTATTGCCGAATCGTTGCTGACACTGTGGGAGAAGAGATTTTCTATTCTGTGATCGTGTTTCACGGGCACCTTTCAATAGAAAAACTTTGTTTGGACAAAGATATTTGATCGAGAAGAGATAGATCAATGTTTCGATACTAAAATAATTGGATCCAGTGTAGTTTCCAAGAAATATGATATTCGATGCAATGATCGGCATCGATCGCCAATAAATCATCTCCATTGTGAATAATGAATCGATGTTACCTCGAACATCTCCAATAACAATTGCTGGACCAGGACGTTTTATTAGTTTTGGTTCTTGTTTTAACAATTTCCAAACACTCTCGCAGATTATCAAAATTGCGGTATAGAGATAATTCTCTTCGTTATTAAGCGGAACAGATTGGTTCGAATCTCTAAGATTACTGCACGATTTCTCTGCTGTGATCTCGATTTTTTCATTCTCATCATCTGGATCTTTTTTGATCTCATCTTGATTTGGCATCGTTTGATGCAAATTGAGACTGGTTTGATTTGATAGTAAAAATTTTCGGTTCCGAATGTAATCAAAAAGACAATTACCAATCGAATCGGATTTGAATACGTGCTCGATTGAGTATAATTTTTTTCCTTCAAGCTTATTGATTGCCATACAATGACTATCAGCTATCAGAAAAAATAGAAAACTTTGAGATATGATTTCGATCTGAATCCTAAACTAAAGCTGTGTGAGAGATCGATGCTTACGGTTCAATATTAAACGAGGCTCAATACAATGTCCAAACGAATCGAATAAAACACAATGAAGGCCATATTCGAAATTTTTCACACGACAATTACGACAAAGTCCACGACTAATGCTTGACTTGTCGGAAACCAATCGTTCTTTTTTCTTCTTGCCTACAGCGAATTTTGGAAAGATGCTTTTCGAGAGAAAACCATTCCGTTTCGTTAGTATTGAATCAAGTTCGATCCGATCGGATCGATCTGATTTGCGATCGGAATCGAGAGATTTTCGAGAGCTTCCACCGGCACCACTACCAAGACTTCGTTCAATGTTTCGTTTCAATTGAATATCTCTCGAATCGTTCGATTTCTTACGTCCCTCAGAGAAGTTTGTAAAGCAGAATTTTTTAAAATTTTCGATAAATTTTTGCTGAAATTTATCTTCGATTGGCAATTCTGGATCGAAACCAATCAGAAGGAAACAAATGTCATGGAAATCGATGTATTTGTTGCTATCGGTTGGAGTAAGATCACGTTTCGAACGAGCACGGCAAAAATCAAACAATCGTTTAGAATAATTTTCGATGATTTGTGAACGAAATCCACATTTGCTCAGATAGATTTTAAAAGATTGATAATTCAGATAATATGAAGGGAATGTATGATGAAGATAGTGTTCGTAGAGATCGAGTAGAGATTTTTGCGACAAATTTTTCGATCTAATCAAACCAGGAAGAAGATCAGAACGATCTGATCGCTCATTCGAATGATGATGTTTCAAGATTTTATCGATCGAAAATTCAATCACTTTCAGTTCTAATCTTTTCGATTCTAATTTTTTCAGATATCGACAAAATTCTGGCCCCCAAATATCATCGTCCATCTTAAGTATCGAACCAGTATCGATCCATTTTATCGAATTGATTGGCTGACATGTTTGATTACATCTGGTTATATTGACGAATTGTGTCATTCGTTGAATCCATCTACCGCTAACAGTTTGCAAATGGCATAGTTCAATGATTCTCGATGTGTGAGCTAGATCAGCACGATTCACAACCATTCCTTCATTGTCACGTCGCTCGAAAATCAATTGCAGACCTTCTTCCGATGCTTGTCTCCAATTACGACCTTCTCGACCGACGAACGGTAACCAAATGATGGCATTTTTATTATCATTATGAATATCGGTCACAGCGAATCGATCATGTTCACCGCAAAATATTAAGAATAAAATACAATCAAAAGTTGGATAGTAATCATCTCTTCCGGAACTATTCTCAGCTTTCGGTCGAATTAGCTCTAAATCGAATTTTTTTGAACGATTAGGATTCTCGATAGAATCCGGTTGTTGCTGACCAATACCGATGCTACAAACGCTCTGATCGCTTTTGCTATCCATTTGGGAACGATTAATTTGATTTGATTTTTCGACCCAAATTTAAAAAGATAAAAATCGATAATTTATCCAATATTTCTGATGATTACTAATTTGTTTCGATCACACCATTATTATAATCATTAGTATTGATTCGTCATTTCAAGTTTGTTTCTTATTGAAAATAATTTTTATTTTTTTTTCTTAACGGTCTTTTGCTTAGCTACGAGAACTATGATTTGATTATCGAGATTCTCCATAACTGAATAAATATGTTCGAGTAGAGAAAGATTAAATAATTAATTTAATATGGAAAATTGATCCAAAAGTTTCGAATCTAAACTTGAGATTGGTTTTCTCGAAGATTTAGAATCAATTCAGAACACTTTTTAGTTGACTTGAATATGTCATTGATCTAAAATATAAACTCTAGATTCTAGATACTAGAATCAAAATTACACCGAGAAACGATTTTATCGGAACCAATAACGAAACGAATTGGCGCGATTGCTATACGAAGATTTCTGTTCGAAGTTCATCAATGACTTATGATGAATTCTCTCATCGTGAATTATGTAATTGTCATTTGAATAGGAACTCGTAAGATGTTTTTTATGTCTTGATGGCGATGTTCGTTTTTTTCTCGTTGCTCGATGATATTCGGTCGTTAGATCATCATTATACCATTTGGCACATTGAATGTTATCGGTGATCGCAATCGACCGCATCAGACCTCTATCGTTTGAGCTCAAACTAATTAGATTTGATCGTTCTAGAAATAGATGAAGGAATGAAATGAAATTTCAATTAATTTCTCTGACTCTGATATTGAAAACACTTACTTTTGGAATAATCATAATCATCATGAGTTTTCTCAGAAAACAATGAAAACGAATTTTCTTCAAATTTATCCGGTAACATATCCGCTCGATAGTCATTTCTACCACTGAACGAACCAAAACCATTTTGAAAGAAATCATTGCTTGTGCTTTGTTTCAATCGCAAGATTTTAGCTCGGCATATGACACATCGTAACGGTAGCATTCGTTGCGATACAACCATTTGGATCGTTTTTACGAAACATTTACCACAAACAACTTGATGTCCACAAGGAAAGGTTTTCATTGTCGCTTTCGAATTAATACAAATCACACACTGAAAAATTAGATTGAGGAAAAAACATTATTGTCATTAGGCGATTCCGAATCGAGTTGGTTTACCTCTTCATCGGGAGTGGCAGCTATCTCTGCCTCATATTCCGATTCTAATCGATTTAAAAGTTTAGTCTGGAAAATGTGAACCAATAAAGAAATGCAAAAAAAAAAATTCAATGATTAATTTCTTTATAAACTAATTAAAAGAAATAATTCGTTCGATTGGTATTTCTTATGGGACTAATCTATAGCTTTTTCTCGGTCTGCAAACATTACAATTATGGCACACTCAATGTTTAAACAACTTTCAGTTTCATTGCTATTTAGTGCATCTCAATCAGTCGATATCAGAGAAAAGAAGGATTCTTCTACATCATTCGAAGCACTGGTTAAACAATTTGAATTGTGGCCATTGACCACTGTGATGGTCCTATTTCAATTGATGATTTACATAACTCTTTTCATTGTTTGCGTACCGTTAGTGAAATATTTCGGGATCAGACTTCGTTTGAAACGTTTCCGAAGATTTATCGAAGAAATCGATGAACTAGAAAAAGAGCTCGGTGGAAGACCGAAATTTCGATTGCCTACTAATTATCAATTGAAACGACAACGATCGTTTCGAAAAAAACAAACAAATTTGAGTAGAAAAAATTTGAAATCTCAAAGATCAAGTTAGTTAAAGCGAATCTATTTTGATTGTTTTTTTTCTTTTTCTTTTCTTTTCATTTTGAGTTGAAAAATTCAAAATTATTATAACATTTTTGTTACAGAAAATAAAATTAGTTTGGGTGCGGATCCATTCCCTGATACTAAAGAATTACAAGAGAAACGAAATCAAGATAGCAACTAGAGATTCCGATTAATCTTAATTCATACCGAAAACAAATCGATTGAATCATAGGAATAATCTATGTGGAATCAAACCTCCACGATCATCGTTACGAGTGATGATCATTGCAATTATGATTTTCGATTAATGAAGTAGAAATTTGGGTCCGAGCTTCGAATTCTAGTACCAAAACTAGATCAAGAATATTGTGTTCATTTCGATCAGGACAGGCCCGAAAGGATTGCGAATTAATTGTGCTTGTGGAGAGTTCTTAATGCAATCAGATTATTAAAATCTGATAGAAATACAAATTATAATTACAATGATTGAATTGAGATCTATGGAATGGAACATGATTTGAATCATAATCCGTTCATTGTCGTTTCTCATAGTCTCTACCATTATTCAAATCATTTATCAGAATTAAAACGAAAGTTTTTGCTTTGTGTGTGTGTGTGTGTGTGTGTGTGTATCCATTTCAATGATCCAAATTTACTCGCGAATTTAAACTAATCGTTTATGTTTGGAGAGAAATTTGAATTTTTTCAAGCCTAAGCATATCAAACTTTGACCTTTTAAGAAGAAATTCTATTTTTAGATTTTTCGGGATTTCTGGGACCCAAAAAAACATATGTCTCAAGAATATCTATCTTCTCTTGAGTGGGATCGAAGTGAACGAATGTAAGCGAAAAGCTTACATTAGATTCTGCTAACCAACAATCTATTTAGATTTTTTTTTGTGAACGAATGACGTCAATGGACTTTCATCAGATAGTGGAGACCTTTTTTTTCAAACCTGGAAACTTTCTCTTCTAGCGTTATCACCTTTGGAGATAGTCCACAATCCATTAATATTATTGTATAATAGTGTCTATATAAGTTTGATGTACACAGTTCTCTCATTGTATATAGCGTGAGAGAGAGAAAGAAAAACAAATCTTCAACTGTGACGTCAATGTGAACCCAATCCTTCTTGGAGTTCGGGGGAAATGTTTCAGGACTAAATTCCCGATTGATAAAAAAATCTGGATAAAAACAAAAAAATGTAAAAATTGAGAATGCCAATACGGAATGATTGACGTATGCTATGATAGAACTTTTTCACAGGCATCAGGGGCCTGATTCTTTGTATTTATAGACCTTTGCTTTAGATTTTTGATGAAATTTTTCACCAATAAAAAGATGATGCACTTTTGGAGAAATATTTGAAAAAGTTTATCGAATGTTGATACATTAAAAATCGAAATAAATAAATAAACACTTAAGCTGCTCTGTGATTTGATCATTTAAATTATGGACCTTGAAAAAGCTATAAAGTTTTGTTTATAATAGTAATAGTTTGTCCGAATCTCAAACATTAGAAAATAAAAAATTGCACTTACGATTTTGTGCTTGAGAAAGGAAAATTGTTTTTCGGTTATTCTGAAACGATTCTCTCGAGTCATTCGAATTTCTCGATATCGTTGCTCGTTGTCGATTCGATCTTGCAACGATTCATTCGATGTTGGAACACTTAGCTCAAAGTCAGCAAAAGTATTCAATCGCGAACCTTCGGCATTGAATCGTTCCTCGCTGATGGTTCGATTGAATCGGTTTCTTTTCAAACTTATCGATTTTGAATGATTTGCGGAATTTTGGTGTGAATTTCGTTCAATTGCAATCCTTCTTGATTTTTTTGTTGTGTGAATTGATTTCTTCTCTCTCGATGAATGGCTTTGATCGATAGGTGGACAATTTGATTCTAGAATTTCAGAACGATCAATTTGAGAACAATTCTGATTGTCATCGGTGACATCCATCAGATCAGAATAAGATGATCGGCTCGATGAAGCCTCTGACGAGATGAATGATGATTGTGAGCTAGAATCACTCGCTCCAAGATGAGCAGCTTCGAAACATCGATCATTGTTGGGATCGGTTTCTTTCTGATTGTAGATTGATTGCTGATTTGAATTTTTTTCATTCCAGATTGAATCGAACCGCGTTGCTCTATTCGATTGTGATGATTTTTTTCGAAAATAATCAGCAACTAAACGAGAAATCAGCATCGAACCGATAGCATTCGTTATAGTGTGGATTAAATTTCTAGTTAGATCACTCAAAATGATCCAATTGTTTGATGAGGAATTCATTTTAGTTAGTCAGTTAAATATCGAATTTTCGCTTTTCTCTCGTCGAAAATTTCAACGTTTATTCGATATGATTGAGAAGCATCGATGAGTAACAAGGATTGCGTTGAAATTTGGTGCTATTGATATCAAGATCAATCTCTACCATATTAGAGAGATGATGTGATTCGAAATCTGTTTTGAATTCTTTTGATTTGGACGTTCAAAATAATTTTTTTGTAATCAGAAATTCTCGAAACTTTCAATCCAGAATTCGAATGAATTTGGACGATTCGTTCAAGCTAACCGGAAGATTTGTATTCTTTTTTGATTTTTGGATCGTTTTTTTTGCCTGCACCAGAATTTCAATGCGTTTGCGTTGTCCACTCGGACGGATCTGAAAGGGTGGCATTTAAAACTGAAAGGTTAGCGCTCCTAGACGAAGGAAGAGGAAAAGATGCGCGAATGTATCTTATTGTTCAACGAAAAGATCTCAATGTTCTCAGATCACAAAGAAATAAATCTGTTCTTAATCGATAGGTATAAATTCATTGCAATATTATCGGAATATTACTGTTGCGAACCTAAAATCGATTCAATAAGGTTTGATGGTCACGATGAATTACGAGAGAAAATTTCACTAATAATTCAAATACTATCTTTGATTTAACTTTCATTGAATTAGAATGTAGTATTGAAGTAGAATGTAGAAGTGAATCAAAAGAAATTAAATTCAAAAGAACTGATTGATCTGAGACGTAATCCAGATGCAAATCGAATCTAGCGAGAGCAAAATCTAAACCAGACTAGGCTGAAATTTAAAAACGGTAGTCAAATAAGACTTACCGGATAAGATTTCTTAACATTGCTCTCTTCCGGGACAAGTAATCCTCAAAAATCTATGTAATCAAGCAAAAATTGAATAATTTTTAATGAATAGTGCGATTCGATAGATTTTGAGCTTATCATCCAAATCTTTTTAGTCTAAAAAAATTTTGGCGCCTAGATTTCATAGTAAATTTTGAACAAAATCAATCAATTCAATCTTTAATCTCTCGAGAAAAAAAACCGAAAAACAATAACAAAATAATAATCCATGGATTAGAAAACTTTTTGATCGAAACAGTAGCCTAGGCATAAAATTTCGTTCCAGATAAGAATATTTTAGAACTGGATTTTTTTTTTTGATTCCAATTCGAATCTCATTTTTCCGATTCCGATTTGTTTCGAAATTATTCGAGAGAAAGAGAGAGAGGAGAAGCGCATGCTGAATCCCACAAATCAGTGATGTGTGTGTGTGTGTGTGTCTAGGTTTTCGTACGCTGCTTCTTCTGTTATTGTTGTTGTGGTTGTGGTTACTGTCGCTGTTGCTGTTGTTGTCGGTGGTGATGATGATGATGATGATGATGATGGTGTTGTTGTGGCGTGTTGCCGATGTTTGCACTAAATGAATGAATGAATGGATGGATGGATGGATGTATTGCATTTATTTTTTGTGTTTTGTTTTTGTTTGCTCTTCAAAAAAAAAAAAAAAATAATAATAATAATAAATTTGGAGAAGAAAAACAACAACAACAACAACCTAAAGCGGATCAAAGTAATGTTATTTTTTTCCCCATCAAATTTTTAATTGTCGATTTTTTTCTTCCTAATAATAATTACCGTTTTCTTTATCGTTATTGTTATCACTGCAATTCTTATTACTGTTCCTTATCTCGTTCGTTTAACTCGATTCGATTCTCAAATTTTGATTTGTTATCTTACGATTTTTTATTGCATCATCGACTTACATAGTGAGATTTTCCATCGGAAGGGTTGGCAACCGAGTGAGGATCTGATAGATTTTGATGCCTGAAATTAGGAGAAGAAGACAATAATAATCTTCATTGATGCAATGATCTGATATAAACAAGGTATTATTTGAAATTTCAAATTTCGATGATTAATTTTTTCTATTTCCTTCGATTTTAATGATTTGATTCTGTTCGATTTAATTGAAATTTACAAAACATCGATCTTTTTCGATTATGTCAATGTGGATCGGATCCAAATTCTGAAACATATTGTCCAACTTGAAGGTGTGGATGAAAATTCTATTCTTTTTTTTGTAAGGTTAGGTATGTTATTGTTTTTTTTTATTTCCTTCTTGTTGCTTCTGTTCACCACAATTCAATTAGGACAAATTTTCGATATTTTTTCTCGTTCTCGATAAAACCTTTATCTTCGCAACGAAAATTTCGTTAAGTTTTATGATTTTGTTTTTTGAAGATGCTTTTATCGTTGCACGCTAGCCCTCGACAATTATAATCAGCTCCTCTCTAATTAATCATGATCGTCATCATCGAAAATATCTTCGAGAAAAATGAAGAAAGAAAAAATGAGCTCTTCTGTTCTTCTCTCTTTGCTCTCTTAAACGATCACTTTCTATCAGAAGATATGCTACCAATTTTACTCCTAAAAGTGTTGGATTGAAATCGCACTCTAGCATAACTTCTGAAACGAGAAAGATACCTTCTAACTTAAAATAACTTCTGCTTGAAACTAGCGATGAAAGATGCAATGTGTTATTGATGAAAAAATAACATTTCTCATTCGCTAGTATTCTTCACTGTGTTTTTCTGTTCTCTAAGCATTCAGCAATCTTATCATCTGAATTCTGCTGAAAAAAATAAGCTAAAGAGAAAATTTGATTGATTCCCTACAGTTGCTGAATGATTTCACCGCACCAACAAAAAAAGAGACTCCGGAAGAATTGAAGCAAACGCAAAGGTGAAGGATCGTATTTATTGTAATCGAATGATTTTATTTCCATTTGATTCAGAATTTTTGATTGAATCTGGCTAAGCTTTCTAGTCTCATCGAAAATTCAAGTCCATTCCTTGAAATTTTCAAAAATTTAACTCCAATCATTGAAATCGAGAGCCATATAGAGACCATCCAAACTGAATCCGATCAACTTGATCGATCTAATCTTGGATCAAATATCAAAACTTTTAGTATTTCGGAAAAATCAGTGATATTGGCTTAACATTTGATTTGAGATCTTTGCTACCTCCGCTGTTCTTTCTATTTGAATCTCGATTGCGAAACAATCTTGTATTCAAGTCGCAAAGACACAATCATGAAATGGAAATTGAGATAATTTTGAATGATAATAGTTTGAATTGAAAAATCAAGATGAAAGAGATGAGATTGTGGTGTTTAATAACTTTATTCTCCATTCTCGAATAATCAGTTTGTTGGAATAATTTTGAATTTCTTTCGCTTTCTTTCTCACTATTGGTTGTAGTATTGTTGATAATCTCATCAGAGATTATCATCTCCACCTTAGCCATCATTCGTTTTCTAGAAACTTGATGCCATTCATTCAAAGATTCTTTACGTTTACATCAAATTCATCATCGTACTTTTTTTCTACTCATTCTAGTTAATTCTTCTATAAGATCATTTTTTTGCTTTTTGAAAACAAAAACAACCACAACTGTGCGATTGATAATCAAAAGCAACACGGTCGAGTTGATTCTCCATTTTCTCTTTTCCATTTTCTTCCGTTTAAAAGTTTTTTCGATTCACTTCGACCTTCTTTCATTTCGCTGCTAAAGATCAAAGAATTGATTATTCCATTGACTGAAAAAAATATTTTTACCTTTTTCTAAAACAATAGAATCTGAGCAAAAAATTCGAATGAAAACCAACGATTCGTTCTTGATTAATCTGGTTATGATCATCATCAAATTCGTTGATTGTCTTAATCGAAACATCTCGACTAATATTGAAAATGATGTATCATCTGCAAAATTCTCAGCAAAATCAACAATTGCTTCTCCAACATTATCATCATCAAGGCAGCACAAAGATGATTTCATTGACTGGGATTCGATTCTTGATCGAATTCTCTTCAATCTTAGTCCTAGCATTTCTTTGTTTTATGCACGAATTTACTGATGTCACTTGGGCTAAACAATTCAATCTAGGTTTGTTGAGGTTTTTTCACTTCTTTTTCATCTATTAATTAATTAATATTTTTACTTTATTCGACTCATCAAGACCATGATTCCAATGGCCAATATCGTGTTTCGATTCTTGATGATTTCGAACAAGCATCAATCATTGCACCGTCATCAGCTTCATCCAATAATTTTCATCCATCTGAAAATAACGACGAAATTGATGACGAAAGTTCAAACTTGAAATCAACATCTGTTCGTTTTTCTCCCGAGTCATTGGATTTTGGGCATCAGTAAGTTTTTAATGATTCTGATCCAATTCGAATTTTAAATCTCCTAAATTTTTTCAATCAGCTCAATTGGAATGCCAACTACCAAGACAGTTTTTGTAGTCAATGAAGATAAAAAATCGAATTTACAATTGATCTCTATTTCGGGCAATACCGAACATTATCATTGTTCATTTTTCGAATTTAAAACTTTACGGCCTGGCACTAACACCTCGTTTCGAGTCGTTTTCCTCGCTAGGCAAGATGGTTTGATCAAAAATACTCTCTATATTCATACATCTGCTGGCTCATTCGATTATCAAGTTTCAGCATATGGGGAAGTTAGCCCGTTTCGAATCAGACCTTTGATAGGTGCTCGTGTACCACTGAATTCTTCATTTGCTTCATTGATATACGTTTATAATCCTTTCTCAACGCCTCTTCAATTGACCGAAATGTATACCTCAGGCGGCGGACTTCATTTAGAACTTCCAAATGATCAGTTTGAAGCTGTTAGTTCCGTTTGGAAAGTGCCACCGTATGAAACAAAGCCGGTCATGAAAGCACACTTTGTTGCGCGTACTGCTTCAAATCATACTTCTTATATTCGAATAAAAACAGACCAACCTGATGTTCAATTAATGTTACCTGTTGAAATTGAAGTAATCGATTGTCCTGGTCTTTATTCCCCAATCGATACATTAGATTTTGGTGTTCTCCGAGCCAAACACGACCCACCGAAAATGTTGCCAATTCATGTAATCAATGCCGCACAAAAGTCGGTCTTAGTGCAAAACATTGTCGTTACACCTTTGTCTGATGGATTGAGTATTGTTAATTTCAATGGCTCAATCAAGTTACCACCTCAATTATCGAATCCTTTACAATTGGGAAATTTACTTTTAGATCCGTCAAAATTAGAATGTCATGATCTTTGCTCTGGGAAAGTTTTGATCAAATCTAAAAATAATCAATATAAATTGACGATACCATTCATAGTTCGGATAATAAAAGGGTTAGTACTTTTTGATAATTCTCTATTGCAAAAATTTCATAATTTTTAAATCATTCTTCTCTGATCAGGGAGTTATTGTATAACAAATCACATACTCATTTTTTCGTGAACGCCAGCTCAAAAAATCAAGTCAAGGAAAAAAGATTGATAAGTTTCGAAAATCATTTCGATGATCCTATCAATGTACAAGAAATAATTATACCTGAAGAAGCTAAAGCTTATTTCCGACTGAATTCGAGACATCCATATTCGTTGCCTTTAATGTTGTCGCCTAAAAAATCTGTTCCAGTTTTATCGATTGAATTCGATTCCTCGAATTTGGATAGTCATTTTTCAACTGTGTTCCGTTTAAAGACAAATCTAAGCTATTTTGATATCCCAGTCCATGCTTATCGAGGACGATTAGACCTGGTAAATCAAAATTTCTACTATATTCAATTTATCCATATTGTCTTTTCTCTTGAATTATTGACAGTTTATGCCTAATTCATCTGATCAAACTAAATTGGATATGGGTCTCTTAGGAGTCAATGAACAAAAAACGACCATCTTTTTAATCGCCAATTATAATCCAATTCCTGTCAGATTAATTCATTGGCATTGCAACATAACCGATGTCACGATTGAATTAGTCGGCACTAGTCATGGAAGTGTTGATAGCATTTATCGCAAATTCGAATTATCAAGATCAGAAGTAAGCTAGTTATAGATATTTTGATATAATTTAATCGATCGTCTCTGCATTTAATTTTTTACAGTTGAGATTTTTGAAACCAAATCATTTCGCTATTTTCAAGGTTCATGTTTCACATTTGTCTGAAGAAGGACGACACAATGGATCTATAGCGATCTTGACAACATACGAAAAATTAATTGTGCCATTGACATTGAATATATTAAAAGGTGATCTTAGTCTTCATCCAGTTGTGATGCCCAAAACTTTTCCCGGAAAAACAGTCAAGTCTATTTTGAATATAAAAAGTAATTATAGCAATAGTATTGAAATCAAGGAAACATTTTTCACGCCGAAAGATGAGCGATTCAGAATTAAACTATCCGATAACCTTATAAAACCAGGTGATGATAATAAAATAGAGATAGAATTTGATACCTCTGTCAACTGCTTTCAAAATCTTTGCTATACTGCTCTCGATATTGAAAAAGAAGTCGGTCATTTATGGTTGCTTGGATCTGGAATGTATTCAGACACAGCCTATATCGATAAAGAACTTTACAAGCTATTAAGAAATCAGTGGCTTAAAATGAGTGAAGCTGAAAAAAATCCATCGGCGACATTAGTTTTAAAAATTGATGGCTTTGGAACCTATACTACATCAGTTCAAGCTCACCATCATTGGCCAAGATTGGCGAATAAATTGGTTATTCGTTTCTCATCAATCAGAATCGGACAACAAGTGACCAAAGAGCTTTTGATTGAAAATCCTTCGGATCGTCAAGTTCTAGTCCAAGCTATTAACATAATTGATTATCCTAATTCAGAAATTTTGGCTCAATTGATATCGGATTCCATTTTTCATCAGCAATGGTCTAAAAATAATCTACAAACAATTCAGATGGCCATACGCAATGATGCACAACTTAGCGTTTACCATAATCAATCTGTTTTTTCTCTATTCAACAATACCATCTCTTCAAATTCACAAGTTCGTCGGATGACTGAGTGGCTAGGAGTTGAACCTAATGTCAATTCTTATATAATGCTATTGCCTCCTGGTATACGACATCGATTGACTATTACTTTCAGCCCGATGGAAGAACGAAATTATACCTCTTTGCTGATTTTAAGAAATAACTTGACTATAATCGATGTGGTAATGCTACGCGGCGAAGGGGGACGTGGTCTACTTAAAATCGGTAAATCATTGCCCAACGCATCTAATTCAAAACTGGTCATTGATATTCCAGAGAAAACACTGGAAAAGAAATGTCGGAAATCTCTGATGAGTAATCATCAATCATCATATAATGGAGGTGTTGGAAAATCTACCAAAAATTTTGCTAATCCGCTTGTGATACGGGAAAGATTCAGTGCTCAGAATGTAGGCCGAATGGCTTTGCAGATTCGAAATTTTCTCATCGATGGGGTACCTTGTGAAGGACATGGATTCAGAATCCTTCACTGTGAGCCAACACTTTTGAATCCCAATCAAACCTTCAATCTCGAAATACTGTATTCACCGGATTTCACACAACAAGCCATCACACATGAACTAACTATCATAATCGATGATAATCAACAGATTGCCCAAAAATTTCTGCTTGTGGCCACGATTCCGTCTAATCTCATGTCTCTCTGCTTGGAAGCTCTGCCTAGACCTCCATGGGAAACTCATCTTTACTACATTCTTGTTATGATGGCTTTTTTTGTTTTGATACTTTCGACTGTGATTGCTATTTTCGATGGCCATCGTATCGCATTCAATTATTACAGCACCAAATATGAGTTTCTTAATAATTTTGAAAGCAAAAAAGATGAAGAAAGTGAGACTAAATCAAACATTAAGCAAGAAAAATCTGTAATGGCACAGCAAAACACTGCTCTAAGTCAATCCATTACTAAGATGGGTAACGGCGTAACAACGAACGGTCCTGTAGTGAATGTGAAAAATTCTAATCAAGCCAACATTGGTAATAATCAGCAGCAAAAAGTTAGAAATCGACGTTTCGGAAGTAAACAATTGACAAAGAAAAATCAGTCTTTAAAATCAAACCCATCAGTTAATCAAAGCGAATCAACCAAAACTTTGATTGTTTCTGCAGACATCGAAACTGAAAGCAAATTGAATCATAATGACGATTCTTCACATTCGTTCAGTGAAAAATTTCGATCATCGACGTCATCTTCTGCAATCACGATCAAATCTAACGCTTGGATTGAAAGCAATCTTTCTTCTTCTTCATCATCCCTTGAATCGAATCGACAGAGCTCACCTTCGAACAATCGATCAGCGGAAAAATTATCGAAAAATAGTGACTATAGAAAAGTCGAATCTCTTCCGTCGCAAACGAATAAAAAACTTTATGATGGGTCGATTCTTAGCTTAGAATCAAAGAAACATAAACGAGAAGGTTCATCTAGCAAAACTAATGAATTGAATTACAATCAAACGACTAAAAAACAATCAACTCGATTCAGCAACAAAATTTTATCGAATGAAACGATTAATAAATCAAAATCTGACGATATAGCTTTCAGTAAAGAGAAATCTCTGCCTAATCAAAGTTTGGCATTGGCTTCTGAATCATTGAAATCATCATTAGAATCGCTTTCTTCATCGATATCGACTTCGTCTTCTCTAGCGAAAGATGAAACAATTTTGAAAGATTTCACGCAGAAGACTAGATCTTCGACTATTCCATCAACGAATTCTTTCTCATTTGCTTCAAAAACTCTGAATAACTCTAATCTATCTCTTGCAAAGAATAAAAACCATTCTGACATTGGAATTTTCGAGTCTTTAGAACGTAAAAATCCGCCATCTAATTTTGATAGATGTTCCACAACCGATAAATTTTTTAATAATTTGAATGCTAAAGGATCTAAACTGGAAAAAATTTTCCCTAATCCATCGTTATCGTTGACCAATCACCATCGAGATAATGATTATTTTGGCCATTTTGATCCAAATGCTCTTGGAAAAGATATATGGGATTCTCCGATCACCAATTTTGATACTGGTAATTATGATTTCCAATGTTTTCTGAAAAACTAATTTTTTTTAAATTTTCTTCTTGTTGAAGATATGGCGATGAATGAACTTGTGAAGCAAACTGAAGACTTTGCTTGCAATAGCAATGACAATAAAGTATCATCAGGAATGAATCGTTTGGTCAATAATCGACGATATGAACGCCAATTCAATCAAAACGTTCGCTTCAATCAATTAACAGCGAACAACAATGGAATCGCAAATGATGATAAGTGGGAGATCGGAGAATGGAGCAATGATTTTTTGAATCGAATCTCATCAAACAATGTCAACGATGAGAATGTATTTCATTCATTCAAAAACGTCGATAATTATGAGACAACCATGAAAAAAAATCGATTTTCAACATCGAATGCAATCAATTATCAAGAATATCGCAATAGTCTTAACGATCACAATAATAGCTCTAGAATTTTGAAATCTGCTAAAAAATTGAAAAATAATTTCAAGAGTGGCGCAAACAATGTCGAAAATCCCAAAAATGATTCTATTTTTGAAATTTCATCGCCAATAGAATCTTTTTCTCCGAATTCATCTTTTTCTCCTGTAATCGGAAGACCATCTTCAATTCAAATGAATTCCAAGCAATCAACAAGCTCGTCATCTGCTCTCAAACCGAAATTTGACAAATTTCAAAATTTTGGCGATAATTTTAATGGTTTAAATTCTTTTAGCTCATTACCACTTACCTCAGCGTCTTCTTCGCTAGAGTTTAGTAACGAATCTGAGAAAAATTATCTCGATAACCTGGATTCATTTCTCGATCCGATTTCGAAATCCTCTAATTTCAATCAAGCAGCTAACGCGATCGATATGAACACTTGGAACAATTCATTGACCTTGTCTGATTTTAAAAATTTTGATCCGATCGCAATTCAAACCATCCCTCAATCATTATCATCATTTTCTAACAAGACCATCAATGAGGATGATGCTTTCAACCTTGGAATCAAGAAAGATTTCGCTTGGCAATCTCCACCTGTTTGGCCTATGAATTCTCAAATAAGACCACGAAATGATTTCTCTGGATTTTCGACTTCTGCTCTTGTTAATTCTACCAATACCATCTCTAAAAACTTAACAAGTAACAACATTATGGCAACAAGAGTTTCAAGCAACTGGCCAACACTGTCTGCTCCGATCAAATCACCGCTTGATAATACTCTTGATCACCGACAACCTACGTCTAATCTTTTGAATTCATTGTTCCAATCCGATAGTATTAAAGCGAATAATGGGCAGATATCAACCGAAGAAGCTTGGCCTTCTTTTGATTCTTTCGATTTCAATAGAAATTTTGAAAACTCTACTAATTTTCCAACTTCTACAGCAGTAAACCAAACTGATTTGAATCCTTTGGCTCTAAAGCCTGAAGCTACAAATTCCATTGCTTCGGATTTCGATAGCGCATCGACTGTTTTTGAATTGTTTGGAGGTAGCTCTCCTTGGTTACCGTTGAGTACCTCTCCAGATATCAGATCAAATAAAATTAATGATACTAACTCATCTGCTTCGCCTATTGATATCGAAGATCGAACTGCTAACTGTTTTAATTCAACATGTCCGGTCTCTTTTGCAGTCGCAAAGAATCCTTTATCGGAAAACTATTCTTCGAATTCAACATTGACATCGACAAAAACTAGCGATTTTGTCTCGAAACCAATTGATGATCTCGATCAATCTGATTGTATTAATGAAAAAAAATTTGGACAATAATTTGATGATAGTCTGATGATATGAAACTTTTATTTTGAGACAAAAATCCATTCCGATCTATTTAGAAGCCTTTGACGATAAGCAAACGAAGCTCAAATTTGATCGTAACTAAATGCAAGCAGTTTTTCTCTCAACAATGGTATTGTTGAATTTAAACAAAAACAAAAAGATTGAAAACTAGTTTCTTAAACACTAATCTTTGCTAATCATCGCCACGTCTCTGTTTTCAATGATTAAAACAAACACAAATTGACAAAATTGTCCTAGTGATTTTCGTCAATGTTTACTTTGTCAATGCTTGAGAAAAAAATTAAAGACCTTTTCATTCTTTAATCATTTCAAATTTTGATTAGTTTATAAAATGGAATAGAAGCACAAAAGAAAACATTGAATCGATTATTTCATTCAGTAGGATTTCTTTCTTCAATTCTTTTTAATAATTTTGTTGCCATTTCTTCCGCCACATTGATGTGTTGATGAATTTCTGCGGAAATCTTTCGGATACAAAAATGAATTTAATCGTAATTGAAAACGAAATTTTTCAATCTCTACATTACCTCTTTACGAAGATTTTTCGCTTCATCCATTTTAAGATTGATGAAAATATTGTAGGCTGCAGCGTACACCGCTGTTCTTAAGCATTGAATACCTACTTGTAGATCACTACTTGTTGGCAAATGAAATATCTCAATCAATTCGACAATAGTAGGCCAAATGTCTGTGACCAATCGAGCCATTTTTAACGGTATCTCAATGGCGCATCGCAGTCCATATTCCATCGCATTGTGTCGTCTATCGATGAACAATCAGAAAAAAAAAATTAGATTCGATTGAATCTTTGAGTTTTCGATTATTTGCTTAGTAAAAATTTTTTTTTTAACTTTTCAATTTCATCCAAAGTATTCTGTGGTAATAATCTAGCTTCGAAATATAGATTAAATGATTCGGTATCGGCATCGATCAAACGAATGAATTCATCAACTGAATGATGAAGTTTCGGTATCAAAAGTCTCATTTTTGTATCAGTTTTATCGAAGATTTTTTTCCCATACGACAACTTTGCAACCATTGCGTTGAGACCGACGCCTAATGCACCGATGGTCGCTCCAACCGAACCACCTCCAGGTGCACTAGTCCGATCGGCAACCATTCGAAGAAATTCGGTCACTGTTTGATTGACCAATTTGGTCTCATCCACTTCTTTGATCATATACTCAATGATACGTTTTTTAGGATCGAAAAAATTCAACGAATTCAATCCTAATCGTTGAATCGCTAGATGAACTTTTTGATCTTCATCTAGAACAAAAAGATTCTCTTTTTCGATGTAATATTCTGCAACATCAAGGATCGCATTCAATGGTAGCATTCCGACTATCTCTGATCCAGTTACCGGTATTTTAAGCTTCAGACTTTCTTTTACAACCTCTTCGTAAACTTGATGCAACGAGGTTATCTCGTAGTCTAAAATATTCACAGTCACTTGAGCGATGTTTTGTTCTTTCAAATACCATCCCATCGCTTGTACTCCATCCAATCTACCTTTCTTACCATCGGATCGATTCGATCGTATAATCAATGCGATTCGATGTGCTTGCTCTTTGGTTGAAATCAAATTGACATTGTAGGCTAGAAGAAATTTTCTCGCCCCAACAATCGAAGCTCCCCACGATGGAACAAACTTCGAGGGACCGTAATTAGGCTGCCATTCTGAATCTTTGAGCTTTTCGGGTAGACCTTCGTACTCTCCGGAACGAATCTGAGGAACCTCTCGCCTTAAAAATGAAATCAATCGAAACGAAATCATAGAATACTATCCCTTAATAGAAAAAAGATTATTTCACCGATAGTCATCTAAAGCGGCGTAGCCATATAAATAGACTGGAACATTTAACATTTCCGCTAATTGTTTCGCACAACGATTCGCACAATCAACACAGTCATCCATCGTGGTCCCGCTGACCGGTATGAATGGACAAACATCCATCGCACCAATTCGTTTATGTTCGCCATGATGTTTGCTCATATCGATCAAATCGTAGGCGATTTTGGCTCCAGCCAAAGCACCATTCACAACCGATTCTGGATCGCCAACAAAAGTATAAACAGTACGATTAGTTGATTGTCCTGGATCGATGTCGAGAATTCGAACTCCGGGAACTTTGCGTATCGCATCAGCGATTGCATCAATTATCTATCAGAGTATTCGATAAATAATAATCGGATCGGTTCGTTTCTGTCTACCTTCTGGCTCGTACCTTTTGATTTTTACCTTCCGAAAAATTCGGTACGCATTCAATGATTTTTTTCGATGTCATTCTCTATCTATTCTTTGCTAAACCAATGTTTTCATTTATAGATGAATGCCTAACAAGAAAGACTGGACAATCCAACTTCATCTATCGCTACTGTTTGTTTAAAGAAAAGAAAAAAATTCATTCGATTTATTTTCTCGAAATTGTCGATCGTTTCAACAATAACCAGATATGTAATCAATAGGATTTTGAACAAGATATGATTAATTGATTTAGTTCATTTTAATACAAAAAAGACTCTTTTAAGTCTTCAAATCAATTGCATTGCGAATACATTAACATAAACTTCAAAGAATGATATTCATTTATAAAACATTTTGTTGGCTTGTTTGTTTTTTGTTTTCTGAAAGAATTTTGTTAATCAAAAAAAAAAAAAAAAAAAAAAACACAAATTAACAGAGATTTTTTTTATAAGGATCAATCGAACAAGATTTGTGTCGATGAAGAAAATCGACAGATTTATCTGAATGTATGAGATTTGGTTGTTGTTGTTGTTGTTGTAATGATAAATGTAACATGACTATAATGCAAATAAATTAGATTCGAAATAATCTTTCTGTTTGCTGTTTCCTTGAGCTCATCCGATGTTGAATCGAAAAAAACTTATTGATCAACATTCAATGGCCAAGGATTAGCTGTATGTAGAGTCGGTGTGAAAGATGCTAAAGATGCCGCCGCAGAACTATTAACCAATGTTACTGGAGCGCTGACACTCGGCAAGGAAATGGACGCTATCGATGAAACAATCGACACTGGTGGTAAAGGACCCAAGGCGACAGCAGCAGCGGCTGGAGGTGCTACTTGGGCTTGCAAAGTTATGGGCGCTGCTCGTCCGACACCAGTAGTCGAAGCAACCGATCCGACAGGTGCAGGAGGAGGTGGTAGAGAAGCGACCGATACTGCTACCGCAGTTCCAGAAGCGCGTATTGAATTCAGTTGCTCGACTAAATATTCGTTCGAAGAGATTAATTCGGCCACTTTTTTCTTAAGATCATCAATTCGACGTCGAAGTGCAGCATTTTCTTCTTCTAAAAATGATGATCTCAAATCCATCGAAGATAAAGAATGAGATTTGAAAGGATAAGATGATTGTGGCGAGTCATGAGATCTACCATAGCCATGATTTGGGCTGCCACGGATATTCGGGCTCATCGAACGATGTGGAATTGGAGGCATATCTATGAAACCTCTAGGATAAATTTCATCATTCGGGTACATTGGATCATAACGTTTGCGTTTATTAGGGCCTATGGTTGGATAGCCATCTTGGAACTTATAGCTATTGTCGTATTTGTTGAAATCCATGTCTAGCGAACTGTTTGAAGTATGATAACAAGATGCTCTATAATCCATTCCATCATATGATGAAGATGAATTGCGATTGTTTGATGGGAAATTTGGTTTCGGGTTTGATGTTTCATGGCGAAATTTACATCTGGAACCTCTTCTACAGCTACCGTTAATAAAATCTTTACAAATCGGAATGCTATTCCAATCATCAGCTGGTAGTTGAGCTAAAATATGTTGAGGTAATTTACCAGTCGAACGATAAAATTCTTCTTCGAGTTTTGTACAATGTAAAAATCGGCAATTATCTCGGCGACATTCACGGTTTTGAAAATCATGACAAAAAACGAAGGGTTCTTTATTTTTAATAGTTTCAGAATCATCCGGATGTTTAAAGCGACATTGTTTTCCTCTTCGACAAACGTTCCGAAGATAATCTCTGCAAACATCGTCCTGATTATTACTATTGCTATTATTGTTGGAATTTTGCGTTGAATTATTTGATGTTGAATTTTCTTTAGAGGAACTATTCGATTGTGGCTGTTGTTGAGGGCCGTTGCTTGTAGAAAAGTTGTTTGAATCACTCGATGCATTATCATTTTGCGATTTATTTTTCGAATAATTATTGCAGCCATTATTAGTGCTTGATGCGTTACTAAGTCCATTCATTTTGGATTTTTACACGACGAGATTATGATGATCTGAATTTTGGCATAATTAAATAATAGAATTAAATTTAATAGATGAATTGAATTTCTTTTAATACTTGTGACAAAATGAGGGTGTCTTAACATCGATTCCTCAATCCGAAAAATAATTCTGTTTTGTTTTTGTCTTGCACTTGTAATCAAATTTCAAAACCACAACCAACAAAAACAACTTAGGTTCCAACTATTATTGCCATAATTTATTCGGTCGCATTCAACAGCCTTATTAGAACGGGAGCGATATTGTTGGAAAGAGATAATTTTCACATAATCTACAAATAGCAGAAAGTTCAGATGATCAGAATCTCTTTCTAGATCAGATTGATGATGACGAAACTAATCATAAATTCAAAGAATATTATTGAGGCCAATAACAATCAAGAAGAGTCCGATGAGTAGAAATCGATACATCGAACATCGAACAATCATTGTACTAGTGCATTGCAAAAGTTCGTCTGAATGAACTGCGAGTTTCTTTTGTAATGTTTTTGGATTTTTTGCAACGAATTTTGGAAACATACTGAGAAAATATTCTAAAACGCACTAATTCATCAGATGTTTAAGAATTTAATTTGATAATTCTAAATGTTTTCGTTTCTAGTAAGATATTCCTGATTAATTTAATGTGGCTATTCCAAATTTCTGATAAAATTAAATTATCCAAGTCCTCTGCAAATCCATAATTCGCGAGAAGCAATCCTGCAATTCATAGATGTTTTGTTCGATCGAAACAAAAACCTAATTCTATCGATTGCCTCGAAGAGGGTTGTTAATCGTTCCCAAATGATCCAATTCGATCAAAAATATTGATCAAAACCTGTTATCGCTTTATTTTTGTTGTACTCTTCTTAGATACGAAATTCTCTCTCACTCTCTATCCCTACATTGAGAAAAAAGTTCAATAACATCCAAATTCGTCTAACTCTTCGTCTCTACTTCTTGATGTCATAACGATTGTAGATCTGTATGTAAGTGTTGCTTTTGATGATTTTGCTGCTATTTTAGAAAAACAACAGACAAACTATTCATCGCATCATCAGAAGTGATCGGTTCGCATTGAAATCAATTACTCTTGCAATATTATGCAAAAAAAGCATTGAATATTAAATGTGAAATTCTTTTTTAAATCTCTAAAGCCATAGGTATGTCTCTCTTTGATTTCGTTTATTCAATAATAAGCAATTTTTTTTACGATTACAATGATCTAATTATGGTCTGACGTATGGAAAATATAATCTTCGTCATGATTCTTGAAAATCGGTAAATCATAGAATAGACTTGAAGATTCGAATGATTAATCAGTACAATGACATTTTCTTTATAAGAATCGACAAATATCGCATCGTTCTAATAGTTCCTTTTTGGAATTTCAATTTGACGATTAAATTCAATGATTAGAATGAAAATTTCATGTCTACGCTTCAATTTGATTCGATTCGATTGAATGTTAATACAATTCCTGTAATAATCATCGCTTGATTTTATTGTTTAGAATTAAACTTAATGCCTACAAATACGAAATTTATTTCGATTATTATCCATATGATTTGATTTGAAAAACTGAACGACAATAAAGATGAGGTTAACCATCACAACAGTGACCGATTTGGTCATTTCCTTGGACGTAGCTGGAGATATGGAAATCGATAATTTCAAAGCACTTTGTGCTCTGGAAACAAATTTAGACGTTCAAAAAATTGAGATCTACTTCAATGGTAACTTATTGATCGATTCTTCGAAAACATTAGACTCTTATGGCGTCAAAGATGGCGATATGCTTTTGATCAAAAATTCTGTCACAAACTATCAATCAATGGCATCCAATTCGATTGCATCTTCTCTAAGATCTCAACACCAAGTTTCGCATACTTTAGCACAAGATAATCAACTTGAAATAGCTAACATTCTCGCAACGTTAAGAACAAACCCAGAAAAATTGGCTAATCTAAGGGTGAATAATCCTAGATTAGCTGATGCTTATGATAAAGGTACGGAGGAATTTTGTCAAGTACTCCGTAATCAGCTCAAAGCTCGAGCTGAAGAAGAGCAGCGTCGAATTCGGATGATGATGGCTGATCCATTTGATTCGGAAGCTCAACATATGATCGCCGAAGAGATTCGTCGTCAACAAATCGATTGCAATATGGAATCAGCCATGGAGTATCTACCGGAAAGTTTCGGAGAAGTCACTATGCTTTACATTGATTGTAAAGTTAATAAATTTCCCATCAAAGCGTTTGTCGATTCTGGAGCGCAATCAACGATTATGAGTAAAGCGTGTGCAGAACGTTGCAATATTCTTCGCTTGATCGATGATCGTTGGTCTGGTATAGCACGCGGTGTTGGAACTCAACGCATTCTAGGAAAAATTCACCTTGTTCAGATAGAAATCAATGGAGTTTTTCTACCATGTTCGTTCACCATTCTTGAACATCAACCAATGGATATGTTGCTTGGCTTAGATATGCTAAGACGTCATCAATGCTGTATTGATCTCAAATCAAATTGCTTAAGAATCGGCACTACTGATACTGAAACTCCATTTTTATCGGATAGAGAAATACCAAAATTCAGTTCGATTGATAATGATACACAGCAAGCGATCCAAGAATCGCTTAATTTATTAAACAAATCAAATGATAATCGAATGGCTTCAAAATCAGATTCAAGTAACTAATTTAATAGATTTTAATGATTTGTATTCGAAAAGAATTCGATTTTTAATCTCTTCATTTTCTAGGATCTGATAGTAGCAGCAGCAGCAGCAGCAGCAGCAGTGCATCTAGCACTAATTCCAATCATTCTGAAGCTGATATAAAAGAGATTATGGCCCTAGGATTCAAACGAGATCAAGTCATCAGTGAGCTGGACACATTCAATGGTGATAAGAATCAAGCTATCGCATCATTATTCTCGAAATTCATAGTCGTTCCGGATAATCTTTGATTTCGATCGAATTCTGTTCGCCAGCAAAAACGCTATTCTCTTTCAAAGTGATTCTCTTTGAAAAAGAGAACGTGCGAAAAATCTTACATTTTGAACCATATTTTGAAAATGAAAACACTTTCAGTCTACCTCTTTTTTTATATACTCTCATTTATATCTCTCGGATCATCATCTTATCATTTGATCATTTTGATTATTGAATTTTAACAATAATTTTTATTCCCAATCTACAATACAATCAATCTATTGAATAGAGAACAATAAAAAGCAAATCTTTTCGGTGTCGATCATCCAAACATCATCATTTATTATATAATATGATTGAGAACAATCTTTTTTTTTTTTTGTAAATCTCTACAAGAAAAAAACAAACAAATTCAATCCAATGATTGAATTTGAAATGTTAGAGATATGGAGAAAAATTTTTTCATAATAAATATTATTTTTCATATTGATTCATCATCTTTGATCATTTTTGTTTATTATTATTATTTTTTTTTTTTTTTGGTTTTGGTTATTAAATATGGATAATGGTTAGCATTATCCATATTTCGAAGTTGGCATGATTTCAAAAAAAAAAAAAAATAGAAAATCTCTTCGCGGAATGCTGTGAAAGAAAGAAGCTCTAAGTCTCTCTGCCCCCCATTTCTGTTCACATCATCAATAATTATTGAAAATTGTTAATAAATCAAAGGAATTTAATAATCAAAATCAATAATTAAACTTTGCTTTCAAAGTGGGCTTAGAATTCAGCGGATCCACGCTGATGATTAGATGATTTTCTTATACCGCCGTCAAAAAAAAAAAAAAAAAAATATTCTCATCAATCATTGCTTGATTTGGATTCCATCTCTATGAAAGTTTCGATGAGTTTAAGAAGCTTCAAAATTAGATTCACTTGGTCTATGATTAATATTTTCAATATTTTAATTCGCTTCTATTTATTAATCCTGGCACAGGATGAGGTGTGGTGGAATTTATTTATTTTTTATTTTTGCTCTAATTCTTCTCTCTCCCTCTCTCTCTCTCTCTCTTTCGCTAATTTGGAATCCAATTAGAACGGAACAAATATTATCGCCGTAACGCATCCCACATATTAGAATTTAATTAGATTTTTTTTTTCATTCATTTCGAATCTCCATTACCTTTCCGTTTACCTTATCGCAATCTTCGCTTTCTTCTTCTCTCGAATTGTTTGTTTTGCTTATTTTTTTTTTTGATTTCCCCTTCGCTTTGTCCCCGAATTTGTGTTGGCCATTGAGATTGGCATTAACGATTTAATCTATCGAAGATGCGAAGAGATAGTTAATTTCTTTTCTCGCGCGTCAAAATAAACCAAATCGCTTCTGTTTACTTTGTTCACTTCCATATATTCTGATTGTAGATTCTTCGAGTTTGTTTGGTTTGGTTTTGTGTTTGGTGTTTTTCACACTTAATTTAACTAAGTATTCGTTTTTTTTTTTTTAGTTTTCTTTCAGCTAGCAAGTCGAAGATATTGGTTGTCGAAGATGGTGGTGATTTGTATGGCGAAAATTAATTAAATCGGAACTTTCACATTGAATCCTGAGACCATTTTAATTTCATTAAATGGATCAGTAATCTCTCTCTCTCTCTCTCTCTCTCTCTTTCAATTTCACTTTCTCTCTTCCATATTTCATATTCCATATTCAGTAGAATAGAAACGGATCAACCCTAAAAAACGAAGATATAAATAGAGGAAATTAGAGAGAATATTCAACAATCATCAAATAGAATCCATCAACGATCTCTCTGTAACGAAACCCACATAATCACTAAGAAACTCTGTTGCCAAATAGAATCTTTTCAATTTTTTTCATCAAAAAAAAAAAAAAAACTCATCACTCACCACGTTTCAGCGCTGAACAAAATGAACACTGAATTGATCTCGATCATTTCTCCATCAACAATGATCAAACTCATTCTATTGATAGCGACATTCGTAACGATCAATTCGATGACCATCTATGACAATTATAATCTCGGTCTTGATCGTTCGCAATCATCTAGCTCGAAAGAGGCTGAAATATTGCGTATGTTTTTGATTCGATAATGATTTAAATGAATTTAGATTAATTAAAAAGTTTTTTTCTCGTTTTCAAACGATTCTTAAAAATCGATTCTCTCCCTCCTCTCAAAAAAAAAGCATTGCAAAATTTTGGCCGTTTCATTCCGCTCCAAATTGTTCCGAAATCATGGAATGGTCTAGCCAACACCGATGATTTTGATTCGATCGTATCGTTTTGGAACAATCGACAGCCATCTTTTAAAAAAGATTTTGTCAAAAAACAAGGCCGAGATATTCTCAGAGGTTTGGCTGTCAAACGGAACGCTCCATCGACAACGATCGCATTCGATCCAAAATAATCGAATCGATCGATCGAAATCAAATTCCATTGGATCGTTGGCCAAAAATCAATCGGAATCAATCAGAAGAGAAATTCGAAATTCAATTTATTCTTAGATAAAAATCATATCATTAATTTTTGCATTCCAAAACTCCAACAATTCCTCATCAAAATGACCGTGAACTTTTTCGATTGACAAGATTTCATTTAGATTTACAATAAAGCTTATGCTTAGATTTAATTCAATCAAACGGTCTCGAAGAATGATATTCATCTCTCTCTAAATCCAATTCTAGATTATCGATTCTGGTGTGATTTTTTTGCGATCGACAATCACCGCAATCGCAACCAAAAAGATTGCAACTAGTTAGACCACAATATGGTGTCGGTTTTGTACAATCAGGACAAAGTATCTCTAGACGATCATCACCAGAACAGTTATAAATTCGAACCCGATGACAACAAACTGCTTCGACTTGGGTTTCTTCCTTCTGAATGAATTGGACTACAATCATCACAATAATAGTCAAAATCCATTTAAATTTTTTTAATGAAGACATTATCATATTGGAATGTGAAGATTTAGGCTCCATGAGATTTATATTTCGGTTGATTCTAAGCGTTTCTATCAAAATTTTTGGTTAAATATCATCGATTTCAAGATAGCGATAGATCGCAAAACAAATTGATTAAAATTGATGCAATGAAATTGCCATAAAAAAAGCAAAGATTTTTCTGCTTGTTTGATTTCATTCAATGTTTTAACTCTAATCTAATCATTGATTTCTTTCGAGGTTGAAATCAAAAAAAGATTAACACATCTCCTCTCAATGATCTCATTTTTTGGGATGAGATTTTTTTTCGAATTTCCCGCACTAGTTGGCGCCATTCTTAAGCTACGTCTGTGAAAAAAATATCAACAAAAAAAGAGAGGAAGGTTTTGTGTTATTGCATCTTTTTTTGTTTACATTCTGAGAAGTAGAAGGTGTTTGATAATTAGATTTTTAATGCGAAAAAAAAATCCGATGCTGTAGAGATTGATCATCCTCATCGATCGATGGATTTAAGACAGCTGCCGTTGAATAGTTCGAAACCTGGATTTTTTTTTCGAAAATAAATTTCCCTACCACTTTGGCTCACTAAATCGTTAACTTCGAAATAATCAATCGTACTGAATTAAGTATCGATTTGATTGATCCGATTGCAATCCACAATCTATTTCGATTGATTGCTTTGTCATTGAAGAACCAATCATCTTTTTCTCATTGAGAATGTCATCATCATCAGGAAATAATCCGAGCAAAATTGATGTAAGATTTCGATTTGAAAGCTGAATATTTCTTGATTGATTTCTTTTTACAGATGTCATCTACAATGGCTGATCAATCACTGCCCAAAAAAGATTCCAAAATTGAAAAGTATGATTTTTCATCACTTCAATTTCTTTGAATTAATAGAGCTTTTTCTTAAAATTATCCTCCAAAGACTTCAAGAACACGTTGATGAGGTTTCAAATATAATGCAAATGAATATCGATAAAATTATGGAACGCGGATCGAATCTGGACAATCTTCAAACTAGATCAGAGTATTTAGCAAATAATGCGATCGAGTATCGTACGATAACAACAAATCTTCAACGTAAGATGTGGTGGCGTAATATGAAGATCAATGTAATTGTCGGTTTGATTATCATCGTCATTCTAATTATTATCATTGGTAAGTGGATGTCAATGATTAAGATCGAACCATTTTTTTGATCGATGTTTTTTTTTTACATTTTTTAACGTTTTCATAGTCTCAGTAACCAAAAAATAATTTGAATCATCATCATTCGAATCCATCAAATTGAACTTCATCGATTCAGATCAGCTTTAGAAAACAAATTATATTTTTTATTTTCCAATTGAAAAAATATTTCAGCGACTTTAATATTAATAAAAGCATTGGTATTCGATACCTTAAAAAATTATTTTAAAAAAAATTCAAATCTTGTTATTGAAAATTCTACAACAAAAAAACATCGAATTCTTCGCGTTTCCTGTTTCGATCATCTCGATTCTCTCGATTTTTTTTTTTTTTTTTTTGATGTAATCAGCTAAACATGACATGGACGATTTGATGCTTTTTAAATTGAAATCGATCGACATTTCACAAATGAATGGATGAATAGAATCGGAGAAATCGGACGCGTGATGGAGAAGAAAAGAGAAAGGAAGACAAAAAAAATTTGATTTGAATTATGAAGTAGAATTGCGATGAAATGTTCAAACTACTTACATATAACATATCGACTGGATAATTATATTTGGTTCCATATTGTTTCGCTAGTTTTTTAGCCATTTTACCATAGCTTTTAAGCATTCGATCAACGAAATGATGATTAATCTCATTGCTATCGTTGATCTCGGACCATTTGATCGATTTATCAGATTTGTATCGATTATCATTACTGATTTTGGTGAAATAATTTGGATAGATGTTTTTATCATCATCATTATTCAAACCATGATGATCGATCTCATTCGTGATCGTCTCTTCCGGTTGACTCGATAAAATTTTCGATGACTGATGCTGATCTAACACAAATTTTGGCTGTACATCACCAATGTTTCTCACTGATGACGCTGAAAGAATCGTCTTATCAGATCCATATTGGTCATGTAAGAGATGAAGAGATTTTTTTCTCTCCGAACCGGCAATTTTAGCTGGTTTATCGGTTTCATAGACCGGATGAAAACTATAGAAACCAGCTATGACTCTGGTCAATGTTTTTGGTGGAAGCATTTCCGCTCGAACAAAATGAGACGAAAAAATTGTGAACAACAGAAACAAAAACGAAATGATGTTCAATGATGAAGATCTTGTTGACCAATGATAGCGATCGAAAAGGGAAACAAAAATGGAGCGATAGATTTCTTTTAGTGAAATTTGATTTGAATTCTTCTTCGACATAGTTTGATTGATTTGTTTGAATTTTTTCCCATTTCTATTTCGAGAATTTATCGAAAAATAAATCTGACCAAACAAGCAAACGATTTTTTTCGATCTCCGATCCGATTTCGAAGTTAACATTCTTTTCTACCAAAACAATATCTCATTTCGTTCAATATCGAACGAAATGAAACAAGAATAAGAACAAGGCCGAAAAAAAATCACTCGAAATACTTTGAATGAATCAATCACAAATAATCGAATCGAATCCGAACGAATATTCGTAACGAAACTCATATAAGAATCGATGAAAGCGAAATGAAACTTTTTGACCAGCAACAATCGAAAACAATTGACGGATAAATTTTCGTTTTTTTTTGTTCTCAAACAAAATCATTTCGTTCTGCTGTGTTAGATTTCTACTGTTTCTATTTCTATTCTTTTTCATTTCTTTTTTTCTTTTTTTTCTTTTTTTTTTTTTTTTTTTTTGAAGCTCGAAAATTCGCTGACAATACAACACTCTCGATTGAATTATTGCGGGGTGGGGGAGGAAAAAAGAGAGAGACTAAAACAAAAAAAATAGAAATAGAACCAGATAATATTTTGGAGAAAAAAATCGAGAACCGATCGAAAGATGGAAAACAAATCTTTTCGGTGAAGATTTCCGAGAGAGACAGAGAGAGAGAGAGAGAGAGAGAGAGAGAGAGAGAGAGAGAGAGAGAGAGAGAGAGAGAGAGAGAGAGAGAGAGAGAGAGAGAGAGAGAGAGAGATGGAGAAGAACCCAATCGTAAGAGTTTCAATGAGCTTATTCAATGAGCTGTGAGAAATTCCTCCATCGAGAGAAGCAGACAGACGAGCAATTATCGAAGAACTAAAACGAAGAAATTTTCTAACCAAACGAATAAAGCGCAATAAATTTTGTTACATTTTTCTCTAATCTTTCAAAATCGAACCAAAAAAAAAAAAAAAAAATAGGCAAAAAAAAACCAAGCGAAAGTCAGAGAGAGAGAGAGAGAGAGAGAGAGAGAGAGAGAGAGAGAGAGAGAGAGAGATTATTATTGTTCGAAATAAATATAATAATTCTTTCTTAGCTTCGTTTTTTTTTCTCCGATGCTTATCGAAACGACTAATTTGAAACAAAACAAAAAAAAAAAAAAACACAACAAAATAGACAGCAATAATAATAATAATAATAATAATAACCGCAGGTAGAGAGAGAGAGAGAGAGAGAGAGAGAGAGAGAGAGAGAGAGAGAGAGAGGAAAAAAATTTGTTTCGGTTCTACTCGAATGAATCGAAAACAAACAAGAAATTTCAAAAAGAAAAAAAAAACAAAAACAAAAAATTTCCACTTTGTTGCTTCGTTATTGGTTTTTGGTGAATATTTTTTCTCCATCACCGATAACCTAACTTTAGAAAATAAAATAAACTATCGCTTTATAATAAACAAATTTCTCTCCCCTCCCCCACTCGAATCGTTTTCGAATTTTTTTTTTTTTGGGACTCATTTTGCATTCTCATTCCCCTGTCCATTGATTGATTATGCAGTTGTCTTGATTTGATTCATTTTTTGATTCATTTTTTCTTTTTTACTTTGATGGAGCCATTCTAATCGTCTTGAGACAAACAATTTGCTACATATCCGCTTCTAGAGAATGGAATACGAAAATGTTTTCTCTTTTCGACAAAGAATTGAATAGAGGAGAGCTACCGAATAGTTTCGAGTTTTTGAAGAGAAAAGTTCTCAATCGAACATCGACCTTCAACGTTCTAAAATGTAGATTCTCACAACTTATCTCCTTTGGATTTTCGATAGTTTAAATCTAACCAGAGGGAATGAATTTAGCAATGAAAGAGATAGGAGAGTGAGAAAAATTCTATCTCAAACCACCCTAAACGATAAGAGAAGACCCTAGAGAATTATTGGCTGTATTATTACACGCCCAATATGGACAGAATTATGATGACTTGTTGTGTGGAAAATTTGAGAAATCTCTTTAATCTCATTGGTTTGTTTGAGAATTTTTATTGATTCCATTTAAATTATGTTTTTCATTGAAAATTTATGTGTTGTTTTTGTCAGAGTAAGCTGTTTGGATTTGATAGACTAAACTAGACCTACTCGGATCCTACCTACCTAAACTAAATCCTCATTACATCGCCACAATAATTATTAGAATAGAATGAAAACACAGAGAGAGAGAGAGAGAGAGAGAGAGAGAGAGAGAGAGAGAGAAAGAGAGAGAAAATTCCTACTAAATTCTTAACTATTCATTTTAAATGTATTGTTTCATTCTCGATAAGATCGTCTTCAGAATCGATCCACAGACTAATTGATTCATTTGCATAGCTAATCTAACATATCAATGAAATTGAATCGTTTAGAATTGTTGAAAAAAAAACTGTTATCAATCTTTGCTTCCCAAGCTGATGCTTCTCAGACTATGTCAATTCGATTCTTTGTCTTTACTCGAAAGAGCTACTATCTTATTATTCAATTTTGAATGTCTAGCAATAGGATTTGGTGGAGGTGTTTTATGAACCAAAAAAAAAAAAAAAAATTCTAGTTAACATATGTTGTTTGCTATCAAACAATTATTTTTCCTAAGTGTCTGCGATGATGAAAAGAAAAAAAAATTCCAAAGATCTTTGCCTGACAGATGCGCCAATGGTAGAGATATTCAATCTACTCTCAGACAACTTCCCTGTTGAAATTCCAGTAAAGAATTTAATTAAATATAGTGAAAAATAAAAAGATAATAATTTCTAATTTAATTATTCCGAATGAAACATGGAATTATTTTTGATTTTTAAGCAAGAAATTTCAAACAAAACTATTTTGCAACGATTTGTTTCAAAATGAAACATTTATGCCGATACCTAAGAGGATTCACAGTTATGACTTCTTTGCTCTAACTCTATCTTAGGGCCTAAGACTTAGGCTCATTTTCTGAAAGTTACTATTGAAAAAGTTAAGTTGAAATTCAATCCTAAATTTATAATGGAATATATTTTGTCTTACTCGTCTTATCATTAGACTATTGACCTTTTTTTGTGTTTTTTTTTTTTTTTTGATCACAAAAAATCTATTTGCTTTCCATTCTAGAATAAATCACAAAAGTATCGAAATAAATGGACAAAGAGATTTGATTAGATTGGGTAATGTTTTTTTTTTTTATTGTTAAATAAGCTTAATGACACACACACACACAGAGACATACGGTCTGGATAGGATTCGCTTTGATACTTGTTTGTGTAGAGATCGAAACGATTGATAGGGACCGATTCCGGAACGAAAGAACAAAAACCCTTAAACAAACGATTTGTTTCTAGCCCAAGCGCCTAGATCAATGGCATCTCTCAATTGTCGAAATAAATTGCTCGTTTTATTCTTAAGATTTGAAACAATCGACACAATCAGCAGTGAATGCAATCATGACATCGACTATGAGCGAATACATCATTCTCTCTCTCTCTCTCTCTCTCTCTCTCTCTCATTCTCAGCCTCTTATCTAAAGCTAAAGCTTTGCAGGCGAAAAACAAAAATCATTGCATTCAAAACGAATCAAGATGAAAATTAATCTTCAAAGTGTTTGCGATATTATCGTGGAACGTTTTTTGCTTTTCCGATCGCAAAAGATTAGCTATGATGTTTGGTTTGTTTGAAAAATCAATGACACACCCATTTGAAACAATCAAACGGATGCATTTTTTCTTAGGGATCGAAGAGATTGAAAAAAGCTCTTAGATCGTAGCAGTCATACCTCTCTTTACCGATACTAATCGATCGAATAATTTAGATTAAAACGCAAAAAAAAAAAAAAAAAATAAAATATTCTCCAACATCATTCTCTTATTCTATTGCTCTCTCTCTCTCTCTCTCTCTCTCTCTCTCTCTCTCTCTCTCTCTCTCTCTTTCTCGTTCTTTCGATTTTTTGAGAATTTTTAGCTTGGAACAAAGCGAGTGAGAAACGAAACACAAACAAACAGAAAAAAAAGAAAACAGAAGACAGATTACTATCTTCATTGATCTCGATCGCTTTCAGATTTATTCTGTAATGATCTTCTCTCTCAATCTTCAAGTAGAAATTCAAAAAGAGCGAGAGAGAGAGAGAGAGAGAGAGAGAGAGAGAGAAAACTAAAATTCTCGATTCGAAGTTCGATTGAAATTAATGATGAGAAATTGATTTGGTTAATTCTTCTCTCACAATCTCTGTTTTCTTTTTGAACATTTCGATGATGATAATGATGATGATGATGATGATGATGATGCAGTTGAAAGTTATCGAAAAGATTCCAACTAATGAACCTGGAACAAAATTAGAGCGATGTAGTAAGTGTAGAGATGGATTCAATCATTTTTTTTTTACCATCTTTCTCTCTCTCTCTCTCTCTCTCACTCGATGATTGTGAAGGTTATCTGTTTTTTTTTTCGTCTCTAGACCTATTGCTGGAACTTTTTCGTTTCAAATCTTATTCTCTCAAATCCAATCAAATCTTCTTAGATTTTATTCGATTTTCTCTCTAACCTCCTCTCTCTCTCTCTCTTTCTCTCTCTCTCTCTCTCTCTCTCTCTCTCTCTCTCTCTCTGCACTTCTTATCCACCTACTCGTTTTCATCATTGAATTCAATTTTTGTTTTCGTTTCCGATTCCATTTTCGAAAATTGCGTTATTCCATATGGCTACTACATTCACATTCATTAATTTCGTTGCTCTTAATCCGACTGTCAATAATAATTATAATTGTTTTTTTTTTTTTAATTCTTTAGCATTCGCATTGAGTATCGAGACCGATTCCCTACTACTAGCTAGCTAGTTTGTGTTCTCTTTCAATCCAATATAATCATAGCAAACTGACATAACTAAGTCAGCAAGTCTTGCGGTATTAGCTATTATGTTCTTGTTGCCACCACACCTCCTCTCTTACTGTCGCTCTCTCTCTCTCTCTCTCTCTCTCTCTCTCTCTCTCTCTCTCTCTCTATAGTTCCATGGGATTCTCTATATTTTTCTTCTCCTCTCGATCTCGATCGATCGATTGATTGATTGATTGATTAATTAATGTATGATGCGTATATTGTATGGTTGAATTTGATAGGAATTTGTTTTAATCCATCTAAAATCTATCATTCTAGATATTCTATTTGACCAAAAACTGCCAATGACAGATGATACGTTCGGCTTGTCGAAAACACTTCACTCTCGTCTTTTCTTTGATCCTTTGATGTGAAGCAACAACTGCTCTTTTTTTTCTCGATATATTCGATTATGATGGGAGAAATTTTCACAATTCACTTGACAATCAAAGGTGTCGGGTCTGCAACCACTTGGTTCTCTCGGTCTGTTCATATATTAAACAAAAAAAAAAAAAAAAAAAAAGCTTCTCCCTATGCGAAAGAGTTTCGAAATTTAGTTTTATTATAAGGCCGATGATGTTCTACCGAAACGAACGTATTGCTCTCTCTCTCTCTCTCTCTTCTGATCGATTATTATTAGTCTTATTGGTCCATTGGTTGAATGTTGAATTTGATTTGTTGAATTTTCCTCTCTTTAATTTGATTTTTCTTTCCTCTTTCTTTATCGGAAGCGAGAGAATTTTTTTTTCTATGAAATTCTTCACAATGATTTGCGATATCTATCAACGATATCGATTCGGTTGCATTAGTAAAAAAAAAAGAATCCAAACTGATCCTATCCTTCTTCCTTATTTTCTTCTCTTCGAATTGCTCTAAATTCTTGAATACCAATCATATCGAGAGCCACATACCACGCACACCACACATCAAAAGATATCGTTTCAAAATCTCTCTCTCTCTCTCTCTTTTTCGGTTTCATTTGAACACTTTGAATATTGGGACACAAAGACACGTAAACAAAGCAAAAAAAAAAAAAAAAAAAGAAAATAAAACAAACTTTTTTATTGAATTGAATATTCTTCCAATCTCTTCAATGTCTTCAATGTGTTATGGTTTTTTATTTACTTCAATCTAACGAGATCTATTTGGATTCAACCGTTGGGTGTGTGTGGCTGTATGTGTGTTTGCATTCACAAAAACAAACAAAAGTGGAGATATTTTTCTCATCTCCTTTTTTTACTCAATCTACTTTCTTAAGAATTTTCTGTTTTTCTTTTTTTTTTTTTTTTTCATTTCTCTCCATTTCTCACAATAGCATTTGAATTCTCTCTGTTTCACATTTTTTTTTGGTGATATTTGCGATCGAAAAGAGAAACAAATCATCTTGTGCAATCGGATAGAGATCTCTAGAACGAGACTTTTTGGTCTAAGAGGTCTCGTTCTTGGTACTCGTTCCCTATCGCCTATTTCAATCAATATTTTTTTTTTTTTTTGAATTTGAAGGAGAATTTGATTGAGAAAATCGATTCGATAGGGAATTTGTCTTCCGCACTCTCTCTCTCCTTACATTGCTCACTACTCAATTGACCTTGCTTCGATCATCATCATCATCAGCATCATCATTTTTTTATGGAATTTTTTTTTTTCTCTCTTCTCATCGAATTTCATTTTCAACAATTATGTTTCTTTTTTTCACTTCGCTTTAGATTTGTTTGATCAAACAAATTGAAAAATAAATAGCATTAAGAATCTCGAAAGATTAGATCTGAATGAATCTACATAAAAATAGGATCCGAGGATAATAGCAAAAAAAAAAAAAAAAAAAATATCTTCAGATTTAGTTGGAGAGAGAGAGAGAGAGAGAGAGAGAGAGAGAGTTGAAGACTATAGTTTGAATAAAATTGATTTAAATTTCGCCGAGAATAAAATCAATTCTATTTTCTTCACCGAGAGTGTTCCATCATCACCATCACTTCAAAAGATCAAGGATAATCGTTTTGGTTAAAAAAAAAAAATCGAGATCTAAATCCAAATCGATCTGCTTGAATTCGCCTCTCTATTTGCTGCTAAAATATTCTAAGCGAATGAGAGATTTTATACTAATTTCAAAATCAATATCTCGATTTGTTGAAATAAACACATTTTCGCTTGCTGCTCTTTCGAATTATATTTTGCACAGAAATATATCTCTGACACCATTTTTTTTTTTTTTTTTTTTGGGACTAATCAATACTCGATCTAATATCGCATTCTCTTGAAGAAGAAGATTCAAAAGAGATTAGGTTAGGTTAGGTTAAGTGAGATAGATACGAAGAGAAAATTGAGATTTTATCTTTCGTAGGAGAAAAAAAAACAAGAGATAATCGAAACTTTTACTGAAATATCTGTTCCATCATAAACTTCGATCGAAACAAAACTAAAACAAAAACATTTCGATAGCTATCTATCTTTATGAATATTTAATCGAAAAAGATTTAGAGAAGCTAATAGATTAGCTTCGCCGAAACAATTCAATTCAAACATTGAAAAATTGATTGTGTTTTTTTTTGTTTTTTTCGTTTCTCGACGATTATGATGATGATGATGATGATGATGGTAGTGAAGGATGGTAGTATCATCATCATCATCATCATCATCATCATTATTGATCCTAGTCCTTCTCTCTCTCTCTCTCTCTCTCCATCTTCATTATCATCGAAATCATACCTAATAATAATGTTAAGATACTAATAATAATAATAATAATGATAATCGTCATCAAATCATTTGCATAATGATAATGATGATGATTATTAGCATTGAAGTTTCTTAAACTTCTCCAAACATCAGCCGCCCGTTTTGGCACCTGTACAAAAAAAAAAAATTCACTTTGTTCATAAGGCTTAAACTTAATCCGGATAAATCACCTAAAGTTTAAGAACCTTAAGCATATTATCACTATCACTATGATTGCTATGATCGAAGACCGTTAGATATCTTCTTAAACTCTTTCGGTTCGAATTCTTTTCATTTATGTGTTTGAATTTGGTCTTGGTGAACGAACAATTTTTGCTCTCTCTCTCTCTCTCTCTCGCTTTGAGTTGTGGATTGTTTTTTTTTTTTTTTTTTTTTTTTTTTTTGGTAAAAGATGGAAAACAAACGTGATTATGATGATGGTTGTTTGTTGGGAAAGTTATGCGAAAAAACAAAATAGTCATAAAAAAGTTCCAAATTTTATGATGCGTTACATCTTCATTCTACTTGATTTGTTTTTTTTTTTTTTTTTGCAATTTTCTTTCTTCGCCATCGTCATTGTCATCATTATAGACAATTTCTATTCTCTCTCTCTCTCTCTCTCTCTCTCTCTTCAAAGCGAAAAATATCGAGATCAATTTTCTGCGAAAATAGCTATCTCTAATGATGCAAATGATTGTGGTGGGGTGTTGGGTGGGGGGTGATGGAACATAAAATTTTCTGAAAGAATAGAATAGATCGAGTGGAGAACAAAACTTATCCCTTTTAACTGTGCTCTTCATCGGTTATTGACGAGAGATTATATTTTGCTTTGTCCGAAACAAATTATCTACTGCATATGTGTAGTGAGAGTATCAGTGTTTGTCGTTTACCGATATTCTATTCACCGAAAAAAAAATATAGAGAAATTCTTAATATTTTTTTTTTCTCATTCTAAGATCGAATGAGAATCCTTTCGTACCCATTTCGGAACGCCTTTCTTCTAATAGAGACGCACAGATGGTTAGACAAAGTTTTTTTTATATCGATGTTTTCACTATTTCGCAATGAACGAGATTTTTTCTTCTTTCAATTCTCGTTTCATCACTGTCATTTGACTATTTTTCTGGTTGACAAACTGAGCTCTTTTTTTTTTTTTTTTGTTTTTCTTCATTCACCAATGAGAAATAAGAATCGAAGCGAATGTATATTAGAAATCACTTTTCGAATCGGTTCGATCAATAATACGCAATGATCGATTGTCTGATAAAGAAGAGAGATAGAGAGAAAAAAAATCTTATTCTATTTGGAAATTCTCATTTATTAAAATCAAATTCTTGAAATGAAAATATTTCTGTTTTATATTAGGTCTTGCCAAAAAATTTTGATCTCGGGCCGCTAAACGTTCAAATGCTATGCCAAATATCGGGTCGATTGCGATTCGATGACCAACCTTTTCATCTCTCTCTCTCTCTCTCTCTCTCTCTCTTTCTATTCCATAATGCGATTCCGTTGATGGCTCGAAATCTGATCGAAATGTTTTTTTTTTTTCTCTCTCTCTCATTTTCACACCTATCATTATTTTTCTTAGCATGAGAAAATGAACAATAGTTTTCAGCTTCTTAATGGTGAGACTGTTTTTGGCTGGAAGATTTTGCTCCATTTTGGTCCATCAAACTTGACAAGCAAAATTTATTATCTGTACAATTTCTTTGTGATTCAAATCTAAGCTGTTAATCGATAAAATTGCTAATTCATTCGATTCTCTTCGAATCAAAAAAAAAAAAAAAGTAAGTCTGTCTAGATTCTTGAGTCTAGACTGTATAGGGCAGAGAAAAAAGTGAAACTTTCACCTCTATTTTGTTTCCTTACTTTCTTGATGGATCGTTGTTGAACCAAACTATTCGAATGTATCGATTTTCTATGCTCATCAATATTTTTGTTTCCGGTGCAATAATATTGACATAGACTTATAGTTTTTTTTATATGATTGAAAATAATTTTTCTCCATTATGAACCATTCCAATGTGATTATCAGAAATATTTTTAAAAATCAAACAAGAAAGAAAGGATTAGTATAGAAAAGATCTGATTGAATATCGAAGCTTTAAAAATTGTCAATATTCATAAGAACTTATCTTCAAGTGAATTCAAGAGGCTCCTAAAAATAGATTAGAAATTTAAAAGTAGACATTTTCGATGTAGTTTGTGGACCGAGAGAGAGAGAGAGAGAGAGAGAGAGGAAAAAAATCTGTTCGCTTCCCTAACGGAAAAGATTTTTGTAGTCGAATCCAATACCTTAGGGCAATGAAAGTTCTAGACTGAATGATGTTGATGATGATGATGATGATGATGATGATGATGATGATTATAAATATTAATATGGACTGATTAGGATCTCTATAAATTACAATAGAATTTGCCAAATTTTATGATGGAACAAATAAAAAAATTCTAACTCTTAGACGAAACAAACGCGAACATACATTTGTTTGCAGACTAGATCTTTGATCAAATCAGAAAAGAAAAAAATTTGATCGAATTTTGTCTGGTCTCTCTCTCTCTCTCTCTCTTTCTTTCTGGCATTCAGTGATTGCATAATCAAACTTTACCTATTGTTTTTGTTAATTTGTCTATTTTTAGACAAATTGTCTATGTTAGTCGTTTTGTATCGAACCGATTCGAATTGCTGTGGCGATCGTTCAAATATCACTCCTCACCAGGACCTTATGTGTGTGTTTGTTCGAAATCAATTCTTAAAAAGAAAAAAAAATTTCAAATATCAAATCTGTACACTATTGATTTTGGAGCGAGAGAGAGAGAGAGAGAGAGAAAATTAACAAAGCCAAGATTACCATCATCGAATAGCACATCATCGGAATCGAGAACAAACAATCAAATCACCACAATCATCACAAAACAATCATCCATCGAAACCAATCATTTCAAGATTGGTGTTTGTTTGTTTTTGCTTACCTAAAGAAAAAAAAACGAAAAAAAAACTAGTGATAGAATCGCTAGAATCGAAAATGATAAAGTTTATTTGCACAATAAACCGACAACAAAATCCGGAAATTTTGGATTCGTGAAGCAAAATAATGGATAAATTACAATCGGGGAGGGGGGGAGGAGGAAACCAATAGACCAAAGAGAAAACAAAAATGAATGTAAGCAAAGAGAATTTGAATTTCGTAGCCGATCTTGGCACATTCCATCTCTACGCTAACCCGTACGGATCATCGAGCGGACTCAGCACTCATCATAATCGTAAATTTCGATGATCTTACCATCATTATTTTTATGATCACTTCTTCTCGTATCTATTTTATTTCTTTTTTTTTTTCTTTTTCTTTCTCGATTTTTACTGTTATAGTTAAAAATTCATTACAATCGAATCCAAACCAAAAGAGATAGAGTCAGAAAGGGTGGTCTGTGGTCTCCATTTTATCGCTCTGAAACTTGTTTATTCTCTTCAAGATATCACCAAGATGCTTTCGATAGAGACCAAAAACTTAGAGAGACTTAAATATCAAACGGAAGTGTATCATTGATAGAATCGCTATTCTTTGCCTCTATCGATTGAGAATTTTTTTTTTTCGCCGGTGATGGAAAATCTGTTTTATGAAAAAAAAAATCAAATAATTCCTCAAACGCTTTCCTCAAAATTCTTTCAGCTTTTTTTCTTGGATTGATTTTTCTCATTTCAATTTCGATTTCATTTCATAAGCTTTCTCTTTTTTTTCATACCATTTCTTATCACATCATAACACAAATGGGCCAGCGAAAAAAAAATTGAATTTAAAAACACCGCCACCATCATTGCGCTAGACGTTTCTTTTTGGAACTAGAATAGCGCCCTAGAATCATTACTATCGTGCGTCCTCACTTTATCTCTGATTCTATTTCTTTTATTTATTTATTTATTATTATCATAACAATTTATGATCTCTCTCTCTCTCTCTCTCTCTCTTTCTAAATACCTCTGGTCATTGAATTTGATTCGCTCCAAGAATCAATAGTGGCTAGGTTTGTCTCCATATTCTATTGTGAGGTTTTGTTTTTTTGGTTTTAGGTCTATGAAAAATTTATTTTTCACATTTCTAAAAATCGATTTTTGTGGTCCATAAAAATAATTCTCCTCAAATGTTTGGAACGTAGGTAATAAATGTTTTTGTTGGAATGGGGGGGGGGAAATTTCAAAATGCATTCTACCATTTGATTTGTTTGTAATTTTTTTTTTGTATTTTCGATGGTCAAAGATTTTGAATCTCTCTCTCTCTCTCTCTCCCAATGATTTTCTTTGGAAATTAGTTTGAAATTTTCCTACCTTTTCCAGTGGATCAACAAGTGGATTCATCAATACAAATTCGAATTAAATTTAATTAAAGTTTTAAGAGGCAATAGATTTGGAATGTTTTTTAGCTCAAATCTTTCGTTTTCTAGATTGTTTTTTTTTCGAAAAAAATTTTTTTCCAAATATTCCAAATATTATTTCTCTCATAAATTATTCATTTTTTCTTCTCGATCTCTTTTTAAATCGGCTGTGAAATCGCTTAGAATATCTAGGCTGTGCTATCGAAAGTTAAAAAAATGAAATCCCATTCTATCGATTGAGATAATCAATGATTCAATTAGTTTAGTGTTCTGTTTGTTTCTAGTTTGTTCGTTTTGGACTATTTAGCTGGATGCAATTTTTTGCTCTAATTAAACTCCATCAATGAATCTAGGCGCTCGAAAATCCTATTGAATATTTGCCCCATACATAATTATCTCAATCCTATTATTAATTATTAATTAAATTCATTGCATCTATCTCTCTCCTCCTCCTAGACCTAGGAAATTGATTCAAAGAATCGATAACGAAAAATTTTCTTTGGATTCAATTTATTTGCGCTAAGTATTTTGGTTTTGAATCAAAAAAAAAAAAAAAAAAACGATCCCAGTTCGATTTTTTTTTTCGAGAGAATCAAAGAAATAAAGTTTTCCAAACAAAAGTTTTTTTCTTGATTTCTCTCTCTCTCTCTCTCTCTCTCTCTCTCTTGAAATCTCATTAATTCTTTTGGATTAAATTTATGTAGAATATTAAAATTTTGCAAAAACTTTGCTATCTCTCAAATCAAAACTTTTGATTCTCTCTCTCTCTCTCTCTCTCTCTCTCTCTCTCTCTCTCTCTCGCTCGCTTTATTTCTAGTCTCCTAGATTCGAGATTCCAAAATGTAGAGATTCGTATGAAAAGAAAAAAAACGAAAAGAAAAAAAAAATGAGAGCTATAATTTTTTCATCTTACTCGCCTCTCTCCTTTCTCTACTCTTTTCAAATCTAATTCTTATTATTATTGATGATTATTATTATTATTATTATAACTATTATTATTATTGCTATTAATTTGGAATATTCTCGATTGCTATTGCTTCACTATTTTTAATGTTCTCTACGATTGTGAAAGATTTCTGAATCCAAACGGTGAGTCTGTATCTGTGTATTGTAAAATGTTCATAGCAAACCACATGAGATGATTCAAAAACGACTGTTAGAGATGATGATGATGATTGTCTTCGAATGAAAAATGAAATATTTCCTCTTCCGTTCTTAATTTATCTCTCTCTCTCTCTCTCTCTCTCTCTCTCTCTGGTTTCTGTTCTTTTTCTTTATCCTTTTGTTTTTGTATTTGTCTGTCTCTTTCTCTCTCTCCTTCTCTCTCTCTGTCAATGTTTTAATTCTCAATCATCGAAAATATTAACAAATGAAATGGAATGAAATGAATTGTTTCGTCTTCCGCTTTCGTTCTCTCTCTCTCTCTCTCTTTTCCTTGTCTACACTTTGTTTTGCCATTGTCTCGATGTTGTTGTTGTTGTTGTTGTTGAATAGCATCAACCGATTAGTTCACAAAAGAATCTCATCATAGATCATTCATCGCATTTAATTCCTTAATTTTTTTCATTTCGAAATAATTTTTTTTCCCGTTTCGTTTCTCATCTTCTATCTATCTTATCTCTCATCTTAGTTATTGTTTGTGTTTATTGGCTCTCTCTTTTTATTATTCAATGGTCGCTTGTTGTTGGTTGTCTGTGTTGTTGGATGTTATAGTCGTCCCAGAGAGAAATTGACTGACTAATGCAAACACTGAACTGAATAACCGTAGTTTTGTTGTTTTTTGCTTTTGTTTTTTTTTTGATTCATTTTGTTCCACAAACTTCGCATTATTTCTCATTTTCTTCGGTACTCACAAACGTTCTAAAAGAATAATTTGGTCCTTTTCTTCTCTCGTTTTTTTCCTCTTTCTTCTCGAAACCATTTACTCTCAAGGATTCTCTTTGAGGAAAGGAAGAAAAGAAGTATTAATGGTGGTAATAATAATAATAATGATAATAATAATGGTAATAATAATTAAAGATGATGATGGTTTATGGAGCGAAAGGAAACGCTCCAATCATCGTTGGGTGTTCCCTCATTTCGATTCCGATTGAACAAAGCAGAAACGAAGTTTTATCTGGACGAAGAGAATTGTGGCGATTTAAATTCAAGGCCTAGACATTTTTTGATTCTCTAGTGGAGAGGTGTTTCGCAACGATTCCGTTCAGAAATTCTCTTTGGTGAATTTCTTACTTTTGAGATTAAATAATTATATCGAATCACTTGATTCTCAGTCACATTTGATCGAGATTATTCTTGAAAAAGCTTTAGCTTTATTCAATAAGCTATCATTTAGATGTCAAATTTCTTCAAGAAATTGCAGTAATTTGAATGGAACAAAAAAAAAAAAAAAAAAAAAAGAAAGAAAGAAAAGAATTAGAGAAAATTTCAAAAATACCTGAGCCTAAAAAAATGCTAGAAGAAAGAGAAAATTAATTATTTTCAGGTCGAATTTTGGTAGATCAGAATCTCAATAGGGAAACGAACAGAAGAATCGAAATACAAAAAAAAAAATTCATCTCAGAAACCGAGGGAGAGAGAGAGAGAGAAAAGATCATTGATCTTTGCTATTCAGCAATCATAATGAATATTCTTTTGAGAGAGAAAGCTAGATGAAGATGATGATTGATTCCTTCATTCTATTCATTCATTTATTCATTCATTCATTCATTTATCTATTCATTCATTTATTATTCTTAATGAAATTGGAATCAAAACTATGAATAGATTCATTGGGAAGAATTCTTAAAGATTTCATCTTCGATTCATTTGAAAAATACCGTCTCTCGCACTCTTTCCCTTCGCTTTTTGTTGTTCCAAATCACCATCATATTCGAATCAATCGTAATCGAAAGAGTCTCTTTGGAAACATTCGTTTCTTCGAAGAACAAATCAATTCGAATTGATTCGATCGTTCGATTTCGTTTTTTTTTTAATGTATACAATCGTTTCGTAAACAAACTACCATCATTCGATATTCTAATTTATGTTGACAATTTCATCAGTATTACCATTATTATTATTATTATTATTATTATTCTTATTTCTATTAGCGATCATTTTAGTGATATCATCACGAACCGATCGAAAGCTTTGAATACGTATTCAGTATCGAGAGAGAATCCATCGGAGTCACTTGTTTGTATCGATGGGAACCTAATGTGTAGGTGTGTAGGTGTGTGTGTTTGTCTATTCGATTGTCTGTTTGTATTCATTTCGATTCATTCGATTCATTGATTGAATAAAATGTTGGATCAAAAAATCTCATTTGCTTATCTCTTTTTTAGTCTCCTCTCGTTGTTGTTCTTTGTTTCGGTTAACTGATATCTCAATGATATATTGTTGTGAGAATAGAATTCCTACTATTTTCGTTTCGATTTTGCGATTACTTTCGTCAACGAATTCAATCTTCCAATCTCAATCCTAATTTATGAATGAATTCATTTTGGATCCGATCATCATCGAAATCATCATCATCATAATAATCGAGGCCTGAAACCATTGTACAATAAAGGGATACGATTTGATAATAAATTTGGATCGAATCTAACCTATTCCATTTGTATTTGTTTGTTTTTGCTTTTTGTTACAATCGAGAAGCAAAGAGAAGAGGAAAAAAAGGTTGTGATCGAGTGTGAATAAATGAACGAAATCTAGCTTGTAATTGTTGAGATTTCTCTTTCGATTAGATAATTTGATTCGAATTGAATTTTTTCAATTCTTTTTTTTTTTTTTTTAGATCCATACAATAGATCAGATCTAGAGGTAGTATTGGTAGCATCTATCAATCAGCTCAGAATTTGCTCTTTGGGTATCGGAATCGATTCTGATCTTTCAATTTGCTACCGCCTTCATCTTCATCAGCTCTCTGCTAAAACTAATTTGCAGATGTTTAGATTCTAAATATCTGAGATTGATGATCATCGGGAATGATCTTGATGATCTTCATCAATGATCTTAATTGAGAACTTGAGTTTTGTTCATCTGATTGCAAACACTGCTTTCTCTCTCTCTCTCTCTCTCTTCTTCTCTCTCAATTAATTGCGAAGATTATTATCGAACGATAGAGTATCCATGACCTTCAGTGAGATTTAGATAGCTTAAAAAAACCAAAACGAAAAAAAAAAATATGCTATGCTATGTTTCGAAATTCTCAGTCCTATTTTTCGCTCTTAAATCAAATGCTACCATAGACAGCGATAGTAATGATGGCGATGATAACTGTTGGTTGATTAAAGCCATTCATTTTGATTCTCGTTTCTCGAGACGCATTCATCTAGAGGCCTAGCATGCGCGGTGTTCTAGAGAAAAATTCGCTCCTCTTCCGAAGAATCTCTCTCTCTCTCTCTCTCTCTCTCTTGTTTTCAATGAAAATTTTTACGCCGAACGAGAGAGACAATAGATCAGAGAATGCTGGCATCGAAAACCCAGAAGAATTTTCTCTTTTTGGTGGTAAAAGAAAAAATTCCTCTTTTGCCATTAGTTTCTTGGTCGATTTGGAATTGGAAGTCGGAAGAGAGAATTTTTTTTCTCGATCTTCACTCTTCTTCTCTAGCTTCATCTATTTTCAGTGGAGTATTTTTTTTTTTTTTTTTTCGTATGTGTGGAACAAATTCGCATCGAAATTTATTTGGTTTTTTTTTCTAAATCGAAAAAAAAAAAAATAAATTCCATACGTTTCATCGTTGGAATCGAATTTGTTTTTTTGTTTTTTTGTTTTTTTTTTTTGATTTATCAAAATCGAATGAGAAAAAGTTTTGATTTTTTCTCCAACCCCCCACTCTCCAGATCTGTGTTTCTACCACCAATCTAATCAATTGTTTAGAATTGTTGGCTGTTTTTTTTTTTTTTGAAAATCTAAAAGTAAAATTCTATCCAAAAAAAAAAAAAAAATGGGGGAGCTTTGGAGCTTGAAATTTTTTGTAACGTTCCAAACAGCGAAAGAGATTTAGAAATAATTGTCAAAAAAAAAAAAAAAAAAAAAAATTTGCTCTCTCTCTCTCTCTCTCTCTCTCTCTCTCTCTCTTTACAATGTGAAACAATTTTGATTTGATTTTGATAATTCTGTGTCAAAGAGAGAAAAAAAAGCTCTCCCAATTCTTTTTCTGGAAAGCTAAAGAAAAACGAAACAGAACCAGAGAACAACACCAACTAGAACATTGAAGAAGATTATTTTTGTTTTTTGTTTTTCGAGCTGCAATTCGCCTATTCCAGCTATCAAATTGAATTGTGATGGTAGATTCCATCAAGATAGATTCAATTTGAATCTCCGTCCATCATTCGGATTTAATCACAAGTTAAAAGTTGACAAAACATCACCACCACACCCACCAGCACCACCATCACCACCATCATCATTACCATATTTTCCATCCATCATTCGGTTCATCATTACAAACTGGTAAGTTCACACAGCTAGACTCTTTTCTTTTTTTTTATCTTCTTCATTCCCGAAACTCGTTGCCCAACACCTTCGTCATAATCAACACCAGAATTATTTAATGTTTTTCTTTTTTGATATCTAGTGACACAGAGAGAGAGAGAGAGAGAGAGAGAGAGAGAGAGAGAGAGAGAGAGAGGAAAAAATTAATCAAACTAACGACAAAAAAGTCAGTCAGTCATTCAGGCAGTTTCTGGAAGAGTTTTTTTAGATATCGAAAATGAAAAACATTGTAGAATGTGCAAATCTCTTGGATCTCTCTCTCTCTCTCTCTCTCTCTCTCTCTCTCTCTCTCTCTCTCTCATTCACTATCCACGCTTTCTATCTTTCTAGAATCCTTTTCTTTCCTAGTTCCTAGTTGACTTTCCAACGAGTTTTTTTCATCATCAACGAAAAACAATATTAATGATCAAGAATGAGATTTCAAATTTCATCGCCACCTACAGCATTCATTGTTTCTGGTGTTTGTGTTGTTGTTGTTGATGGAAAATGGTTATTTATTTATTTATTTATTTGAATCTATATCCAATCTAAAAGCAAAATAGATTTCGAGACCTAGCAGTCAAAGCATTCAGAGCTTATGATGGATTGTCTCATTGAAATTAGATTCGAAAATATTCTCGAGAATTAATTGTTACAAACTTGTTCGCGAGAGATTATTTAAAGCTCGGAATCAAATTCGAAAAAATCTCTCTTCGGAGACGAGAGAGAAAAAAAAAAAATTTAATTGAATTTAAATAACTTTGTTTAGATTCTCTAACTTTTTTTTTTGGTCGATGATCATAGAACAAAGAAAAAAAAAATTTTCTAGTCCAAACATTTGATGATTTTGGATTCTAAAATTCTTTGAATTTTATCGAATTATTTCTAGATTATACTAATCAAACAGTACAATAAGTTACAATCATTGTTGCCTTTTTTTTTGAATCTGCTCAATCGACACTATGATCTAGAAGAGTTTCTACAAAGCTAGAAAACAATCACAAATGTATTATTGATTCATTCCAAAAAAAATACAGCGTTCCAAAAGAGAAGTAAAAAAAATTTAATATAAAATTAATGAAAATTTATTCATTGCTCTGCTTCGTTCTGCTTTGCTCTTCTCTGCTCTGTTCTGTGTTGTCTGGTCTCGATTCACAAAAAAAGATCGGTCTGGGATTGATCGAGAGACAGAGAAGGCGAAGAGAATAATTTGTTTTTTTTTCTTTATCGACGACATTCTAGAATTTTTCCATTCGCAGCAATAAAACGTCGATCGATCGCCTCTTTGGACACTTCAAAAAAAAGCAGCTTGATCGAGAGCAAACAAAAAAAAACAAAATCGAAAAAAGCTGAAAAAAAAGAAGTGAGACATAGTGACCAGATAATGAAGAGTTGTTCAATTGATCCAATTTTTCATTGATATCTCATCATCGAACATCATTGTTTTCGGAGAGGGAAAAATATTCGAGCAATCGTTTTCGTCTCTCAAATGAACCGGAAAATTTAGCAAAAAAAAAAAAACAAAAAAAAAAAAAAAAAAAAAAGACATTCCATCGATTATTATAGGCTTCCGTCTAATTCATTTTTTTCATTTTTTGCTCGATGCTCTTGGTTTTTGTTTCGATCTTTGGCTACTTTCAAAAGGCTTTTTTTTTCTTTTGTTTGTTCGATCAGATCGATCTCATTGATTGTAATCATTGTTATCCATCAAAATGATTGTTATTATCACCAAGAATCGTCACCCACCATCATCATCTTCATCTTTATCATTCTGATTGTCTGAGCTTCTCTTTTGTTCTTCTCTTTGTTTCTCTCTCTCTCTCTCTCTCTCAATTTCGCTTTTGATTCTAAACAAAAGCATTCGATTGGTTTAGAAAGTGTGAAGAAGAAAGAAAGATTGGATGAAGAGTGGATGAGAAACTTAAATTTCTTCCATCATTGAAACTTTTAGTGAATTGAAGTGTCGTTTTGGTGAACAAATCCATTGAAGATGAAGTATATCATCAGATTGAATCAATCGATGAACTTGTCGATGCTGGTAAATTCATTTCTCTCTCTCTCTCTCTCTCTTTCTCTCTCTCTCTCTCTCTCACTCGATCCTTGAGGATTGAATGTTTTATCAATTAGACAATGAAGATTACATGTTTGGAGAGAGAGAGAGAGAGAGAAGGGATAAGAAAAAACTTTTTTTTTTTCTTAAAAGATTCCATACCAAGTCTAGCACAAAGACAAAAACAAAGAGAGAGAGAGAGAGAGAGAGAGAGAGAGAGAGAGAATCAAAAGAACCGAAGAAGAGAAAAAAATCCATGTCTCGATTCGATGGATCCAGTCCGCAGAAAATCGAATCTTAGCGAATATTATTATTCTCACTTACGATTAGATTATGAAAGTTTCACTCTCATCGAAAACAAACAAACCGATTCTGTTTCGAGTTGTCTATGTTTCGACGATTCTCATCTTTTTTTTTTTTCATTTCCCATTTGCATTGAGACAGAGAAAAAAAAAAATAGAAACGGATAAGAATAATCAGATTTCCAACAAAATCAAATTCAGAGAGCTCTCAATGATATCTTTCTCTTTTGTTTTTTTTAGTCTCTAGACCTCATCACTAAATCTCTTGGAAAACTTTCAAGATTCAATGATTCAATGCTGAGAACAAAGAAAATTTTTTATCGTTTTCGATTTTGTTTTCTAAATTATTAACTCGAAAGATTTTAAATATTTAAGTGAGGAAATTGTAGAGCTCAAAGATTGAGTACAAATTCTTATGTAATCAATCCAATTTCTTTCGATAAAAAATTTTTTAGGTTTTTGCCATATTCTCGATTACTTTTGTTTGAATGAATTCCATTTGTTCCGAGATCAAATCTTGTAATCTCATAATTGATTTCTCTCATACTGACACTAAGATTTTTCGTTCTCGTTTATCTAAGCTGTTTGGAATCTTGGGCTCGATTATCATCGATCTCTAAGCTTTCTTTTTTTTTCACTTCCATCCCGATCAAAGATTGGAGAGTTTTCGATCGCGCATTGATTTTAAATTTGATTGAATCGAATCAAATTGCTTGTAACTCAACGAATGAGCTTTTACAAATTAGTTTTGGAATTCTAAATTTCTCTTTATCTCTTTCTTCGAAAGAAAGAGAAGCTTTAAGAGTAAAATATTCTCAACGAATCTATCGAAAACAATACTTCTTTCGAGAAAGGATATTCTGCTATTATCAAAATTCAATTTTGAAAATTTCCTCGGAAAATTTTCTAAACTTCCATTGGTTTCCAAACTTTCAATTTGATTGCGTTTCTAAATGTAATATCTCAAAACAAAAAAATTCATTCACTATTAGCAACGAGCCTAATATTTAATCGAACCAGATAAAGAGAAACAAAATAAGAAAGGAATAAGGTTTTATTCATCTCAAACAACATACAATTTTCAATTGGACGAAAATAAAAAAAAAACAATCGATTCAATTTCCGATTGGATTTCGATGATCTGTTTAATGGAAACGAATGGGAAAGAGAGAGAGAGCGAGCGAAATGTTTTTGAAAATCTTCTAGGTCTATACGAGTGGGTGGATGTTGGTATGTGGGTACTTAGTTCTTGTTGTTGTTATTTATTTTTCGTTTTTTTTTGATCGCAGAGAAAAAAACATTCATTTTTAGCTTAAGTCAATCAGCAAACAAACAACCAAAAAAGCTAAGCTAATATATTTTCCAAAACAAAGAGGTTAGAACAAAAATAGAAACAAAAATAAATAAATAAAAGGATTAAATTCCAGAGAGAGAGAGAGAGAGAGAGAGAGAGAGAGAGAGAGAGAGAGAGAGAGAGAATCTTTCGAAATCGTTAAGAAACTGAATACAAATGTGAGAATTTATCTGAGATAAAAGTTGTTCCAAACGCAACCAACGCAACCAAAAAAAAAAAAAAAAAAAAACGAACAAATCAAACGAATTACGAGACGAGAATCCAATTAACCCGGCTGAAGAAGAATTTTGATTTCATCAATCGACAGTGAAGAGTGTTCCCAAAACGAAATTCTGTTTTTGGTCGTATGCGAATTTTTACCGAATTTCTTTTCTCGATACCAGTCTCTTGAATAGTTTGAATGATTATTGTAATCACCACCACCGCCACCACCATCGTCTCCGCCTCCACCGCCACCGCCAACTTCACCTTCATTAACATCATCGATTGCGTGGAGAAATTTTCGTTAGAGAAACATACAATTTTTAATAAGCCAATTATTATCTTTTCTTTTCTTCTCTTTTCGTTCCATTATTGTACGAATTCTAAGAATTTCTGTCTTTACTTCACACTTCGATGAATAATTCTGTTCGACTAGGTGGTGGAACAAAAATAAGTTAATATTTTATCCAAGAAAGAGAGGAATAAAAAGTGTTAGTATGCTGAAGCATCTAGCTGCATGGTTTTGTGAACATTTATTCTTGCTTGTATGAATGGTGAAATTTTCCATTAATTAATGTTCCAACCTAAGCCCAAGAATTGATTTGGGAGAATAGAATCCTAACAATTCAAATTCCTTCACTCGTTTACGTTTCAAAGTTTTTTTTTTTTTGAAGTTCTCTTGTTGTTTGAAATTCACTTTTTAAGCATCACTGAATCATTTAATTTCATTCGAAACTTTTCCACATTCATTTTTTTTCTCCTCCTCTCTCGATGAAAGCCATTTCTCAAATGACAGGGACACGAGAAACTTCGAGATTAGATTCTTATCTTCAATCGTTCGCTCTCCATTGTTGTTGTTCGACTTAATTTTAGATCAAATTGATTACTTCGAATGAATTTGATTTTTAATTCAATTGGATTTGTTTTCATTTCGCTTTCTTTTGATTGATTTTTCGCAACTATTAGATGTCTGATTTCGTTCGCTTGTTTGTCTCAATTAGTTTATTGATAATTGGTATTCGAAAATCGTAACACTATTTTTTTCGCGTTCCAAATTTTGTCAGACTTAAATTGGCTTCTCTCAGAAGAACGAGAATTTTATTTGGTCCTCTACGCTTATTGCTCAATGAGGTATTTACAAATATTGAAATTAGTTTTGAAAATTTCTTTAAAAAAGCAATCAAAAAAATAGATTGAACACTCAACAAGTGTTTTCGAAACGGAAACCAAAAAAAAACTAAGGCCAAATGATTAAGAAACTTGGAATTTAGAAAAGAAATCAGTCGCATATCAGAATTCGCGTCGATTTGATTCACAAACAATTCTCAAACGGAGAATGGCCTCAAGTGCAGTCATGAAGTCCTCAAACGGATGAAGAATGAAGAAACGAAGGAAAGAAATTTCAAGCAATTTCATTTGAAATTTTCGAAATCGAAACAACAGAACCGAAAAAATAATAATAACAATAATAATAATGAAAAACTGTGACGAAATTGAGAATTTCAAACATCTCTATACCATAGCGAAGAAATCTACCGGAAACTAGATCCAACTTTCAATCTTTGGATTCCTTCCTATTGTTTGCATTTGCAACCAAAAATCAAAACACCCATAATAGTTCCAACTTAGTTACCTAGATTCCTTAACGGTCAAATTTGAAATGGTCTAGATTCTAAAAACTAGATTGCATTCGAAACAGACGGAATCCAAAATCAAATTATTAATTTACTGACTTAATGAAATTTTTTCCACATCATAATTTGTTTATATCAGTTCTCATCATCTGTTCTCATCTTCATTAATGGTACCAAAAGATTCAATTCAACGAAATGAGAATAAATTAAATTTATGTAAAATTTCGAGTGATTTGTTGATGAAAACTAGAAAATTAATTCACTCTCTTCCTCTGTTCCAATTTGAAATTTTAAAATTCTTCAATTCTTAAGGAAAAAAAAATCCCAAACCTTTCTTCTTCTCTGTTTCTTTAGTTTGGCCCAATAGATTCATTTCAAAGCGAATAGATTTCATCTTTTTTTTTTTTGAATGTTAATGATTGACGGCTGCTGGTGGAGAGAGAGAGAGAGAGAGAGAGAGAGAGACAGATAAAATTGCATTCCGTTTCCTCCCTATGTCCCTCTCTTTTCCACAAGAATTTTCCAGTACCCTTTTCTCTTGGATTCAATCAAAATTCCATAATGATAGTGGAGAGCGAAAAAAAAAATAAATAAATAAATAAATCTCTCCAAACAAAGAATGCGTATGACAGAAAAAGTTTTTTTTTTTCTCAAAAGTTTCTATTCTTCATTCGATGAAGGTATCGCCTTTTAGGGCGGATGAATGAATGTCTGTGTTTGATTTTTTTTTTCTTTCGAAACAAAATCACCTCATACGATGACGACCATAATGACAATGATGGCGATGGTGGTGGTGAAGATTTTCCATTCGAGAGGGGGAAAAAATGATGCAAGCAAAATGTATAATTTGATTGATTTCAGTTTGAGTTCGAGGTCGGATTTTTTTTCTCCCGTTAAAATTATGTTTGTAACATATCCAGACATGTTTGGTTTGGTTCCACATCAAACATCATCGCTATCCCAAACGCTTTCGCTTCTCTATATTTTGATGGTTAGGTTTGTTTTGATGGATTGAGAATTGAATGTTTGAATTATTGATCATTTTTTTTATCTATGGCCATTAAACACATCTTCATTGTAGCTATTCTAGCGGAAGATGATCACTAAATCTAACCTATTATTTTTGTCTTCTTTTTTTTTTTTTTTTTTTTGAATGACAGAAACAAAAATTAAGTTAAAATTGTTGGTTCAAATAGAGATTTCATCTTCTCTCTCTCTCTCTCTGTCCATCTCTCAAACCTCACACAAATACACGCCAGAATCTTATCATTGAAAGTTTTTAGAGATTACGATTCCGGACCCTATTCGGAATATTCTTATCGGATCGGTGGGATTGAAAAAAAAAATCTGGACCAAACAAAACCGAAACAAATATCGAAATGATTGCACACTCAACGAAAAAAAAAAATTGAAAGGTCCAAAGAGAGACCCAAGCAAATCTTGATTGTGAATCGATCACTTTCTCAATGATTGAATCTATTTCGTCATCCGATGATGATCTATAATCGAGATGATGTAATGTCGATTGTCATTAATCGTATCGTTAATCTTGATTTCAAAACGAAACGATTGAAACGAGACAAAATAAACATATGCAATCAAATTTTCGTTTCTAAACTTCTCCACTTTGATTTTGCTGATTTTTTTTCGGAGCTTGAAAAAATTATCTCAATTCAAGACAACATGGATGTTTGTCGCCTCCGTTGTGTCCAGTTGGATCGATCTAACTGATCGCCAATCGTGTTTCCAAATTGAACAGATGTTGATTCGCTAAAACCACAAAACCATTCAAAACAATCTGAAGTTTGCGTTGTGTAAATGATCGCATAAGCAGCAATTTTTATTCCCTGAATTCTGTCGGATACGAACATGAAAGTTATTGAAAGTTTGATTTAACCGAATGAAAACTAGAACTTAAAACCTCAAAGGGATTACTGTTATAAAGAAACAATTTAGACAGAGAATGAGAGGGGAATGGTCAAGTGGGGGCGAAAATTCTTATGTTTTTTTTCTGATAAAATGAATAGAAAATCTATGAACATAATCTTAGACCCGATCACTTGAAGATGTCTGGATCGAAGAACGATTGAGACCAATAACAAATGTGATGTGATTTGATTCTGGACTCGATATCGATCACAAGGGTTGAAGGAAGAGGGATATTTGCTTTCGAGAATGGATCAATAATTTATGCTCCATCAAACGAAATAAAAACAGAAACAATCGAAATTCGCTTCCGCTTTCTTATAGATTCTCTTGGTTTTTAATTTCTCATTTCGAATTGAAAATCGACATTTTTTTTTAGTTTTTTTTCCTCAAACAATTTTTACTTAAGATTCGATGTGATTCAATATCGACAAAGGGAAAAAAATTGAATAGAAACAAAAAACAAAAATTTCAATGCTGTTTCCGTTTCGTATGTGGGAGCCAAAGAATTAATTTTTTTTTCTTTTTGTTTCCATTCGAATCGAAAAGTGAATCAAACTGCAATATCTTTCGATACTTTTGATTTCCAAACAAACTACTCGGAACTAGTATGAAAAGCTAAGAAAAAAAAAACTTTAACCAAACTAAGCCTGGAGGAGTTCTAGTAGAACTAGAAATAGAACAACACAAAGCGATCAAGCAACAAAGCCAAAAGTGTCATTTTGGGTAGTGCGTTTGTGCGAGTGATTTGATGCATCTCAATTTCGCAATAGTTTCGAAGTGGAATGAAATAGTTTTTTTCATTTTTTTTTTCTTCATCTCGAATTTGAATCTTGCTTCAAATGGAACTTCGGACCGATTCCGACCGAAACGATTGGATTCTAGTCCGTTAGTTTTCTCTTCATCACCGCTCTTCACATACCATTCCATGTGAATTGGTTGTGATTTTTGCCTCAAGACATGAGAGGAAAGAAAATCAAACCATCAAACAATAAAGAGGCGTGTGTGTGTGTGTGTGTGTGAGAGAGAGAGAGAGAAAATAGAGAGAGTAGAGATGGACCTAGAGACATTATCGAGTGGAACATACCTGATTGTAATGATGATCATTGTCATTAACATTAGTTACTCTCTCTCTCTCCTCCTCCTCATCATCATCATCATAACGATCTTGTTTCGTAATGAACGAACGTCAGTGAAGAAAAAATATCATTTCATTCTCTCTTGGTTTCGAACTTGTCTTCAGCTATCTCATTACTGTTATTTGTTTGTTTTTATAATCAAGAATGCGATAAAGAATTCATTTTGAACACTATGATACCGTAAGCCGAACGTATTCGTTCACATTCGTCTCTTCTTCGGTAACGGAATCCATTCAATTTCGGCTTTGATTCATAGTTTCTCTCTCTCTATCTCACTCTCTCTCTCTCTCTCACTCTTAGATTGTAGTATTTGAAGATCTCGATCATCATTTCTATCATCATCACACAATCTATTTCATCGGATCTAATTCATTTAGACAGCGAAAAAAAGAGAGTGAAGATTTTGATGTTTTTGATATGACAATCGAATCCGAAGCGAATGTAATGCGATCGCAACGATTTTTTCTTTCCAATTATTCTAGCTTCATTTTAGATATTTAATTACGATTTCTCTCTCTCTCTCTCTCTCTCTCTCTCTCTCTCTCTCTCTCTCTCTCTCTCTCTCTCTCTCTCTCTCTCTCTTGTCATTTGTCATGCTATTTTTGTTGTCGATGTTGTTCGTTCTCGATGCTTTCGAGAAGGATAGAAGGATGGGCGAAAAAAAATTCGTGATGGATTTATTCGCCTAGCAAGCTTAGCTAAGAAGTCTCTCTTTCCACTATCATCGTACCATTTTACGATTGAATTCACGTTCGAACGAAATGAGAATTATAAAGCGAATCGCAAGACGAAAGATCGATTCAAATATTTCTCTCAATTGATGATTTTGTTGCATTCAAAATCCTATCGATATATATTGATTGATTCAGCTTCATTGCAATTTTTCGTTTCATTTTATTGTGCATTGGTGCGATGTAATTTTATTCTCGTTCGATAATTTTCATTCATCGTTGGATTGAATTTCAAATCAAACAACACAATTTCTTCTAATTAAAAACAGAATAAGTTCAATGTGAAAGCTTTGTCGCAAATCCGAAGAAGATTCGAATCAGATGAGATCATTCCGAAGATGTCAATGTAGCATCGAGAATCAAAGAGCTATTATTTCTTCGATTCTATTAAGATCTAGAATGGAATTCATAGAATGAGAGCACAGAGAGAGAGAGAAAGAGAGAGAGAAAGAGAGATCTTAGGAATTAGCATTTCATTTTTCTGGTCCTAGTCTATGTTTTAGTCCTAATTTTGTTTAGTCTTCTCATTTCATCAACTAAAACTAATTAATTTGTTTTCAAACATTCATTTCATCATATCTATTATTTGATATGAGATTAATTTTCGAAATTTATGCTAAGATAAAAGATCGAACAGTGTTAGAAGACCTAAAATCAAAATTTTATTCTTCAATCGGAATCCATTGAACCTAGGCCCATTCAACTTGGTGCTTGAAGCCATTGGCTTAGAATCAAAATCAAAATCAAAATCAGATCCTCAAAATATGACACTTTATATGATAATCTTATTCTTCGAGTTTTTCGATCAATCCAAAGTTCGATGTGGCGTTTCTGATCAGACTTGTTGCTCAGTCAACGACTAGAGTAGAATACGATCGAAAACTGTCTAGATTCTAGGATCGAGAGAACAAACGTAACGCCTTGCGCTAAGAATCCAACATAAAACTAAACGAAGCTAATTTTAATTGAGTTTAGAGGTTATTTTGTGCGCTTTATTTTCAAAAGTCTTTCATTATTAGATTTCAGAGGTGTCGAAACTACAACCTATAGAGCATACATTGAATCATTCTCGATCGTTTGGCTATGAAAGATAAGCTAGCACTGTAATTATTATTTTCGAATTTGCTATTCGGTTCGATTTTCTCTTCGTTTTGTTTCATTTAGCATTGAAAGATTTGTCGAAACAATTCGATTATTTTTTCACAAAACTATTGACTAACTATCTAGTGAAAGGGTTGATTCGATTTCCTTTGTTTTGTGATCGAATTTTCTTCTCTTTCATTCGAAATGAATCATAACGGCTAGGTTCGAAAATTATTGAAGTGAATCATTAATATGGATCATTATCTTTCTTATTGATTATCATCATCATCATCATCATCAAATATCGAACATTAAAAGCTATGAAAATTAAGTTTTTCATCTAAACATTGTTTTGAAAATGATGTTACACAATTCAGACGGAGAGAGAGAGAGAGAGAGAGAGAGCTAGGCCCTAGATATAATTTGCTCTACTTATTCTTCACATCAAACACACTCAGATCAATCGATTCATTGATGGGAAAAATTTAGAATTTCGCAACCAAAGAATAGGTTCAGTGTTATTAATTTTATCATAGAAAGTATTATTGAATGGATTAATCTAAATTAATTTCTAATAAACGCTCTCATCGATTCACTCTAATACGCATCCAAGCTTTATTGATTCTCTTTGGTTCTTTTTTTTTTTTTTTTTTTGTTTCTTTTAAATTCAAATTTCGATCCGAAATTTCTTGAGAATTTTGGATTAACCCAGAGCAGCGAAAAGAAAAACTTTAAATTAGATCTGGCCCATGTTCCCTACGGTATAATCTAGGCTTAAGAATCGCTAAATTCTAAAAAACCGTAGTTCTAGATTTTTTTTCCGAATATTTCATAAGTAAATTATCAGTGTGAAATTTTAATGGAAAAAAATGGGAATTTTTTTCATCGATATCTTATCTCTCTCTCTCTCTCTCTCTCTCTTTCTCTTATTCTCTCTCTCTCTCTCTCTCTTATTCTCTCTCTCTCTCTCTCTCTCTCTCTCTCTCTCTCTTTCACTCACTGATTCTGATCTCGTTCGATTCCATGGTTCAATGATTATTCATTTTTTTTGATGAAAAAAAATTCTCCTCGATTTGTTTTAAAACTAGAATCTAGAATTACTAAAGAACTAGCATAAGAATTATTGACCAATAATATCGATGACAGAGCGGATTCATGTCAAAATATAATTGAAAAAAATTGATAAGACCTAGCTTAGAGCTGAAACGCAATCAATTCATAAATTCATTCGATTGTAACGAGATTTTCAATTAATGTTATTTGATGCCAAGTTAAACAAAGATAAAGCTCTCTCTCTCTTTCTCACCATTCTTCTTTGTACAATATTGTTCAGTTTTTGATCAGATACCTTACGATGGGTATCTGATCCGTGGATCTTTTTTTTTCTCGCAATCCATTTCGATAATGATTTTGTTCGGAACACTGTTTTCTACGGTCCAACAATGTCAACGACCCGATTTCGCAATCAAAAAATCTTCGTTCATTTAATTTAATGCTCTAGGACTGCCGCAAAAAAAAGAGATAACGTAAGCAAAGATGAATCTGAAAGAGATCGATGCGAAAAAAAAATTGGCCCAAAAAATTTCGATCGCTTTCAATTTGGTTCGTTAAAATTCTATTGATTGCGTATATGAAGGGAGAATGAAATTTTATTTTTTGCTTTGGAAAAAAAAATCAAGATGATTTTCCTCATCATCGTAGTCATCATCGATCAATTTGATGAAAAAAAAATAGATTGAAACGAATTATTTTCATTAAACCAAGAGCGAGAGAGAGAGAGAGAGAGAGAGAGAGAGAGAGAGAGAGTTAAAGTTAAAGTTAAATTTTATTATGCGCGTATCCGCTAAGTGCGATATTTGCGCTAAATTTAAAAATAAAAGATATACAATACAAGATATTCAGGAAGGATAATACAAATAAGTGTGGGTGTGTGATGGATTTCAGACAGTTCTACGTTTTAGGTTGATTGGAGAGTCGGGATTGCGTTCTTTTTGCAGTCCTGTGATCCTTGTCGATTTGGTCCTATGGTCCTTGTTTGAGATCCTGTGTTTCGCAAAAACGTAGAATTGTGGTGTTTCTGATATGATCAGAATGTGTATCAAGTATAGAAAGATATGTGTGGTCAAGAGAAAATAATAAAAGAAAGATACAATATAAGAAAAAGATACAAAAAAAAAGAAGAAAAAAAAAATTTTTTTTTTTTTATTTATAATGAAGGGTTTATAACGAGTATGGCGTAGGTTGATTTTAACAATAGGTTGAGATTAATGAGATATGAGAATAATAGATTAAAAGAGAGAGAGAGAGAGAGAGAGAGAGAGAGAGAGAGAGAGAGAGAGAGAATGAGAGTGCAATTATTTCTTTGGGCCCAGCACAGCATATGAAATTGATTGAAATTTTGCTTTGCATTTTTCAAAACAAAATTTCGAAACCAAAGGATTGATATAGGCAATAAAGAAGCCCAAAAGTAAGAAGAACCTTGAATCTGGCAGGGAATTCGGTCTTTTCTCGGTCCTGGTGATGCAATTTTCGCCAGCTGTATCCTGATCTCTCTCTCTCTCTCTCTCATCGGGTTTCTTTCCTTGTCTCTCTTTTTTTTTTAATAAGTTTTTTTTTTTTGTTTTTTTTTCTTCACATTTATTTAATTCGTTTCTTGGAGTCTTGTTGTTTGCATCCGAAAAAAATCAGCAAAGAAATGGGAGAGCGAATTTCGAGATGCAAATCTAGGCAATATTTTCGTTCGCTAGGGGCTTGGTGTTCTAGACTGGAAGTTTTTTTTATCTGAAGCAAATCAGACATATTGAAATGTCACTAGATTGAATTGATATTGATTCTCTCGCTGGGGAGTCTCTGAAATTGAAAACTGTTCCAATCGAAACAAGATTGAACAACAAGGATTTTTATTGAGCACAAATTTCATATCCGGTTGTTTCGGATTCAATAAAATCATTTTCGATCCATTTGATAGTCTAGTTTAGCGTTTTTTTTTTGCTACAAAAATTTTCTCGCCACAATTTAAATCATTTTGAAAACTAATAGCTTTTTTATTTTCAAAAATTAATTTCTAATCTAATCTAAACAGACAATTGATTCCCATCGTTTGATTTGAATCAGCATGGGCTGTTTGTCTCGATTCAAGCGTCGTTTAATCCATAAAACGCTCCGATTGAGATGGTAATGTTATTTAGATATAATTTATTCAAATTGAATCTCTAACGGCTTCGCTTGATTGCAACCAGAGTAAATAGAATCAAGAAAATTGAAAAAAATATTTCACCTAAGAATAGAGAAATTTTATCACTGATTTTATATCGTGCTGTTGTGATCAAACTAATTGAATTGGATCGATCGATTTGAATCGTCGTCATCAAAAGACTATTTAATTCGATAATCATAATTCGAGCTTGAATAATGGATCGTAATCAAGCTGTTCAACATCAACAGCAGCAACAAAGTGGTCAACAATTTCATCACAGACATGATCATCATCAATCGCACCATCATTCTTGGCCAATCGCATCGACAACAATATTACCGACAGTTTCGAGCGATCCAATTTCATCTTCATTATCAATCGAAAATGATCTCATACAATCATCGAGATCATCATCATCAGCTTCATCAACATCATTACTATCATCATCGTTCTCATCTCTATCGTCCTCATTACTATCATCATCTTCATCATCAGCTACATCATCATCGAAATCCTTTCATCAGCCCATTTTTTGGTCAAATTTGTTAGTGGAATTAAATCATCAACTAGCTATCAAATCTTTATCACCGATAACGAATCGAATTAATGAATCTATTCTCGTCTCAACAATACCATCATCATCATCGCCATCATTTTCGAATCAAGCAATCGATTTCATCCCCTCGATTGATGACAACAAAATTGTCAACGAGCTAATCCATCCGATTCTTTCTCCATCATCGTTGCATCCAACCATAACATCTTCATTCACTGCTTCATCCACTTCGATTTCATCATCATCGGCAGCGACAGCATCAACATCGATAACATCTTCACCATTTCCAACTGAATCTTTAATCACTTTCGACACATTATTGACTTTGATTCTACCGTACTCGATTATTTTTGTTCTCTCGATTGTGGGCAATCTTCTTGTGATAATTACATTAACACTGGATCGATCGATGCGTTCGGTTACCAATATTTTCTTATTGAATTTAGCCATCTCAGATCAATTATTGGGCGTCTTCTGTATGCCATTCACTTTGGTTGGTGTCCTTTTGAAAAGATTTATCTTCGGCCCTGTACTATGCCATTTGATTTCTTATTTTCAAGGTACGAGACGATCTCATTCCCCATCAATTTATTCTCTTAGGACTCATTCTTTGCTGCAATTTTTTCTTTTGCTCCGGCCATTAATTACCAACATCCATTTTATTCTCTCGTTCTCAAACGACCATCCCATTTGTCCATTGTCGCCAATTAATTCTAATACTGAAATTAAAACAGCTGTTTCCGTTGCTGTTTCCGTCTGGACGTTGACTGCGATGTCTATAGAACGCTATTATGCAATCTGTCATCCGTTCCGGTCCAGAGAATCTAGACAAACTAAAAAACACGCCTACAGAATCTTAGCTCTAATTTGGACTCTAGCGTTGATCACAATGTCTCCAACGGCCATAGTAAGTCGTTTGCAGCAAATTAAACAAACAGGTATGAACCTATTATGAAATTCTCTTTCTCTATCTTTTCGAGTTGATTAATCTGGAATTGTTCTTCTTTTTTATTATGAAAATTGTTCTGAAAAATTCAACTCTTAAAAATTTCTCGAAAGGTTTTTATAAATGTCGTGAAGCATGGCCATCATTTCTACACAAGCAAGTGTTCACAATCTTCTTGGATGTTGTTCTACTGATCGGTCCGTTGGTAATCATGGTGATGACCTACAGTTCGATAGCGTTGACTTTAAGAAACAATATCCATTGTGATCGAAAATCGAGCAAATCGAATCAAGGCTACAATCATTCACCTCATCAACGTTTAAACAAAAATTTCGGTTCTTGTAGGTTTAAATTTTCCATTGTAATATTCTCGGTCCTTGTAATCTAATAGATTTTTTTTCTCATTGTTTTGATTTTAATGACAATCGACGGGCAAAAAGTTCATAGAACATTGACGACCACGAACAGTACAAGTAAAGGTACCACTGAAAAACTATCACCGATCGATCTATCTTATCAGCAAGATGAGGGACAGAGAAAAAACCATAAACGAAAGCTATCAACAAGATCTTTCACCAGAGATGGAATGAGTCCGAAGGAACCGAATACTGCCATTTTAATCCAAACCAATGATTCCTATGACAGTTCGAAGAGTTACAGCTATCAACAGAAACGTTTGATTAGAAATGATTTGCATAACAGTGATACTAGCACTGATGGACAAAAACACTTGGATGATTATGAGAATTCGCATAGTAATTCTAATAGTAGCATTGCCGGCAGCAGTACAATACGAACTAAATTAAGAATCAATTACAACAATCAACGTGGATCGAATCGACAAAGACGAATCATCACAATGCTTTTCGTTGTTGTGATCGAATTTTTCATTTGCTGGTCACCGATATTCATTCTCGATACTATGGCATTGTATCGTCCCGCAATTGTCTATGGTACAAGCAAAAAATTCTCCGATTGGATCGGTATCGATATCATTTCACTTTGCCATCTTCTTTGTTTCTGTTCCAGTTGTACTAATCCAATAACTTATTGTTTTATGAATCGAAGATTTCGTGATCATTTCAAATCATTATTTCGATGCCAAACAGTCAATCAAAATTCGCAAACAATCACACAAAATCTAAGCTCAGCTAAATGAAATCGCTAATTGATGAGACAAAAAAAAAACAAATTAACCATTCTCGAAACGAATCATTAAAGTATTCAATTGAAAATTATTCAACTTATTGTTCCGTGTTAGGAATTACTTCCGTAAATCTTGACCTTTGTGAAAGCTTTTTAGTGCCGCCATCTATAACTTTTAAATGTAGCCCTAAATCTCATTGCCAAAATAGGATTCTGTTTTTAAGATTCAAGGATCTAGAAGAATCGAACCACCAAAACTTTGCAGCGAGAGAAGAAAATATAGAATTTTTAACAAAATTTAGAAAAAATTCAATTTATTCAATCAGTAATTTTAATTTAAATAATTGAAAGCGAATCCGAAGAGGCAAAACAATCAAAAAAAGTTTTTCAAATTCAAAAGGATGTGTTTGAATGACTCGAGTTTTATGTTCAGTATTGCTCATCATTTGATGATGATGTGATATGGTGGAAGATTGACGATGATGATTTTGAAAAGATGAGAAAAAAAAACTAGCAAAGATAGCAAAGAATGTGGGATTTAAATTCTCTTATCCAATAAATGCGTTATAGAATCGATCTATCTTTGATCAATAAAAATCTGTTAGTTTTTTTGTGATGTTTCAAAATCATACAAATTGATTTCTGTTATGTACAGTCAATGTCAGCTATTTTTCATTCAGAAACGTTTTCGATAGCGCTTACATACAAAAAAGGCCAAAAAATTCATTGTAGAATTTCGAAATTTCCAAAAGTAAAGTTAGGATTTTTAGACATGTCAAAATTTTATTGACAAGGAATAGAAATCTTCTTAATTAGTTCGAAAAGGATCGCATTTTTATCAAATGATTGAATCACAATGCTTTAATGATACTGATGTACAATGCACTCGAACCGATATTTATTTTCATCTTGATGACAGAAACAGTCCGAACGAAATTATTCCTAAAGCGCCAGCTGCACTACAAAGAACATTTTTTAGATCAAAATTTGATGTCGAGGAAGGTTCGCTGTTATCAACGTTCAAATCGATGCCATCATTGTTCGGTAAGGGTTCGATATAATCTTGAGCGATATCGATAATTTTGTTCTATCGTTTAAAAGCGAAAAAGAGAAAATTAATGCCGAGAAAAATAAAATATTCAATATTATAATTTAGTGCTAAGAATTCAAATTCACATCAAAGAATTTGATGCGAAACATTCAATTATGCAGAATCCGGTTCAAGTGTAGCTTACTCCTACAAATCAACATCATCATTATTGACGTCGATTTTAAAATGGATATATAGTGAAATATTGAAAGCAATATCGCAATCAAAACTTATTAATAATAAGTAACTCTCTTTCTATAGCAGTTGATTTGGTAAATCATTCAAAAGGGATGGTGCTTTCTAGATGTTCCTAAAATTCGTTTGATAAATCGATTTTAATGAAAAAGATTTTGATTGAAGATAACCTTTGTATGGCAAATTTTTACCGCAACTATTTCATTGGATACACATGATATTATTCCAATACGAATAACAAAAACTTCTTTTAATGCTTGTTTCGCTCTCAAGAATCTAGCCCTGGATATCGAGATTGATAGCTATTGATTAAAGGCATCGTAACTATATTAAAAACTAATCAGGGCACATAATTAACACCTTTTGCATAACCTCGAGAATTCATATCGAATGTCCAACAAGGAGGAAAAGAATTTACCTATTCTGGTTGAACTAATCTCACTTTTTTTCTTTTTTTTCTATCTTCTTTTAAATTCGAAAACACTGATCGCTCCAGAAGACTGAGCGTTGAGAGTTGAGATGCACTGGCAAAGCACATCATTCGACCTGCTAAGGAATTTGACCTCGAACCAACTTTATCAGCACAACCCAATAAGTTTATGCGTTGAAAGGAGAACTACGTAAATATAATGAGTTTTTTTCTCACTCTGTAAGACTGTGGGGCATGAGAAAAAATTGAAGTTCCCAAGTTGAAGAGATGCATAGCATTCAATAGTTCTAGCTAAATGTCACAATGTTAAGACCGGATAAAATTTTCTCAGTCACACAGAGTGTACCCCTCGTTAACTGGGATCGTTCGGTAATGACAATGCACCATATGGAAACATGTGCATGTTTCTTCAATCTAGAAACTCATTCAATGCCATTCATTTGGGACTTGAAAATAAGTTACACAGGCTCAGGCTTTCCTAACTATGACACTTAGATAAATTAAGGTTAATTGGAAAACGTTAAAATTCATGGGAACTGATCTCCAGTATTTTCTCATTATTTAACGTTTTTAAGTTTAAGGATGACAAAAAAGTCTTTTTGTTTTAAGCGTTAATGAGACACAAGAAAGCTTTTTAAAAATTCTTCTATAAGAATTATATGAAAATGATATTCAATCAAGAAAGGATTTAAGAATCGGTAGTAAGAACTATTCCTAATTCAAATTATTACTCACCCATCCGCCATTGGTTTCAATCCAATCGAGAAGGCGTTCAGAGACAAATCTACAAAGCCAGAGTGCGACATCCGACACTGATGCGGCATCTTCCTGATCAGCATAATGAGCGAAATAAGCACTGAAGACAAAATATGTGACAATATGATTCCATTGGATTCCTTTCACAAACATAGCATTGCTGAGACAGTAGAAAGATGCACAGCAATTACTTGGCTCAATTTTTTTATCAAATTTTTTGATGATCTCCAAGAAATGTTTTTCATAATTTTTCTGTATCAATCGTCCCAAAGCTTTCAATGATGAGATAATTTGATGATAATCGGACGGCGTCGTCATCGTTATCGTTCCACTCGAAACGTTCGGGAACGGGCGTGGTGCTTTCATCAATTCGAATTGAGAATTATAGAAATCTTTGATCAAAGACATCAATTGAGAATCCATTTGGATTAGTTTGGTATTTTTTTGATTATTCTTATTATTTTTATTATTATTAGAAGTAGTATTTCGATAGGTCATCAAGTCAGTCGATGTCAACATATTGCTATTATCGTTGGCATTGAACTAAGAGAATAAATGATCGATGATGAAATCAAATGATCAATCAATCGCCAAAATTATTTCAAAGTGAATCGATTAACAGCGAGACCTGATAAAAAAAAAATTCGAACAATTGTCAAAATTCAATATTTGGTTTCGAAATAGATTAAAATTTTCAATCTTCATCAAAAAAAAAAAAAAAAAAACAATCGAATGTTTTCTCTTTCACAAAACTTCTGATGCAAAATGATCGTTTGATTGTGGTCAGGGAGAAAATATCGAAGAGATTTCTTTTCTTCTCTCGTAAATTCTCAACTCATTTTCGTTGAAGATTAGAGATGCTGTTGTTGTTGATGTTGGTGCTGGTGAAGATGGAGATGATGATGATGTTGATGATGAGGATGATGATGGTGATGATGGATGTGCACATCACAAAGACGAGAACAGTGAGAAGAGTGAAAAAGAGCAGAGTCTCTCTCTCTCGCTCTTGTCTAGTGCATCAGCAGCATCATCTCATTAGCCCATAAAAAAAAAAAAATTCACACTGTCTGTTCTGGTCTGTTGGATCGCCACAACAAAGGATCAACAAAAAGTAGAAGCATACACTGGAGCAAAGGAGATTGGAATTCTTTTCTCTGAAATGATCGAATCGATTCATTGTCCGATAATCGGTAGAGTAGTGGTAGTGATGTAGTAGGGTAAGTTAAATATAATTCGCAAACATTTTCGATTTCCGATTGAGAAGAAACAAGGACAATTGTTGAGATTCATTCGGAAATTCTACTTCTAATCCAAAATGATTCGAATTCATGCCAAGATCGACAAATTTTTTTTTTCTCCCAAACAATCTCTAAGCTAAGGAACAGAATCGTACAGAAGAATTTTGGAAAAAAATCCTATCGATGAGATCTCACTTCCAACGACTATTCTATTTGAGGTTTGAATAAATTCTTTGAATGAAATTTGAGCGTGGCGCGAATCGATGAATGAATTCGTCAATCTCTGTGCTTCTCTGTGTATCGTAAGCTTTGAGCAATATACACAGGTAATAGCTTGGAACTAGATAGAGATCGGTTTCTCCTAGAAAAATTGTTTGATGCTAAGCAGCCGAGGCAACAATCTTTCACTTGTTTGATTCCTATCGAAAGCATCATCATCGTTACACTTCTGAATAGGCGTTCTCACTTTTATCCCTGAAAAAAATCCATCCGAAATCGTAGCTGGTGATGATCATTGACCAAATCGATGGACAGCATTCCTGACCACATTCCATTAGTTGTTTACGCTTGTCTATGTCGATCAACGAGTTTTTTCATGTTGTCTGCTTCGTTTCTGAAGTAGAATCCACTGTTTTAGATTGATAGAAAAAGCAAAGTTTTTTCCCCTCTCTCTTCTATCTCAATATTGACACCTGTTTGATGCGAACAAACATCAGAACTTCGCTTTTAAACACAAAAACAAACAGACTACCTAAAAAGATCTTTTCTCTTAAGATTTCTTCTCAATAAGAGTTGAGTGTAATAATGTGAAAGAATTTGTTCGAAATTCTCAATATTTTCTCTTGGCCGAAAGATTTTCTAGGATTTTCGATTAGAAGAATTTTAGGGATACTCTTTGATTAACATCAATCAATAGCGATCAAACAAACCCAGATAAGTATTGAGAATTTCTTTGAAACACCGTATGGAGAATTTAATTTTGTCAAATTAGATTTCATTTCAAGATATAGTAATGTAAATGATTTAATATTAAAAAAACAAACAAAATGACAAAATAATGATAATTCGCAGTAGGAATTCTCTTTTCCGGAACTGTATAGAGAATGAATGATTGACGAAGTAAATGAAGATCATTTGTTTTTTCTCAAACAATAATTAAGGGATATTTTTCTTCCTAAGTTTTCCATTCTAATTATCGATGGATGAATGTAGAATAGATTTGGAAACTCTTTAATGTTTGATTCTTTCATTTCCGATAGATTCCACTTCTATTCGATACCGAATTCATTTTTGACCCAAGGATATACATCTGGACATTCAAAACAAGTATGCAAATATCTTTCCCCTTTCAATTGTCTTGAATTCAATTTGCAACTTTTCGGATGATTGCAAGCGATCAAATTGGGATCGATATCTTTTTTACATTTCCATGGCTCAAAATTTGCCAATTGCGATAATGGTGTAGGTGTTCGCATCCATTCAATAGCTTGATAATTGGATATGACATAGACGTCCTAGAATACAATAATTTGTGCAATCAATTAGTTAGGCATCATTCAGAATAATCTTTAAGAAATTGCTTGAAAATACTTTGTTTTGCAATAGCTCATCCAAGAATCGAGTTAAGATTGCGAAATTTCTTTTCTCTTTGAACCAAATCGTATGGAAATACAGACCGAATGGTGCTCGATTTGTGCGATAATGACGATTGAAATTATCTTTAAGCATTGCATAAACTTCTTCATCAGATAAATGTGTTGGACAACTATCGACCATGGCACAAATATGACCCTGAAACATCGAAATTCGCTGATCAAAATGGTTCTTTATTTGTTTAATCATCGAATACCTCAATATCGAATGGATTCATAATCATCTCCCACATTCCATTGAATGATCGAGATGGACATCGTTGTCGAGAGCCATGACATTTATGGGGTATTCGGTAATCTAAAGTGAACGGCCACAATGGTGGATCAGAACGAGGTGCAACCATTGAGCTATCATACAAGAATCCGAACTCTTTCATCTGCAATCAAATTAACTACAATAACGAAACGACAAAAGCAATCGATAATAATTACCATAATGAATTGAGTGTTCCAACCGACTCTCAAGAAGGGTACTCTAGTGCCTCTAAGCTCATCCAAAGGAATTCCAGCGAAACGATTGATAATATTGGCCATACCAGCAAATTCATCGAACCAATCTTCCATTGTAGCATTGAAGGTCCACCAAAGTTCTGGTTGTCGATGTCTAATTCATAATCATTGTGATAATTGAAAACTCACAAGGATATAATCGATGTTTCAGGAAACTTACGTTATCGAATGGATTCCGATTTCATGGCCATCATTCCATAATTTTTGCACGTGTCTATAGTTTGTGTACTCATGTGAGAGAAAAAATGTTGTAGAAATTGGACATCCATTTGGATTGGTGCGATTCGGAGTGAAAATTCTCTCATAAATCTCCCAATTCTCATTATTAACAGCGTCATCGAAAGTCAAAATAACTATTTGAGGAGTTTCTTCCGGCTTCAAATTTCCCGGAATCAAAGTACCATCGACGGAACAGAAACAATCGGGGAGAGTGCAATTGTTGGCATCACACCTCGGTGGTGAGTTTGGATCGGAATCTGGGTCACAATACGATTCATCAGACCAATCATCACAATCTTTTTGGCCCTGTCAACAAATAGAATAAAGATTTGATTAATATGCGAAAACTAAACTCGAACAGTGAGGATTTACATCACAGAAAAGATCACGATTGATACATCGACGATTTGCACAAGCTAGCTGTCCAGCTGGACATATTGGTTCCTCGGTAGACAGCAAAGGTTTCGGTGTGCTAGCATCTTAATATCAGAGGTGGCATTATGGATGGATTTTAAAAACTTTGTTATTTGAATGGCTTCAATCAATGCTTGGTCAAAAACAATACCATGAGATTTTTCGCAATTATCAATTTTGAATTTGAAATCACAAATCTGACGATCGATATCGAACCAGAGACCAGCGGAACAGCGAAATTGTAGCACTTTCTGTCGAGGACACCAAAAGTATTTTGCACAATCCCTGATACCGACGGCATCCGGATTCCGGTAGAATTTCCCATTATCGATGCACGGAACGCCATCTACTGTACCTGAAAATTTCAAATCGGAAAGAGATTAATTTTAGGTTGAAAAAAAGCTAAAATTTTAAACGAATCCATTCGATTTGAACAAATTGTATTGAACTTTTCTTCCCCAGATCGGATTCGTTTAAATAGAATCGGAATGATAATCAAGTAGGCCATCACTCACCATCATCATTCACTGCAAGAATTGTGAGCTGATTGTTGAAATTATAAATGATGATCGATATGATGATGGCCAACGGAAACGCCATCAAATGTCGCCAAAAAGCTCTATTCAGATGCATTTGTAGCGAGAGCGACAAGAAGAGCGATGAAGAAATAGAATGAGGATAGAAAGAAAGAAGAAAAATTGAGCTCTGTTAGAATCGTAGCCTTTCTAGATTCGATTTATGATCATCTGGATGCTTCTCTAGATGTGGATCTAGCTGGTACAAATGAGAAAGAAAATAGAAAATCAATCGAAATTCAACGCATTCGCAAAAAAAAAGCTAGATCGTAACGATAGAGACCTAGTAAAAAGGTAAGGTATTTCTGTTCACCTTTTAGTTTCTCCAAACGAATCTTAGATCATTCACATTATGAAGGAAAGGATTGTACAGATGTTAATGCAGACAGAACATCAAAAGAGCAGATAGGAAATGAACGTTATTAAAAACAAAACAAAAAAATCTATCTAATATTTTTTACAAAAGTAGAGAGAGCGAGAGAGAGAGAGAGAGAGATAGAGAAGTTGATCGAAACGCCGGCTTTCCTAAAAATGATCAGGTTTTTCGACTGGGCGCGTTCTAGAATTCGCGTTCGTAAAAATCAGACAGAAAATGAAATCATCACAAGCAACAAAATTCATTCAAGATTTCTGCGTGCGATCTTTCCATGGAGAGAAAGAAAATTTGTTAAAATTTTCTCGCTTCTCGAGTCTTTTTGTTCGTTGCTTCAGCGTTCGGGGGAAAACGGAAAATCGAGAAAAATGGACGAGAGATTGAAATTTGCAACTTTTTCTGACATAAATTGATGGCGATGAAGGTGATGGTGGTCGTCTTTTTGATGATCTCGATTTTAATTCGAATCAAAACGAAATCAATCGGAACGAATCGAATCCGATGATTCACAATCCGAGACAAAAAAAAAAACTTCAAAAACAGATTCGCTTCTAGTTTTGCTCTCCGCTTCTTTCTCTTAACGCTTGTTGCTCTATCGGTGGCGTAATTTTATCGCTCAGAAAATAGAGTAAAAATAAGAAAAAACAAGACCAGTCCGAGACTAGTTTCGTTTGATCCGATTTGATCTTTAAATTTAGATTGATTTTTTCATCTTCTACATCGCTCCATATTGTCGGTGTATCGGCCTAGCTTTTTGATTGAATTTCTCTTCAAATTTTGATTCTGATTGATTTTTATTTATTCATTCTCGTTCCCACTTCACTGATTCGAGTAATTTTATGATTTATAATCAAAGAACAAAAGAGCTTCAATTTAAAATTACATTGATTGCACAGTCAATCTCAATCGAAATTCAATTTGTAATTCATTTTGGATCGTTGTCAATGTGGCCATCGAGATATGGTGTTGACAAATCCTCAATGATGTCATAATCTGATTGAGTGATTGCGGAAAAAGATTCGCGAAGAAAAATTTTAATTTCTCTTCACAAATCTTTCGAAGTTTATCGATGCTAAAAATTAAGATAATTGCCAAATTTATTTGACAAATCCATTTGATAAAATCTTTTTCTGATGATGCTGATGATGCTGTCTATTCATTGCAATTTTGAAATTTTATGTAACACAAAAAATTGAAATACTTGACGTTAGCGAAATATTTTATTTTATTTTTTTTTTTTTCAATTATAATTTCAAACTAATATGCTTGAAAGAAAGATGACATCAAGATTGTGATAGGATTGATTGAGATTTCACAAAATATCCATTTCATTCGATCGCTAATTTTTTCTTATTGAAAATGTCTTCCATGCAACAATGAAGGTTCTTTGACTTTTGGAATCTCTTGACAAGTTAACGATTCAGCTTCAACAATCGAATTCTCACCACATTTGATTAGTCTCGGTTGGCCACTCACACATGTAATGATTGCTTGTTGATTGTACCAGTAACGAGGATATGGCCAGTATTTGTTCGAATGATCATCTTCGGGACATTTGAATTGAAGTAGCGATTCTGAGCTGCATCCAACTTGATCTGGCCAATTGCAGCCTTTAATTCTCTCATCATAAAAAAGTCCATATGGTTCACATTGTTTTCGTTGTGGTTGTCCCCAAGAACATTCACTATAGAAAACATTGCATTGATTATGATCATCTTCAGCGAAGAAGCCGAATTGCCATGGACATCCAGGTGTACTTATTGGTTTCGCTTCAAATCATTCAATTAATTTTTCTCCGAAACATATCTCGTTCACTTGTATCTATTCAAAACACTTACGGATTGTTTTTCCTTGACAATCAACATTCCAATGATAGGCACAGAAACCAAAAACATGTCCAGTGTGTGAGAAAAGCAAACCGTTTGGACATAGTTCGTGTGTCATTGTACCGTTGGTGCATTGAAAATATTCATCGCAAGCTTTTGGATGTGGATAGCCGAAAACACCTTCCGGTGGACAATGTGTTGGAATCTCTTGAAGGCCGTGATCTAAAGCTTTTTTTTCGGGAAAAAATCGATCATTCAGTATTATAATTACAATCGATTCGATTCGAAATCAATACCAGGATTAGCATCGATGATTTTGATCGTTGCTAAACATAGCGATAAAAAGATCCAATTCATTTTATCGGATATCAAATTGTTTTCTATTCACAAGCAAAAAAAATATTAAAAAGACATTCAAGTAGAAAATTTTACAATTGAAGACAACAAAATCGGATCGAAATGCAACGAAATGTACGATAGTGTTGAGAGACAAGAGGCTAGAAAACAAACAAGAAACTTGCAACAAAAAAAACAAAATTAAATTTAGATTAGCTCTAAGCAATAATGATGTTGATGGTATTGATGAAAGACGATGGTCTTGAAGATAACGAATACGACTCGATTTGTGTCGATCTCTCTCAAATCCTTAGTGTTTGGCTTCTTTTCCGATTCAGATTCAGATTCAGATAGATAATCTTGAAGCCGATCTTCGAACAAATCTTTCGAATCGATTTTGTTTCAACTATAAACTCTGGAGAAACAAAATTGATTTGAAGAAATTTTCATTCCTAATTTTCTTTCTTCTTCATTACTTTACTTCTCTATGCGATTCATTGCTTTAGCTTCTTTCGTTTCTTTACCGAACGAAATTTGTAATTCAAATTATAATAGCCACCTATTATTTGATCAAGAGTATCGATGAAAGAACGAGAAGAGACGAAGACATCGACAGCGATCTCCATCGTCATCTTCTTCTTCGCCATCAACTCTGATCAATGATTTCGATCGTTTGGAGTGAATGAAGTGAATATCTCAATGATTGGTTTGAAAGTTAAGTTAAGCTAAAAGTTTGTTTCGAATCTAGCAAATCGTTTTGTGTCTCGAATGTGATGAATAAGAAGAAGAAGAAGAAGAAGATGGACTGAGAAATGATAGCTCACAAAAATACTTTAAAATGCTGCCGATATTATTATCCTGTGGCCCTCATTGCTTAATTTTGAAATTTCAATTAACAATTATGTTACTATCGAATGAAATTTTATTGCTCATTCTCATTTAGGAAAGCTTCAAGGTGAAAAAATGAGCCAACTGAAATTTGATGATTTTCAATCAGGCTCCAGGATCATCTTGGAAATGATTGGTTCAGAATTGATTCGAATGGAAAATGATTCACTGAAATATAGATGTCAGCAATAATGTGATCAATATCCAGGGCCTAGCTCTTTAGGGTAAAACAACCAATGCCCTAATCTTTCAGTCTCTATTTCTCTCTCTCTCTCACACACTTGTCTGATCGGATCGAAACGATAGGGTCTTTAAACTTAGAGACTAGAGAAAAGAGAACTGTACAAAATGATCTACCGCCACCACTATTTGATCATCAACAACATCACCAATTTCATTCTAGATCCTAAGCAAAAAAAAAAAAAACTATTAATAATAACAATAATCGTCAACAATCCGATCTAAGATAGCCTTGTTCTTTGTTCTTCTCATCACATTGTAAGGGGAAAACAAAGATCTATTCTTAACTCGAAAGGACGGCGAAGCAATGAGAACAATGAACGAATGGTTGGTGAATAAAGTGATTGAAAAAGCGAAAACAAAATTCAATCTCGAATCTTTCATCAACGATCACTGGTGCTAGAATAGAATAGATGGACAATTAATATGTAATTACATGTTCTCAGTGTTGATACCCCATACAACATCCACTTGAAAGGGCGTTCGATATCCGTTCGAAGTCTTTTTCATACTCTTTTCATTGGCTGTGATTCACTGGGGCGAAAGTGAAAATTCTATTCTTTGTTATTTTTTCTTTTTTTTAACCTATCAATTTTAATGTTCTATGTTCAGAGTTGGAGAAAAGGAAACGAAAAAATCTGATCTGCATCGCCGACATTATTTTGTTACTTTCTCAATCTAAACTTAGATGGATACTTTGATCATTGATTCGATCGAGAAGAAAAAATTAGAGAGAATCATTACCCTATTCGATGGTCGGATTTGAAAGCGATTGAAAATATCGCATCAAAATTGATGTCCTTGAATCAAGGAACTTGTTCGCAAAAGTAAAATCAAAAGTGAAGATTACCGACTTAGATGACAATGCTTAATGCTGCCATCATTATGCAATAAAGATTCTTTGCTCTATCTTCGAGAAGAGTGAATTTATAAACTTTTTTTTTTTTGTTTTTTTTTTATTTTTTTTTTTTTTTTGAATTTCTAGTTTTATTTAAAATTACTCTCTAACAAAAATCTTTATTGTCATTAAATTCTAGTTACTTGTAGTCATAGTATCATTTTAGAAGTGTTATGGTTCGTTGCTGTGAGTGAGAGATTCGGTGCTTCGCTAACAATTTTAGTGACCATTTCTCGCCCTATTTTCTTACACACATTCTCTCATTCTCTATTTCCTAATTTATTTTGTTTCAACTTACAATTTCATAGAATCGCAATTTTAATTCTCTCTCTCTCTCTCTCTCTCTCTCTCTCTTTTCGATCCGCATAGAAAATGGTCTTGAAGAAGATTTATAATTGTAAATTCAAGCTTTATAAATCAAATGATTTTCGATTAATTAGTTAAAATCAGTACAAATAAATAAGTATTGAAAATGATATGATATTAAAATAAAATTTTTTTTTCTTTCATTTTTTGTTCAGATTAAAAACTCAAAATCTAACCTCTCATTGAGATCAAACATATCACATTTTAAAGAGTCAAAGATTTAAATATTATATGAAAATGTTTTGCTGCTCGGATTCCGACTCGGTATGATTCGATTTGATGCTTTAGAAAATCGACTAATCGAATTCAAATAATCATTCCAGGTCAGTCCTATGGACAAAAAATCCAGACATTGTACCGATCTACCTTTCGCCATGGTATTCATTCTGTTTCTCATCGGTTTGATTGCAATCGCTCTCTACGCTTTCGCTATTGGCAGTCCGTTACGAATGATCCATGGTTCGGATTCTTTTGGTAATGTTTGTGGACAACAAAATCCCAAAATCGATAATCTTCCTTTCACTGGGCTCGATCTTCGAAAACGTCCGAATCTATTCCATTTGAATCAATATGATCCAATCAATACGATAAAAATATGTGTCAAGAAATGTCCTAATCGTGACTTAGTCAATATGGCTGAGATCTATGCCTTCTACACTCGATATAATGCATCACTTTGTCGATATGATTTTGATTTCAATAGCACACTTGTACCTTCGATTTCTAGTCAGTCATCGACATTCAATCGGCCTCAAGCATCACCGACCTCAGCTTTCAATGATTCTGGTCTTTGTCCCACTATGCCAGTGACTAGAAAGTAAGCCGATTCATTGATTTCCATCTGATGATTATTAATCTATTCAATTTCTATCCGATTCTTCGTTAAGTCGACGACTACTTTATTTTTGTGTACCAGAATTGGCTATTGTACAAGGTTTCGCTCTTGGACATTCCATGTATGATTTCCTTTCGAGCCGAGTTCCATTGAAAAAAGTTGTCAACGACATCATAAATTCACATGAAGAGATGCTAACAATGGCTATAATTGCTATCGTAGCATCTATTGTGACCGTTTTCTGCATTCATTTTGTTGCGAGTTTTGCGTCTTGGTTAATTTTGATCGTCATTTCCGCATTACTTTGTGGATTGACAATTTTGTTTTGGTGGGCGTATTTTATCACGAAAAATCCCGAGAAGCTTCCTCACAAGTTAGCTAAACTTTTGCCCGAAGATTCCGAAAATGAATCGATTCTGTTGGTGGTAGCGATTGTTTGCACCATAGTTACAATCGTGATTATTTGCGCTGCAGCGAGTATGAGATCTCATGTCAAATTTGTGGTCGCCTTGTTTCAGGAGACAGCTGCTTGCATAAGATCGATGCCACTTCTTTTGATTCAACCATTATGGACGTTATTAGCGTTGCTTGGATTTTTAGGACTATGGATTCTCATTCTTATGGCTCTAGCTACCTCAGAAAATATGAGTAAAGACACGCGAATGTTACAGGCAAATATAAATTGATCAATAATTGCGACAAGTTTCTTATTACTAAATTTTATTTGATTCCAGAGTACAAATGACAATAGTTTGATGGATGGAAAAAATAAGTTGACCTCATTTACTCTCATCAAATATCGTAATTCATCTTGGATTCAATTCATGTGGTGGTATTTGATAATCGCTCTAGTTTGGATTGCTGAATTCCTCTGCTCTTGTCAGCAGTTGATTATTGCTGGTGCTGTTTCATCATGGTACTTCACCCGTGATCGAACACAACTTGGCTATCCTATCCTAGATGCAATCAATGATTTAGTTTTCTGTCATCTAGGATCTGTAGCACTTGGATCATTTCTAATCACTTTGATAAAACTACCTCGTTTGATAATCCAAGCAAACGACAGCACGATTACGTAAATTTGATAAGTACAAAATTGCTCGAACAGCTTTAGAGGCTTGCGCTTGCTGTCCTTTGGGATCGTAGAGAAATTCTTGAATTATTTGACCCGAAACGCCTACACCATGGTCGTCTTGAAGAGAAAAAATTTTTGCTGTCAGCTGCTCGTTTAGCGTTTCAAACCCTTTATTCCAACTGCTTTACGTGTTCGCTGCCATCAATTCAATAGGCGATTTTATACTCTTTTTAGGTAAATTAATTGTGGCCTCTTTGACCGCCATCGTAGGAGTATTTTTGATTCGGGCAAGTATTTTCATTATGTATCGCATTCGATTAATTTTGAATTTTTTGTGGATTTTTCAGTCCAACCCTTCAGTCCATTATTGGATAGCACCAGTGATGCTGATGTCCATATTTGGTTTCTGGATCGCTCATTGTATACTTTCAGTTTACGAGATGGTCATCGATGCAATGTTCTTGTGCTTCTGTCATGATATGAATACACATGACGGTACACCAGGCAATGAATATTATGCTCCAGAATCATTGATGAAATTCTTGAAAGATGATGAGCAAACCATGCAAGAAATTCGGCCTGATCAGAAAGTTCCAACATCCGCGATCGATGATATTGATAACGATGATGAAGCTGATCAAATCGATCAGCGACAACAAAAAGGAATCTATCCAGATCTAAACAATGATGATTATTCAACAATCAATTGACGTTATACTTTGATATTTGAAATTCTCACTCAACGAATGCTCACCGAAAATTCATGACAGTATTATCAAACTTATTTTTTGTGTTCGAAAAAAAAAATTTCAATTTTGTACAAATAAATTCCAGTCTTTTGAAACGAAATTTTAAGATTTTGTTTCATTTTTCAATTATTCTAATTAGATTCATTCAAATGGCTTATCATTTCGGGCCTTTGAGATTTTTCTCCAACCAAATCTTATGAATCCAAAGTAAATGATTCAAACGCAATCGATTCGAATCGAATTGTTGACATAGCTCAATGTTTCTAATGCTCTGATTCCACCGAATTGATTGTGATAGAAACAATTTCAATTCGATCAACGTTAGTCGAATCGTTTGAGAGATTATCAATGCTACACCATCGAAATTGATCGCTTCGTTCTTTGAGATCGTTTGTTTCGTCTCGTAATCAATCGTACCAAATAAATCCTCTAGAAGATTGTCAAACGTCGTAGAAATTTCATATTGAACGAGATGGATAGTTTTAGATAGATAAGGCCAACAATAATATAGATAGGAAATCTCTATGATTAGCATTATGATTTCTGTCAAGGAGAATCCGAAAAGAATTCTAGCAGTGAAAGTGATACCTATCGGTTTAGGCTGAATCTTTGGATCGTCTTGTTTGAAATTAGAATACGAAATTATGGTCAAGATAGAAATGATCAAAGCGATCAGTAACGATAGACGCAATTCATAACGAGGCATTATGAAATAAATTGGCGAGAAAATTAACACATCCAATATTGGTAAAAGGAACACTAAAGCGAAGCTTGCTCCGAAATACCATTGAATTATGTTAGAACGTGACAGAGTCATCGAGTCTAATATCTCATATAAAAATTCCTATTCCAAAGAAAGTGGTATTAGTAGTAGCGGAGAGTTTTGTTTCAAGAGTTTCCGATCAAGAATCAAATTGAATTTAACTCTTTAATTAGAATAATTAAAAAAATTTGGAATTTGGATATGTAGGATTATAATTTCAACGCCTCTAAATGTTTAGAACAAATAAAATTTAAAATTGTTGACGCCCATCATAAAATCAAACAAAAAACTACGATAATTAAAACGAAACACAATGCTCTGCTAGGCGGTGGTTCTAGTGGTTCACATCATCAATAATAAGGTCACTTCATTGATTCTCAAGAGCATAACTGAACTGAACTGAACTGAAAAATAAGAGCAATGATTCGCCACACCCACTAAGAAAATTACACACTCTTTCAACCCTATAATGAATCGAAGGAAATGTGAAAGTGTGGGCAAAACTCTTTTTATTATTATATCAATGATTTCTATTTGGTAATAAGATTGAGTAAAAATTTCTGAGCCAAATTCGAAGAATGATTTGAGTGAGATTTTGACGAACAAATTTTAATGCTTTAACAATTAGAAGAGATAATCTTGAAGCTTTGATTTTATCGGAAACAATTTAATGCAATCGAAATAATTTCTCCAATAATGATTATCCGATCTTGTACTCGGTAATTTCTTACGCAAAAATTTAATTGATTCGTTTAAATTCCTTGCAATATCTTTCTCGATCGTTAAGCAATCATTCCATTTGATTAAATCCTCTTCATCGTCAAAATCTTCCTCTTCGTTTAAGCGAATCGTTTCGAATCCATAGATTGATTGATAGTGGATCAAACTGATCAATGAACATTGATCCAAAACTGTTCGAGGCGAATTTAATAAGAGCTCATATAGATTACATCTTTGGAGATATTTTCGCATATATTGTTTGACGATCTTTATCGAACATTGAAGATCATTCGCACATAGCTCGAATGCAAATGGATTGGAATTTTTGCCGCTCTGATTGATTTGCTTCCAATAGATCTCGGTCAATCGGAATGGTCCACATAGATATTTATCCGGTTCGATAGTACGGCAGCGAGAATTAATTTGACAATTCGATGAGGCCTAAGAAGAATTCTTATGATTCATTTGATTCTCGGTGCAATCACATCGAATCACTCACCGCACAAATACAGCGAAAACAATTGTCATTCGACAAAATCGATTCGATGGCAAAACGATCGCCATATCTCGACCATAGTGTTGGAGTTTTTTGAAATTCTTTCGCAATAGTTTGTGTGGGAGACAAACTAATAGATATCATCATCATCATCATCATCATCATCATCGTCACAACCGAATATCGAAGCATTTTTCTCAATCGTTTCTCGACGAAGGATTCGAAAACAATCTTTTTCACTCTCTCTCTCTCTCTCCCTCTTTTTTTTCAAATTATATCCATATCGACAATCAATCAGGCGTGAAACAATTTATGAAAGGCATAAAAATAACAAAATCAATTCGAAGCCTGTTCTATTCTTTTATTTATAGCAAAATTTCCGGATATAAACAAGACAAAATATTTGAAGAAAATGAATGGAAATGATATTTTAATTGAGAGAACAATGAGGAAACAAATCAAGAAAGATATAACAAAATTCGATGTTACGATGTTACAAATCGTTTGAAAAAAAAAATCAAGAGCTAAATCAAACAGAATATGGACACTATTCACAGCCAGAGAATTCATTAAAAATATTTTCATTAGGAAAAAAAAAATCAATTAAAACGTTTCACAATATCAATTTATCGACGTTTAGCACTCTTAGACAATCAAATTTATCGTTGGACAATTCACGTTTGACATCGACATTTAGTGATCACTTGAACTTTGACCAAACGCCTATAGACTCTAATTCGTCTTCTGGGACCATTGATAGTGTCGATAGCAAGTGAGTCTACATTAGTCTCATTTAGTGGTGGATTACTATCTAGATTATCTCTTTCGAAATCCAACGATTTCTCTCTCTTCGCTGCCCAAGTCATCAATCTCAATGCTTTACCATACTGATATATTGGACATTTCAATCGGACAACAATTGATTGATAATGTAACGGTGTACAAAAAGCGCATGAAGAGAATGGTAACGTTTCATTCGAAACGGATGGAATATAGAAGGAATTACAACGTCCGAAGCAATAATTGTTATCGATGATACGACTTTTACAACCAGTATGGCTTATCTCCTGTTGATACGGTATTGTCTCACAGAATCCAGCTTTTCGTTTGATCAGTAATTTTGGATTCGCGGAGCCTAATGATGGTATCACCACCGATGATCGTAACGATTCGAATGCTTGCCGAGTGACATTTGAGAGCAATTTTCTTCGACCGTTTCGTCTTCTTTGTATCAATCGTTCCTCACCATCTCTCTCTTCGTTGTTTTTTAGATAATCTTCGCTGTTCTCACTGAGCCTGTTTTGCTTCCTATGCTGTCGTAGTTTCCGATCAAAATTGATCGCTTCAATTTCATCTTCATAATCTTGTTGATTGAATCTATTCTTTCGGTGGCGGACGATTTGCGTGCCTTTGCATACGACTCAAAACTAAATAATCAGCGTCGGATTTTTTTTCGAATATTGGTGTTGCAAGTTGATCATCATCATACACTTTTAAAAAGTCAGAATTTCGAGGTCTCACTGTTGTCAATGCCGAGAGCATCTTAGAATATGAAGGTTGTTGTTTCGGAAGGGTATTGGCGATCACTTTCATTGTTGATGCTATCGTCATCATACCGGATGTGTTGATTTGTGCTTCAAAAATCAACACAAACAACCACATCACAATCAAAGTGAATAAATTTTCGCCGATCGATATAAGCTTAGAATTCAAAGCGAACATTTTGAATCGATAAATTTTATTCTATTCTAATTTCAAACCAAACAGCAAACATTCTTTCGGAATTATAATTTTCGTATTTCACAGAGACAATATCTCAAACACAAAAACCAAAAAAAAAAAAAAAAAAAAACTCGTCACAAGACTAGAAGTTTTTCAGTTGAAATTCTACCAAAACGAAACATACGTGCACCAAATGAAACACAGCGATCTATTGCGTGAAACATAAAGATGAGAAAATCACAAATCAAAAACACTTGTGATTGAATAGTATAACGATTATGGCGAACGGATTCATTCATAATATTCCCAGCGATTGCGATCGAAACAAAGCCACATTTGAAAACGATGAAGCATTTTGGAACAGCGAAAAAACAAAAATGAACACAAACGAATAAGAATCGAATCGGTCCGATAATTGGATCATTGATTTGATATCAAAAGAATTCGATCGAAAAATTATCTAAATCAATCTATTCGATAGATACTTCGAGTGCTTTGAGATGATCAAGCAATGCGATCAAGTTCGCAAGTGATTCAGAAACAATTCAGCGCGCATTTTTAAAAAAATTTATTTTTTTTTTGGTCTTCAAAAAAAAAAAAAAAAAAAAAAAAAGAAGACCAGATTGAATCGTGAAAGAAGAGTAGAATTGTTACGCTCTATGCTATGCTTCACAATATGTTTGAGGGTATTGGTGGTGATTTAGTGCGTTCGTATCTGTGCGAATGTTTCGATCTCTATCTCTATTTGTGTATGAGTGTGTGTGTGTGTGTGTGTGTGTGTGTGTGTGTAAGATTCCAGATTTCAATGTTCAGCAAGTGAAAGCATAGCGATTGAGATTGAGAAATGTAGAACTCCGACCAATAGCGATACGCGATAGTTTTTACCTGCTTTTGAACTTCACTTTTCAAATTGTTAAGTTATTAGAAGAAGAAAGATGTAGTATGGTGATGTTAGAGAGAAAAGATTCAATTTTGATTCAATTCATTCAGTGAATGATTCTTTTCTATTTAGTTTTTGATCCCTAGATTCTATCATCTCGTTTAACGGATTCGAATACTGATTGAGAATGAGTTTATCAAGGACAAAATTTTTTTTTTTTTTTTTGAAGAAGTTTTTTTGTTGAAAATTCTGATTCAAATTCATAGAATTCGAGATTCAATTCGAAAAAAAATGGATCTCGGACGGATTGCTTTAAAATCTCTATCCTAGAATAGTCTTTGAGGTAGCCAAAAAATAAAAAATAAAAAATACAAATGTACAGCGATAGAATTCTTAATGTGAAAGAATTCTTCGAACGAAAAAAAAAAATAAACTAAAATAAATTCCTCGATCTTTGATCTTTTTTAAAAAAAAAAATCCATCAACACTTTGATCATTTCAATTATTCTCTAACACCGAAATCGACCAGGTGTGCTGGTATGTTCATCATAATCATTGTGAATCAATGTGTGCGGTGATCTTATTTAGTATTTGGTAGCGAATTCAATTCATCTTCATCCAATGGAATGGAAAGGTTGAACTTGAACGAATCTAAATTTTAGCTCTTGTAGAATTTCACCAATATTGTCTCTATTTTTTTTCTTCATTGTCCTCTCAGCTACTGTTCTGTTTCATTGAAGCTTTTCAGGTGGAAATTCTTAAATCTTAGTTTTGCGAATTTTTTTTTTTTTTTGAAATCTTCAATTCAACAGTTCAGTTAGAAGCGAAACAAGAATAAATTGATTTGATACTAAATGATTGAATGTTCGACTTTGACTGAGAAATTTCTTCTCTTCTGACCTACAATTTTGCATTTTGTTTCAACAATCATAAGAAGATCAACAATTGTCAACCTGTTGCACCAAAAACAGAACAGTTATCTCTCGCTGCGCTAGAGAAAGTTTAGAACTCGATTCGTTATTTTAAGATCTAATGAAATCAGAATCATTTCATTGTTGATAGAATACTTAGATCTCGATCGAATAGAGAAAGCAATAGAGCAACAAAACGAAATTCTAAAAGCCCAGGTGTTCGAACGATTGTTGCTGTCAATGCTGTCAATGTTCAATGACTATTCCAATAGCTTTCAAAGCTATTGAATTTTTGCGTCCTTTTTTTTCGAAGCCAATAAGATCATTTAATTTTTTTTTTTGGAAGAAAAAGAATTTCTTGAATTCGAAAGATTTTGATGATTCACAAACAACAGGAAGAATGAATTTCGCTCGTTTACCCGAGTTTCAGAATGAACGATTCTCAAACAAATAGTTAGATGTACTCTTTGGTATAGTTCTCAGTAAAATTAGAGAAATTTTTTTCCACCAATTTTTTTTACAAATTGGTTTTGTATCTTTCCGAATCAATTCGTATCCAAATCGTTAAGTTAGCTATTTTTTAATTTACGAAAACAAATTCTATCTCTTAGTAGATCTAGATTCTAGATTCTAAAGTCTAAATCATTCGGAATCGTCTTGTTTCAATCATAAATGGATCATATAATAATTAAAATTGTTATTTTTTTCCTATAATTTGCATTCGGACTATTTATTGGGCTTCTGTCAATGATACGCTCGAAGAAATCGTTATCGCTTCGGATTGAATCAATCTATCTCTCATTGTTTGTCCCCCCCTCTCTCTCTCTCTCTCCCTCTATCTTTTTAATAATTCTTTTTTTTCATCTAAACCTAACAGCTTACATCGCTACCAATCGAATTTGTCTGGCGCCATGGTCTTTTTTTCCAGTCTGGACGTTTGGTTCATCTATTCCAAATTAATAATGAATTTGTATAGGAAAAAAAAACTCAATCCTTGAAACAAGAGCGAAAGAGAGAGAGAGAGAGAGAGAGAGAGAGAGAGAGAGAGAGAGAGAGAGAGAAATAAGCCTCTTTATCAATCATTCCATAATAGTAATTATTATCTATGTTTATAGAATTCTCTTCTAAGAAACATTGCTAATAATGATATTGTTGTGATGATGGTTAGTAATGGCTGTGTGGTTAGATGAACAAATCACAGCTTACACATTCAATTGAAGATTAGATAAACTATCAACGATAAAGAGAGAGAGAGAGAGAGAATAATAACAAAAACAAAAATCCAGACAAAAAGATCAGTTGAAAAGAGAGAAAGAGAGAGAGAGAGAGAGAGAGAAAGAATCCAAAAAGTCTCGGTAAATTTAATCAATTCGTTTTTATCTTTCTCTCTCTCTCCCTCTCCCTCCGATTGATTTCATCTCTGGTGTCTATGATTCGGTGATGATGGAGATAGAGAAAGATAAGATCTAGACGCAAAAACACACAGACACACCGACCAGAAATCGAGAAAAGACTGTCACGATTTTGTCTGAGGAAATCTCACTTTAGGTGTCTCATTTCACCAGATTTCTATTCTCTCCGTCTGATAGACGCCACGATTATCAAAATTTGGCCTCAGAGAGAGAGAGAGAGAGAGAAAGAGATGTTAATCTCGAACACACACACACTGGTGATAGAAAAGATGAAAAAGATTTTTAATCCACACAACCCTCTAAAACTCTAGACGACACTAGAATCACCTTCTGTCTGATTGTTGGGTGTCGTTTGGTGAATCTCGACAATTTCATCGAATTCTTGCATTTAAATCGTTTCAATTTCTGGATCTAAATTATTCGAAATATTGTTCGATGCTCAAAGTAACATCTGCTTTCTAATCGATTTGGTTTGGATCAAATTTTTTCAAACTCGAAATAAACAAAAATTCTATTTGAGCTAAATCCATTCATTCTCAATCTAATATAATCTTTAGAGTCTCTCTCTCTCTTCGTTAAAATCGGTCAGTGCGAACAAACAGAGAGAGAGGTAAGAACGATCATAACCATCACCACCATCATAACCATCAGCACCACCGCCACTATCAATAACAAACATCAAAACTTCTTTTCTCCTTAGTTCCTAATTATTTGCCAATCCTATTTTCTTGATCGATTCTGATTTTCGAATAGTCTCGCGTATTCTTTTTTTTCCGCAGTCCGTCTAGCTCGTGCTAGAATAAATGAATGAATCAATGAATGTCTGGTGCATTATTGGTCTTGTGGTAGAAACTTGTGGCTAGACTTTTTCGATCGAAAGATTGGCCAAAAAAGAATCAGCATCAATTTTTTTTTCTAATTTCTTTGGAAAAGACTTTATCATACGTTTAGAGAGCACCGAAAAGAAGAAATTAGATTCATCAGTCTGGCTCATCGACCGTACAGTGTGATTCTAATTAGGACTGATCATGTCGATCATGTCGATCATGTCGATGATGATGATGGTCAATGTCAATGGCTTTTTTTCCAACTATCTCCTTAAAAGAAAAAAAAAATTCTAATTATTGAAGGTAACTGCAAGCATATAACGAGAGCTTGAAGTTTACCCAAACTTAACTAATTGACCTTAGGAGATTTGTTGCTGTTGTTGTTCTTCTTCTTCTTGCTACAAAAACTCTCTAGCTTTCAAAGAGATTGAGATTCTATATTACGAATCAGTGTGAAAACGCTGATATCTTTTTTTTCTTTTTTTTTTTTTTTTTGCTTTTTTTTCTCGGTAATTCATAAACGATTTGTCAACACTTTGTCATCATTTCACCTTTGAACCTCTCTCATCCGAAACTCTATCGACTATCAAGAGAGAGAGAGAGAGAGAGAGATTGGAAATTTCAAACATAGAAACCTAATAGAACTGGTATTCTGATTGATAAAACTCAGCTTCATTTAGCATTGAAAGTAGATGATCTAGAATTTAAAATCTAAAATTCCACATAGATTACTTTGATAACTCTAACGTTGAGCTATGTTTTTAGATTTGATTTCAATTTGAATCAAGCGCTATGATTTTCTCAGCTCTCTCTCTCTCTCTCTCTCGCTGTTTTTCTCACTTTCTCGATCTCATATTTGCTCAAGGAGTTGGTCAAATACCTAGCGATCTCAAAAAAATAGATGAAATCTCTCTCTCTCTCTCTCTCTCTCTCTCTCTTTTAAGCTTTTCACATATTTTATTGTCGCCAAAATCAAGCACAGCGAGTGACGATGATGAAATGTGAACACTCACTAAGAAAAAATCAATCCATAACAAAGTGTTCGCATTTTGAAGAGAAGAAGAGAAGAGAATCGCGGGTGAAGATCGCTTGGAGCTATTTGATTCAAATGCATTTTTGCTTTGTCCGAGATGATTTTATTGGATTCCTTGCTTGCCTTTTTTTTTCTACAAATCTCATCTCTAAAGCTCTTAAACTATGTAAGGATTTAAGATCCTACGATTTTCATATCTGTTCTTTTTTATTCATAACTTTCTCTTTCGCTCTCTCTCTCTCTCTCTCTCTCTCTGGTTCGCTGTTTGATCCAAGCAAACAAACCATTCAATTTTTGATTATTTTCCTTCTTTACTTACTTCGATACTTTTATTCAAATACTTTCAGCAAACATCATTCTCTGCTCTCTCTTCTGACTAGCTGATTCGGAAGACCAAACGAGAGAAAGAATTACTTTTCGAAGAGATGCGAATCATTGGAAATTATTTGACTCAAAGGAAAAAAAAGGAATAAAATAAAACCAAATTACTTCATTGAAATTCACGGGATCGAATGTGGATCGAATCTTGCTGCTTGTAAAGAAGTAAAGAAGCAAAGAAGAACAGAGGTGTTAGAGAAGAGATAATAAATACCTTCGTTTGTCTTCTCCATCAACAAGCCTTGAATCATCATCATCATCATCCGCCGTCCAAGAGAAGGAAAGGAGATGGAAAAGTGAATGTGTCAAATCTCAGCATGGATCCATTTTAGATTTTGCCTTTTTTTTTTTCTTTTCAATGATTGCGGCATTCTAGCGCACCAAATTTACATTCGACAATGTTTTTTTTTTATCTTTTTAGTTTTATTTTTTTTTTCTATTCTTCACTTTTTTTTTATTGAACTGATTCAATCTAATCTGAATTCAACGAGAGAGAGAGAGAGAGAGAGATTGAAACCTAACCTGCAAATTTTAACGTAGAAAAATAATAATAATTGTGAGATGGATTATGTAAATATTACAAACTAATTTTGATTTCGATTGAAAAACGATTCGATTATCGGTAATACGCGCTCTGCAGAGATAAATTTCGATTTCATATCTGAACATCAAGTTTCGATTCGGAAGAGATCTCTCTATCAAGCAATTATGATGAAAATTATCATTGAGCAAAATCAAATTTGAATGAAATTGTGGTGATTGATCTTCTCACCAGAGATCCGAAATGATTCCATTCGATCTCGTATTTCGATTCTTAGCCTCATCTGATCTTTTCTTTTTTTTTTTGATATTTTTTTTTTGTTTTCAATTTTCCGATCTCTTTTTTCGTAGGAAAATACAATCCACATCCACAATGATTGTGAGTGTTGTAAACACAAAGCTCAATTGAGAGAAAGCGAAAGCTGTTTCAAATCTTTTTGTATGAGCCATTCATATCGGATTATCACCGCAAGTGTTCCGTAATAGCTATGTTATCAATTCATAAATCTCATCTCGATCGATTCTAGGTAGGCAGTGAAGAAGAATACTGAAACAAGAGAAAGAGAGAATAGTGATGCTAAAAAAAAAAAAAAAAAGATGAGACGATGTTCGCGTGGTGATGGATATTCTTTGCAGACCAAGATGCACAAGTGAACAATCGAAATGAGAAGATTATTTTGTCAAATTGGCGACAAACTCCAACTGTGTGTCTGAGATCTAAGATTCAGACAAATTCACCGATGCTCTCTCTCTCTCTCTCTCTCTCTCTCTCTCTCTCTCTCTGGATTACAATAACGAATGGTAATAATCCCTGAAAAGTTAGAGCTAAAGAGAGAATATTTCATTGGTATTACAAATACTAATTCCATCTATTCTCATTCAGATTTTTATTAGGTTTTGATGTAATCTTCATCATCTCGAACTTCATCTTTTTTCTCCTTGTTCTCCTTTTGAAGAAAACTAATTGTTTCATAGAGAAGAAAAGGTGAAGAAGAGAAAAAATTCTCATAAATCCGATCGTTTTCGATCGAGAAACGGATAGATAAAAAAAGAGAGAGAGAGAGAGAGACGGTACGCTAAAAAAGGAAATAATAATGTATAATTCTAGCACAGGGGTGTGTCGTTGGTGATGTTGTAGGCGTCTGCGAACGATTCTGTCTAGATTCTCTCTTGCTCTCGATACGGTTGTTACATTTTTCAATTTGATTGTTACAATTAAACAATCAATAATCAAATTGTTTTCTCTCTCTTTCATTTCTCAATCCTAGGTGCGATCTCAATTAATGTGAACGTCTCTTCTCGACCTCTTCTTTTATTTCTTCTTCGCTTTGAATTTAGCGAAAGCGAATCGCTTATCATCTCATATCGCTATCTCTTCGTAGAAGTAATTAGAATCATATAACATAATTGATGATCGTGATTGGTTGTTACTCGTTTCAGAGTACACTTTTCTTTTTGTTGTGTTCGCAACCGGAACTATTCATCGTAAATTGATTAGTTTCTCTCTAAATCTTATGCTATAAACTGAAAGAGAGATAGAGATTGAGAGATGGATTCTTTTCAATCACTTTGAAAAGAATCGATAGGAATTCTTTGCGAAAAAAAAATTCCAGAGCAATTTAATTGTCTTTTTTTTTTTTTTTTGGAACAATTTGATTGAATTAGTCTCTGGTAGCTAATTGAGTATTTGAAATTCTTTCCGATTTTGATATATCCTCTATGAAGGGCCACTTATTGCATCAATGAACACTGAGACCAGAATTATGAATGACAAAGCATAAATCGAGATGCTGGGTCCTTGTTACTAGATTTAACATTCTTGATATGGGAAATTATTTTCAATGATTATTACAGCACTGATTAGAGAAGATCTGATTGAATAAATCATCGAAGATCTGATGATCGCTTGAGTTTTTTTTTGCCCAATCATTGACCATTCTACGCTGATTCCAGAGCTCATAAATCATATCTGTTGCTGTTCTCTCTGTCCCAGCATTAATCATTCGATTTTTGTGGTGAACATTTTCATTGCTCTGCTCCATATCACTTGTTGTTGCTCATTAATATTCTAGCTGAACCTTACCTTCTTGAATTGAACTGTTTTTCATAGCCAATTTTTTTCGCATTGTCATCATTGCTGTTTACGAAACAACTAGAACAAAATGGCAATGAAGACTAGGAAATTTGCCTCATCGAATCGATCTCGAACTAGACTTTCATCTAGGCCTAAGTTCACTAATCGACACTTTAATACAGGTCGAGAAAAGAAGAAATCGCTTCGCTTGAAACGAGAGAAAAATCGAGATAAAGAGATCGAAAACGCTGTCGATTCCATTGCTAAAGCTTCGATATTTTCCAAACATCAAGAGATAAAGAAAGAAGAAATTGATGAAGATTTTGTAGAAAACGTTAATTTTTCTTCAAAAATCAAGAATAAAATTGAGGACGATTCGATCACTAAGCATCAATCAATGGATTCATTCAATTCTTTCTCATCAATTGATCAAAATCAGTACGATTTTATGGCTGAAAATCCCACAATTCTTTTCACATCTTTCAACGAGCAAACTGCTATCAATGATGATCTTCTAGTCACTTTATCTGTAAGAGAATTGAATCGACAATTGAAGCAATCAGGATTGTCTAAATCGGAAATGATCAAAATGAAACAACGAAGACGAACATTGAAGAATCGAGGGTATGCAGCATCTTGTCGTAACAAGCGTTTGGAACAAAAAGGTATTAATCTAATCGATTTTCGAAATTATTTATTCTGAATCTTCTTATTGAAAAAAACTAAGGTGATCTTGAGACTGAAAAAGTCGATGTGATTCAAACTGTGAATGAATTGCATGAGCATATCATCAAGACTAAGAATGAGATACAGGAGCTCAATCAAAAGTTTGAATCTCTTAAAAAATATGCTATCCATAATCAAATTCAATTGCCTAACGATTTCGACTATTTCATTATGGATCATGGACGAATTTTAATCGAAACAATTTCATAATTTTGAAGCTCTGTGAAAATTTATTGTTTCATCAAGAACTTAGAAGTGTGAATATTATACATGTTGGATTTTTTTACATCATTCACTGAGAATCTTTAGTTATTTTAAGTGGATTCGTAAACGTTCAAAAATCGTAACATTCACGGAAATCGGAATAATATTTCGAGTCCAGATACCATTGGGCATTGCATTGACCGGTTCCTGAAACATGTATGGCTGCGAAATCATTACAATCGATTGTACCATCTTCGTTGCAATCTTTACGGTGCCGTTTCAAGTATTCTCGAACTGTTTGATCGGCACATTCGCGATTATTCAAACACATTTGAAAGTTTTCCAAATTGGATAGATCGCCTCTATTGCCAGGTTTACCTGCTTCAGCCCAATATTCCCAATCCACTTGATATGGTCCACAAATGCTTCTTCCAGGCTCGTCCGATCGACAGCCTATTGATGCTCGACATTTGCTTGAAGCCTTTATGAATGTTTGAGACCAATTTTTTTGTATGAGATTTTTATATGATAAATAAAACAATAAACTTACGTAACAAATACATTCCAAACATTCATTATTGATAACATCGTCTCGATTGAAATTCGGAGAAATCGTTGTAGAATTCTGGCGATTACGTAAATGAGCCCTACTTTGTGTCGATGGTGATGGAGGGACTCGGGGTGCGAATGCATTCGGATCGATTCTTTCTTCATCTTGGTTACGCCTCGGAACCTCAAACACATTCGAATTGTCATTGGAATGATCTGAAGGCCTTGGTTCACTGAAAAATTCATCATTTCTACTTATAGGCGGCTGTGGTTGAGTTCTAGGAATTATCGTTGGCTGGGGTTGAGGTAGAGGTTGAGGTGATGGGCGAGGGGAAATTATTCGAATACCATCCTCATCGAAACGATGATTTCTTGGATTTGCCAGGGGATTAGGTGGAGGTGGTGGTAATGGAGGAATTGATAAGACTGGAGGCTGAGGACCAACTGGACCCGAATTATGAATGATATTCGATGAAGGTGGCTTTATACGAATGATAATTGGACGTGATCGATTCAAATGGGATAAATCAATTCTAGTTACCGGTCTAGGGGGTTGAGGAAATTCTCTAAATCGTTCCGATGGATTATTGATGCGTATTCGTAAAACATCTGTCGGCTGGTCGAATTCTTCAATCGGCCTTGTTGAATTAATTAACAATGGTCGGGTCGCTAAAAATGATCAAGATTGTAATGATTTAATTTTCCATCTTACATTTTTAATACTAACATCTTGTTGGCTTGATGGAAGTTGCTGGACATTCAAGAAATTGATTCCAGTAATCTGTTGCTGCTAGAGCTTCGATTTTACCGCAGCCATGAGGGCCTAGTTTGTGTATCAAAGCGTAGTCTATACAATCGATTTTACCATCACCATTACAATCTTTTTTCCATTTGCTCATATATCCTTGAATGGCTTTCTCAGAGCATTCTTTTTGTTTCGTACAACTGGCATATTCTTCACCAGGTTGACCGCCATCAGCCCAATATCCCCAACTGAGTAGATAAGGACCACAGTATGCCCCATCACAACCTTTGTTCAAGTTACATTTGCTGCTGGCATGGCAAAGACATTGAACACAATCATAAGGAACTACCTCGAAGCCTCGATTTTCATCGGGCAATCTATCATTCGGATGGATTTCTGGGGTTGTGGTCGATCGAATGTTATTTAATGGGATTGGGTTAGACGACACAATCACACTTGATTCGTTTTCGGTTTCAATCGGTTTTAATCTTGGTCGCTGAGGAGGTGGTGGTGGCGGAATCGGTGGAGGTATAAACAAAGTTCTTGGTGATGATGGAGTTGGAATGCGTGCTGATGCAATCGGAAGATTTGGACCAGAGAAATGAACTCGATTAGGATTAGCACGAGCTGGAAGCGATCCTGAAATGGGTCGATTCAATGGACCAGGCAAAGGCTAAAAAAAATCTTTAAAATACTTGTCAAGGTCAATTGTTGCTACAGACCGGAAATCGATTATCGATTTTGTGTAAATCCTCACTATTGATGATAAGTTCATTCAGTACTTCATTATCTTCGTCACGTAATGATGTTGAAGCAAAAGTATTCGCGATCCCAGAGGAATCCACTCCTGCTGATGCTGAAGCACTTGCTCCTGGAACACTAGCTGATGCTCGAGCCACCACTGGTGGTAAATTCAATGGCAAAGAAATAAAAGAATTATCCGGTGCAATGAGCGGAGAAGGCTTTGGTATCTCTATGACTAAGTTAAAAAAAATCTCAATTTAAGATTCTGATCCTATTATTCTTATCAAAGATATTCCACGTACGAGGATGGTTTGAGATGTTTTCTTCGGATGAGATTGATGGAGAAGATGGATTCGATTGAAGATAACATCGATTAAATTCTTTCCAATATTTACTTTCATAGAGCCATTTTTGTTGGCAGTTACCAGGACCAGTCTTTCGATTGAAATCCGAATCAGATTTGATAATCCAGTTAGTAAATTTTCAAAATATTCATTTATTTAACATCGCAGACCTTGTGTATGGCAGCGAAATCAAAACAATCCACTCGACCATCAGCATTGCAATCGTTACCCCATTTGGCCATATAACCACGTACAGTTGATTCCGCACAAGATTTTTTATTCAGACAAGTTTCGAAATCGTTTGCGAAACCAGCATCACCAGGTTTACCGGCATCGGCCCAATACGCCCATGAAATTTGATATGGTCCACAGAAATATCCACCATTGGCAACATTATGACATTTGATGTTTGGTTTGCATCCAGATGATGCTAAACACATACAATCTAAACATCGACGATCTGGTTCTTTCGCAGACCACACTGATCGATTTATGATTGCGACTTGAAGCAACCAATAGAAAACGATTTCTTTCGAAAAAAAGGAAATATTCCAAAAATTGAATTGAATTTTATCAATAATCTATATCCTACTGGTCATTTCCGATCGCGGAATCACATCAGCATTGAGCTCGAAAAAGTGTAAAATAAGCAAAGAGTTATGCGAATATGTTCGAAAGAAAATCTCGATGAGATAAGAAAAACACTGAAGAATCGAAATTTTTCCAAGAGCTATTCAAGAGTCTATTTGACAGAATGGTTTGCTGGCAACAAACTAATGACGCCACTATTGAGGATCGAAATTCTAAACGATTGGATTTTGAATCACCGAGAGATTAAACAAGGAATTTCGAATTTTTTTTTTGGCTATCCAAGATCCGATAAAAGAAAGAAAGAAAGAGAGAGAGAACAAACTCTTTCACTTTCATCGAAGAGATTATGTCCAAGTTTCCGTCGACTCTGATTGTTTCCACTGATTCTCCGTGCTAAACAGTCTGAGGGAAGGACGCTAAAGTGAACAGAATTGCAACAGTAACGAAAGGTGTAGAAGATCGTTAACGTTTGAGAGGATTAACTTGAAGAATTTCAAAATGATTGCAATCATCATCACCATCCTCATCATTTTCATTATCACCACCAATGATCATAATCAGAAAAACCTTGTTCTTCAAAAAAAAAAAAAAAAAAAAATATTCGGTACACTGACAAGTGAAATGAAATCTATTCGAAGATCTCTTTCAATTTCTTCATCTTCATTCTCTAAATCTTGTTCTTCGTTCATCAATCTCTAACGCGCCATGAAGGTCTGTGGAAGTAATTAGATATCGACAAAAAAAAAAAGGTTTAAAAGTTCTCTTCTTCTTCTTCTTCTTCTTTTTTATTTCATCTTATTGCGATTGAAATTCATTCACGTCCATTCACCATGGCCATTTGATTCCAACTTTGTATTTCGATTTGATTTTGTTTTGTTTGTTTTATTTCACTTTGTTTCCCACCACATATTTCAATAATTCATCAACGAGTAGAAAACGATTCTCAATCTTATCTCTCTCTTGTGCTCACTTTCTTTTCTTGTTGAATGCCATTAAGAATTTTCATTTTCTCTTCTTAGGTTACTTTCGCTTAGGTTATACTCATCGAATCGTTTGATCAATCCCCATCAATTCATTATTATGTTTCGTTGCGAGAGCTCTCAGCGAATACAAATTCGAACTTAGATTCTAATCCAAGAATCAGTAAGAAGCTATCTAGATGATATTATTTCGTTTTCAATACCCTCGAGATGAAATGAATTAGTTCTAGAATAGAGAGGAGAATAAAATAATCGAGTTTGAAGATTAAAAGCTCAAACTTGATTTTATATGACGGCGAACAGAATATTTCAGGCCATAAATTTCAAATGGCCACGCTTGCTAAGAGAGTGATGAACCAAGAGATATCGAACATAACAATAGAATGACAAACTTGCCAACTTGACTTTCACACTTTTAAATAATTACGATTGAATCGTCTATACTAATAAATTGTCCGCTTTAAATTCCAAAACATTCAACAATGTCAGAGGAGATAGAAGAATGATTGACAAACAATGAAACGGATGAAATCCATTAGAATTGATTGATTTATGTGGATTTAATTTAAACATTCTAAAGTGAAGAGCTGTCCTAAAAATTTTTCTTCCTTCGAAAAAATCTTAGTTCAATGTGAATCAAAATTTCTGTAGAGAAAAATTCTAGAGATTTCAAGTTTCGAATGCAATGCAATCTTATCGAATTTAAATTTTGACTTTAACTTCCGATGCTTTTTGCCCCATCTATTAGCAAAAAAAAAGGTTTCAGGAGGGGACAAGAAGCAAGGATCTTTTTGCAATTGCCCTCTATCGGACTGATCAACTATAATCATCATCGGTGAAGACGACACGTGTCTGAAGGCAAATTCCATTAAAGCACCGATTCATTTGTTTTCGATCAAATTCCATTCTGGTCTGGTTGATTTCGATTTCGTTCGATTGTCTCATCATAAAATTGAAACATTTTGAACAAATTTTTCTCTGTTTGAATTGAAATCAGAAGTATTTGAAAATGCTCATAATTAATGGTGATCTTAATGCGGAGAGCGGCCTAAAAACTCTCAATGATTATCTTGCGACTCGTAGCTACATCGAAGGGTGAGTTTCTTGTTTTCGAACTCTATGACCTAATCGATTCGATTGAGATTGAATCTTTGAATTTTTTTCAGATACAATCCTTCACAATCTGATATTGTTCTTTTCGATGCATTGAAGAGCGTTTCTGATGAATATCCTCATCTTTCACGATGGCATCGTCACATTAAAAGTTATGGGGCTGAAAAATCAAAACTAGGAGGCCCTAAGAAAACTTTGAAAGATTTCGGTGTTACTGGATCTACCAGTTCGGCTTCTGCAGCGAACGATGATGATGATGTTGATCTATTCGGATCAGATGATGAAGTCGATGAGGCAGCTGAGAAAGCAAGAGAAGAACGACTTAAAGCTTATGCTGAGAAAAAATCTAAAAGTAAATCACGTTTTTTCTCTAACCAAAAAGATTCCAAGCTGAATCTTTGTTTTTTTTTGAATTCGTTCATAGAACCAGGACCTATTGCCAAATCAAATGTGGTGCTCGATGTCAAACCATGGGACGACGAGACAGATATGAAAGCAATGGAAGAGTCTGTCAGATCGATCGAAATGGATGGATTGAAATGGGGAGCCTCTAAATTGGTACCCTTAGCATATGGAATCAAAAAATTACAAATAGTCTGTGTGGTTGAAGATGAAAAAGGTTTGCAAGAATATTCTTGAATCTCATCTAAAAAATGTTAAACATTGGTTTTTGTTCTTCTAAACAGTATCAATCGATGAACTGACCGAGAAGATTGAACAATTTGAAAACTTGGTACAATCGGTCGATGTTGCTGCTTTTCAAAAAATTTAAACAATATTTGTTCAATTTTTATTGCAAAAAATTTCAATCTTTTTTTAAATATTCAAAATTTTACAACGAAAATTCATTGGAATTTCAAATAAAAATTTTATAAATGGCATTTTGATACAAGGAATTTTTGATCTTGAGATTCGATAGCGATGCGAAGATAATTGATTTTGATATGATCAGAGAAAGAGTTATGGACTGTTTTTCAAAAACCGCTCTCATTTATTCTTGACACGCTTCAAGAGCTTTTGGAATGCGTTACGAAAATCCGGACTGTTCGAAATGAGTTTATTTGATCAAAAAAATTTAGCAAAGCTATATCTAATTATCAGAAATTATTTTCACCTGAAAATGGTATAAAGAAATGGATTCAATGTTGAATTAGCCCAACCAAGCCAAACGAAAAAATCGAATAGATATTTGTTGATATGACATCGATCACCACATAATGGCATCACCAATGCCATTACAAAAAACGGAAGCCAACAGATTATGAAGACTCCTAGAAGGAGAAATACGATTTTCAGTCGATTACTTAAGATTTTCGATTTACCTGTGATTATGGTCAATGTTTTCGCTGCTTTGCTCTCTTGTTTACTCTCACTACTTCCACCGTTATCGAATCGTAGAATTTTGTTTCGAAACTTTAATTTCCGTATCCTACGTCTTCGTTTTTGTGATTTTGAGAGTTTACGATGATGATGATGATGGTGGTGGTGGTGGTGATGATGAGGATCATCACGATCATCTTTCCGTAATGATGATCGTTTCTGTATCACAAGCTCTGGAACAATGATCTCTACATTCGATTGTTGATCAGATTTCTTCTTCTCTGAATCCTTTTCATCATCATCATCATCATCATCATCGAGTGATGTTTGATCTGTTTTGACAGGTGTTTCAGTGATTTCTCTAGATTCTTCCCCATTTTCATCTGCATCATCATCATCATCATCATCATTTTCATTGGTCCCGATTTCTTCATCTTCATCATCGTCTTCTTCATCATCATCATCATCCTCATCACATGTTGTCATGAATTCTGTTTCTCGATAGAATGACAAAGTACTATGCCTGTGGCCATCGGTGGCATCGCATGAGCTGCAAGCAGTCGATTCATAATCATCAACATAGATCACAATGTTGGTGGGCGCATCAGGTCCATCAATGATTATGGTAGAATCATCATCGAGCGAGGATTCATTAGATTGTAAATCATTGTTATCAATCAGCTCATCGAATCTAGCCATTCGGAATCTTTCACCATCTAGATTCGAATCTGATCGTTTTCGATGTTCATTTGAAGATGGACCGGTGAAAAATTGAACTATAGAAAATCGTTTGTGATGTTCATTAGCGTTCGTAGCTCCCACATCTAACCGATTCTGATTAGTCAATATTTTTATTGATTGCTTTCGTTGAAAGTCGATTTCATGTATAGATCCAATCGAAGTGATTGGTTTTGAAAATTTCCGCGGATTTATTGTGACCACCGATGATGTTCCTTCAGTAGATAGGGTTGTGTTTGTGGTCGCTGTTGTTGTCATTTCAGTTGCGGTAGATGAGGAGTAAACACCGGATGTAGAAGATTGTTGCGGTAACGTTGCAGCAGTCGAAGCGGAACTAATAAATTCTTCGTTCGGATTGATCGAGACTCGATGTGCCATTCTAGGGAACTCTTTGATTTCAGATTCCTTACGGGTTCGATAGAAACTAGGCCTTCTCCTAATACGATATTGATAACGCTGTTTTTTCATTTTTAATCTAGCTTTGGCAACCTGATAGATTCTTTTCGTGCAAGACAAATCGAAAGATCAATAAATTTAATTAGATATTAGAATTGTGAAAATCAATTTATCAAAAATCTCTATAATACAATGAGAGAGTTTTTGAGAAAATCAATCATATCGCAAATGATCGATTAGCAGAGTAAGAAAAAACAATCTATTCAATCAAAATTCGAAGCTAAAATAGAGGATTCAAAAGAATGAGAACTTTGAAAACTCGGATCAAAACAATCAAAGTGATGAGATTCGATCGAGAATGGCCCCAGAAACAAATCGATATAATTCACTTATTAGAGATATTTTTAGACCCAAAGATTAGATTATTAATGGATTTTTTTTTTTTCGTTATTCTATCTTGGATCACATCACGATCCTCTCTCTCTTCTCTCTCTCTTTCTTTAATCGGAACTAAATTAGATCTTTTGGCTTTTGAGATAGATTTGGAATCGGAAAGGAAAACTCTTTTGTTAAGAAAAGCTCAAGGTTTTTGATTAGGAAGAAACTCTCGATGATAATCATTCTAATTATATTTTTGTATTTTTGTTCCACCTTTGGATCGAATCGAATATGATTATCATCAAACAACTTAGACCAAAAATATCCTAAACAATAATAAGCTTGATTCCTATAATTTCTGGGCCTTTTTTCGTTCCGGTATCGGTGATGATCGAGAGAGAGTTCATTCGGAGACTAATTGGCAGTCATTCGATAATTAAAGATAAATTCACTAGCAAACTGAGAGTAGATTGATCACAATTTGATTGTTCGAAGAAATAAGATAGCAAAAAAAAAAAAAATATAATTTCAATTCGTCGACGATCGATCGATTCGATTCGATTCAAAATGCGAAACCTCTATTCCACATAGATCGATTCTCGATCGAATAGTTTCGTTTTGTTTCGATCATCATTTCGTTCTTCTTCCATATTCATTAAACATTTATGATTGTGTATTGGAAAATGCAATTAGAATTTAGATTTTTTGTTTTTAGTTGCCTCTCGGGAGATCTACACCACCATCATTACCACTATCAGTGAATACAAGTTATCTGAGACTTTATTGAACGATAATGCTGGAAATGTTCATTATCGAAGTCTAAATTCTTTTGCTTTAGCCTAGGAATGATCGCTCTCTTGTTTAGAATGATTGGATTTAAAACGTTCAACGAAAACGCATCAACGATCGTACAACAACAAAACAAACAGAAACAAAACATCGTTTCAAAGCAATAAAGGAGAAAGAAAAAAGTATTTTACCTATAATATTGAAACAATAAGATAATTGATGGCCCATAGAACGAAGCGATTGTGGCAAAAATTTGATAGCTCAAATCTTGTGAGATCATACATTCTTTACGGATTATGATTCGATTCTCGAATTCTGAATCCTTCCATCCGAGCATCGGTCCTAATGAGATCAAGGTCGAGAAAAGCCAAATGATTGCGATACCGAAACAGACGTGTTTCGTTTTACGTCGATGTATGTAATCAATATGTGTGACGGCCCATAATCGATCACAAGCGATCGCTAACAAATGAAATATGCTTCGAGAGAATTCAAAACAGCCATTGAGAATGGTGGCGAAATGTGTGAAACAGAATCCAAAAAAAAAAAAAAAAAAAAGGCAAAAGATTAGTTCAATTGAAGAGAAACAGAATGAGCTAATTCTTTTCGGTGTTTTTTTTTTTTTTTTGAAGAAAGAATCCGATTCATAGTGAATTCTTAATATAGAATCAAAAAAAAAAAAAAAAAAGACAAATCGAATCGATAATAGTAATGATTGGTCCGATAGTAGATTTACTAATACTCTAATTAACGGAATGATGTATTCTTTTCCCCTTGTATGAGTGTGTTTTTTTTTTTTTTATTTGCAGTGAAGAATAACATCGAAACTATCCCAACATCTCATCAGTGGTCTCATCAATACTTCAAATTCTCTTACCTTGTTGTACAGCAAAGTACATCAATGAATGTCCATAGTTCGCATAGTTTCACGCCCATATTCCATTGGCCAGTGACTTCGTAAATGGCTCCGATGGGCATCACCAAACAAGCAACCAATAAATCAGTGATAGCCAAAGAGACCACTAGATAATTGCCAACGGTCCGTAACGATCGTTCCAATACGACTGCCGAAATGACAAAAACATTGCCTAGAATGTCGATCGGTTTGTTTGGTTTGGAACAGATAGAAGAATCGAAAAGAATAGATGAATAATAGTAATAACAGTAATAATAATAATCATAATAATAAGATAAAAGAAGAAAAAGATAGTGCAAAAAATAAAGCAGGCACAAAATCCATTAGAGAATTGCTTCGAGTAAATGATTGATGTCTTGATTGATCAATCAGATTAGAGAAGAAAAGTAAAGAAAAAAAAACAGAACTTCGAACGTCTTTTTTTTTTTTTTGCTCTAATTTTTCGGTCTACAAATTACTTACCGATGATTGTGGCGAATATCAGACATAGGAGTATCGAAGAGAGCCCTATCAACAGCCAAACATTTCGCAATGAATTTGGATTCGTTCCATTCGTTGAGTGATTAGAAGCTATCGTACTGCTCGATTGGTTCGAATGAAGATAGGCGGTCGAAACAAGATTTTTTAGATTGGAATCGATTTGATTGGCAGACGATAATCCACTATCTGTTTGTCGAGAAAACAGTGATCGTTGTGGAGGTGTGAAAGATGCAGCTAACCAAGAACGATACGATGATGGTGGCGATGCTCTCGTATCATCAGTTTTGTTTGAGTGAAATTTTGATCCGATCGAAGCGTTCGATACCGGAAATACTATCACAGCAGGCGAATTCGTTGTCAAGGTTCCGATGGAACGTTTCGATGAGACTTTATAAATGTTTCGATCGAAAGATCGATTTTGTTCATTGATCCAATCGTTGAAACGATTTCGTAGGAAATTAGTTTGCTTGAGATGAAGTTGATGATTATTGTGATGATGATGATTATGATGATAATAGTGTTGGTGGTGGTTGTGATGGTGATGGTGATGGAGAAGAATAGAATCGGTCATCATCAACAACATCATCATGATCATCTTTCATCTTTCGAGTCTCTCGCAATCATAGCAAACTTTGTTTTGTTCTGTTTTTTTTTGCTTTCAGAATCGTGATCCGAATTCTCTGATCTTTATATCAAACGATCATTTCGATATATCATCCAAGATTGGATGGCAAAAAGATCGAAATTCACATCGATCAAAAATTGTAATTAAATCAAATTTTTGTTCAATCATTATTTTCATTTTCTTCTTTTTGTAGCTCAAAATTGTTTATTTGATATGCAATGACAGTGAAGATTGATTGTCTCTTGAAATAGGAAATTTATCCCTCTTCCTTTTTATCTGCTTCTGGTTTCATTCAAATCGAATCGTTTTCTAGTAGTTTTGTTTGAGCAATAAAATTTGAGATGATAGGCTATGAAGATGCTTGAGGCTAAATTGAGAGGATTTTTTTTTTGCGAAAAATTTTGTTTCGAATTTTGATGAACGAGAATTGTTCGAAGATCAAAACAGACGAAGCATTTCTTCATTTCATCCCGAAGCGAAAGAAGAATATGATTGCACTGGAAAAATGATGAAATGATAGCGCATTAATGATGCATCTCTTGAGACTATTCGTTGCCAATCTATTATGAATGTGTTATGATAGCATTCGAAACAAAATGATTGTGATGAAGAAGAAGAATGCTCTTCTCGATAGTTCTCTTCGATAGATTCAACATTAACACATCAATTCTTTAGGAATAATATCGATAAGTTTTGAATCCATTCAAACATACAAGGATTCTTGAGGCTTTTTGATTTCGATAAACAAATTCAGATATGGACCAAAATCCAATAAGTGCCATAGAGAAAATGCAATAGATTCAAAGAGAACGAAAAACCGAGATCATTTCTAATTGATAAAAATAATATCCAAATGGAAAACAATTAGAAAATCATCAAAATCATTGATTTTTTTTTCTCATTAATTCAAAGTGTTTGTGTTGAGATCAACCTTTCTTTGGAATCGGGCAAAATTGACGTATAGAATATGAGATTCATAGCTAAAGCAATCATTACTTGATCGATTCGGGGCCTTATTTTTGGATTAATTTTAGTACTATTATTCTGTTCTACGCATTACAGAGTGCTAACGTACCAGAACAATCTTAGATATCGATCGAATTTGATTAAAAAATTAGCATTCTCCATTTCTTGAAGTGACTTATCTAGATTCCAGAACCTACTAAACTTAAGAAAATATTGATTATTATAATTAGGTTTAGTTTGATTAAGTTTTCAACAGCCAAAAAAAAAAAGGTAATAAAACTTTCTATCTTAGCTCGACTCTTTTCTCGGCACCTGGAACCTATCAGCACACCATAAATTAGAATTGATAGATTTGAAAAATATATTTAAACACTTCTCTCGATGATAATTTACTCGCATTTTTGTGGTTCACAAACAGTTTCCTATCGAATTCGATTCTCTTCGAGTAGAGAACGGTAATCGATGATGGCGTAATCATAGCAATAATTTACGATTATTATTCGTTCCGATCGGATCGGTAAGGATCGTTTGTTGGATGAGATGGGAATTTATTTATTGTTTTTTTTTTTGGCTTTGAATATAACATAAGTGAAATTCTAGCTTTTATTCCGTCTTCTCTATCGATTATTGCATTATTTATAGTTATAGTCGCCTGATTTGATGCTAATGATGATGGTGAGGATTCATCTCTACCACCACCACCACCATTATCCTCATCATCATTATCAAGGTGTTATTTAAACAATCACACACCTCTCTTATCTATCCGAATCAAAGATGGTATGGGGATTGTTTCTAGGGTGGAGGACCAAAAGCATCTACCTAGGCCGAATCTAGGATAGAAGAGAATAGCAAGTGAAAAGATTCTAGAGAGTTCTTTGGCATGTGAAGTGATTGCATTTAGACCGAAAAAATTGAGATTGCCATAAATTGTTTCATTTCTTCTCTTCTGTCAAGAGAACACACCATTAATCTGGTTAGATTCATTCTTTTATTCATTCATTCATATGAAATTGTCTAGTGTTGGAATTATTTACAGAGAATCGATTTTTTTTTTTCGTTGATTCTCTTTTCTTTTCGCTCTCATAGCGAATGTAGAAGAATGCAAACACAAAGAATACAAATAAAAAAAAATCTAACTTTCTCTCTCTCTCTCTCTCTCTCTCTCTCTTTTATTGCCTCTCAACAAGATGATGGCGATTTATTCACAACGTTTACATTGGTCTATCTGTGTGTGTAGGTAGATTTTGATGCTAATCTAATTCATTGACATTTTGTTTTGAGAATGAAATAAATTAACAATTCACAATGGAATGGTATTTCACCTGGATGTGAAAAAAAAAAAATATATATAACATTTGATATTTAATACATTTTCCAGTTTACTTTCGCAAAGGGAAAAGCGAACAACAACAACAACAACAATAATAATAAAAAAAGAGGTTGCAATTAGGAGAAATAAGAGGGGGGAGAGAAAATGTTGCTATTATTATTATTATTTTTTTTTTTTTGAAAAAATTTCGGAACTAAAATAGGGATACTTTTGATTTTTAATGGAATTCTTCCACTTCCTTCTAAGATAGAAACATTTTGAATGTTCTCTCTCAGATTATTTTCTTGCAAAAATTGGCTTCAGATGTTAGCGATTAACTTCTCAGCAATAAATCAGAAAAATTTTAATTATTTCATTTCATTTCGAAATGTTTACTGATAATCAATGAATTTAGTGGAGATTTTTTTATTCCAAATAAAATAGTCCCAATAAAAAAAAAAATCAAAACCAATTTGACATTTTGGCTCCATAGAATTTGATGTTTCTCAATCAAAAAAAATAAAAAAAAAAAACGTTTCGGTAAAATGATTGCTTTTCTATGCTTTTCGTTCAAAGATCAAAAATAAATTAAATTTCTAGGTAAAAAAGAAAGAAGAAATTGGGATAGGTTTTTTTAGTCTCACTGATCAAAGAATCGGATCTCATTCGATGAACGGAACAGAGAAGAAATCTTACAGAAAAGACCTGAGAAAAAAAAAATCTCTAACGAACTAGAACGCTAGAGAAGCTAAGCGATGAATGAATGAAAGAATAGCGAGAAAATTTCAAAGCAAACAAAAAAAAAAAAAAAAAAAAAAAGAATCAGTTTTGGGAAAGAGAGAAGATTTGATTGCGTAGCAAATAATTATTGTTGATTGAATGATGGTGAGGTGATGGTGATGATGGAGAGAGAGAGAGAGAGAGAGAGAGAGAGGGGAGAGAGATGATGAAAATCATCACCATTCACACCACCACCACCACCAACACCATAATCATCATCATCAATCAAATTTAATCAATAGATTTCTCTCTCTCTCTCTCTCTCTCTCTCTCTCTCTCTCTCTCTCTCTCTCTCTCTGCTCGACGACATAAACCTACAATGTTTTTTCGATTTGTTGGATTATTATTATTAGCTTTTTACGATTGAGTTCGGATTCGATTGAGTGTTCGAAAAACGAATCCGAACCTAGCTATATGAATGGAAAAGCATCGAGAGTACATCGACATCGTCAAAAAAAAAAAAAAAAAAAAACGATGGCACGGCACTGATTTGGTTTGATGATGATGGAACGATTCGGATTATTGGATCCATTCTCTTTCGAAACATTTGATCGGATGTACTACGACCAGAAACAATGCACAGAGAGAGAGAGAGAGAAGGAACTTCATCTTCATCTTCATTATTATTATTATTATTATTATCTGAGATGATTTTCTTCTCGTTGGGAGAAAAAAAAACTTAGCCTAAAATTTTCTGTATCTTTACCATTTGCCAATTTTTTTTTCGAAGCGAAACTATTCATCGAAGAAGAGCGACAGAGATACAGATTGATAGAAGTTCTAGTGTTTCTACGCGTTGTTGAAGGAATGCTAAGACTTGATCAAAGTAAACTAGAATTTCTTGTTTCGGAAGGAAGGGAAAGGGAGTTGGATGAAAAATTTAAAATTTTCTAAGTTTTTGTATTTTTTTTCTCTCTCCAAAGTAATTCTAATCGCATAGAATAGCGTTCTATCGTTTTATCTATTCCATTTTTTTTTCGTTACATTCTAATTTTTTTCCCATTTTTTTTTTGATTTCTAAGAAAAAAGAATTAAATTTGAGAGTAGAGTAGAGTAGAGCTCTCACAAATGGATATTCATCGCATTGAAACTAGTCTACTGGAACGAGACATTAGTCAATTGGATTTGAATGATTATTGTTTAGGTTTGTGATTCGAAAGTGCCACAGTAATGTTTTCTCGGTAATTTTTGCAATTTTATTCCTCCATTCTCTCTCTCTCTCTCTCTCTCTCTCTCTCTCTCTCTCTCTCTCTCTCTCTCTCTCTCTCTCTCTCTCTCTCTCTCTCTCTCTCTCTCTCTCTCTCTCTCTTTCTCTTTCTCCTTCACTATTTTATCTGTGTTTTCAAATTAAAAATATGGACCAAACAGATAGATTGAGGTAAAGCTTTGTGAAAGCTGTTGTCAATGATTTTATCGATGTGATAGACTTTAACGATGAGGTTTCTCTCTCTCTCTCTCTCTTTCTCTCTCTCTCTCTTTGAAACTCTCTGGAACTATTACAATGATCTTTGATCGAAAAATTTTCTGAAAATGTTCTAGGTTCACAATTCACGAATATCGTTATTTCGGTTGAAAGACTACTCTCTTTTTAAAATAAAAAAATGGTAGAAATATAAACACTAGATGGTCATTTAGATTTCAGATCGAAACTATCCAACTTCAAATCATTTCAAAATTCTCTTCTTTCCCTTTATGAACTCTATTGGAACAATGGAATTTTTTCTGAAACTAAAAAAATTCATTGTTCTCTTTTTTTTTTTTTTTTTTTTTTTTTGAATGAAAAAAGTTTCCAAATACTACTAGATTGAATCAAGCGGAGAAAATAATAATAATAATAATAATAATAATAATTCAAAAATAGCATTGAGAATTTTATTCCGAACGAAATGGATTTCGGCAGATGCTTCTCTGATAAAATCTTTCATTCTCTAACGAGAAGAGAAAATTATTCTCAAAAATAATAAATGCAAAAATTATAGCTAATAAAAAAGAAAATCCAATTGCTAGGATAGTATTTTTTTTTGTTTGTTGAAAATTTAGTCAAAAAAAAAAAAAGGATTAGAATTCATCAGTGATAAAATCAATTTGAAAAGAGAGAAATGAGTTTCGATAGGAAAAAATAAAACTTCAACAAAACATCGAAATGAAAGGTAGAGCTATAGAATCTAGGTCCTAGAAAAGATTTCAGATCTCATTTTGTGCATAATTCATTTACGAACATTATTCTTCTCTAAAACGAAACAAGAAACGATGGATGGATGCAATAAAAAACTTGTAAAATTTTTCAATTTTCTAGGAGAAATTTTTTTTTTTTTTTTTGAGCTATTTGCGTTGATAGTTACACAATGCTGATTTGAGCAATTATGATGCGATGAAATATTGGCCAAATTCTTCCCTCTATTATTCGTACGAAAGAGAAAACCAAGCCATTGAACAAAGACGAAAACTTTTCGTTTTCCAGGAACACAATGAACTCAAAAAAAAAAAAAAAAAACAAGTTTCAATAGTTTCTAATTCTCAACAATCGTTATTGGTCACCACCAGCCACAACCAGCACAAGCATATAGTATAAATTGCCCAATTATGCCATAGTTACTCATAATCTAACTGTCGTTTTACAATCAATAAATGTTACCGAATTGGTATGATTGATTCTATGATACATTGCACTGATCAGATGGCTAATTTTAAGATGGAACAATCGAACATTGAACAACTTCGAAACGTTCTAGAAATAATTAGTGTACTAAACCAACACTATCCGTAGTTGTTTTCATTTGTACGTCTCGAAAATATTAACTTATTAGTGTTTCAAACTATTTCAGTACCAATATATTGATAAATTATTGATTGAAATAATTATCCTCTAGATTTTTGTGCCTGGAATTTTTTTTTTAGAGGACTAGGAAAAAAATTTCATCTCCATCAAAGCAAAGATATAAGATGGAATAGATCGAGGTGATTCCCCTCTCTCCCTCCCCCCGCCTTTCTAGGTCTCATTGGAGCATATTCTAATTGATTGAGCCTAGAATTCAATCAGACAAACTTCTAGGAGCAACGAGAATGAAAACAAATGAATACAATGAAATTAAAATGAGAACAAGGCAAAAATAATCTGATAGTTGACAAGATAATATTTTTTTTTTGCCTGATCATATTATTGTTGACATTAACAATCTTCTTCATCATCCAAACAGTATCAGTATAATTATTATCAATAATATTATTTTTACGTAAAGTTCTGGTTTGATGCTGATGAGGATGATGGTGATGGTGATGGTGATGGTGATAGCTAGGGATCTAGTTTGATCTAGCCCTGGTCCCTGGTTGATCTCCACAACGGATTTCTCTCAATATCTAATACGTCAATATGCAACGAAAAAAAAAAATCTAGGATCGCAACTAAAACAAAGGTAAAAGATCAACGATATTCTATGCTGATGCAATCGGTCTGATTCGATGAGAATTTTGATCTGCTGGCATTTCAAGCTTGAAATCAAACATACACCCAAACAATCACACGCCCAGAGAGCTTGAAATTTGGAGACAAGAAAAAAAAACAAAACTCAGTGACAGAATCGAATAGGTAAACTTTGCAGTGATTTCGATCAGTCTGTACTCAGTTACGCAATGCTACCGAAATTCTTTTCATACTATTCATTGACTTCTCAAAAAATGTTTCAAAAAAGATCCGAATTTCAAGGCCCAGATTGAAAAGTTAAATTCAATATTGATTTTGCCTCCTCTCGATGATGTAGGAAGATTTTTGTTTCGGCTACGAATTCGTTCGAAGTTTGGTTTTTTTTTTTCTCCAAGTTACAGTTCGCTACAAACCTCTCCATACCATCAATCATTGCGTTTCGAATTTTTTTTCCGCTCATCGAATGCTATTAGAGAAAGAGAAATTCTATATCTAATCAAAGAAGAATATCTTAGCTATAAGATTTTAAATATTATCTAGCGCTATTTCGTAATAAAAAAATCGATCTGTTTCTTTGTTTCAAAGAAGAGAAAAAATTAGAAACAAAAAAAAAAAAAAAAACAAAAAATTATTGTCTGCTTTTTGAGACAGATCGATAAGCAAACTGCAACCAAAAATGCCGCATTCATATTCATTAGAGCAAATAAAATTATATCAATAATAGTAATAGAGAAGATTTATCAAAGGTGGAAAGAGTCTGGGAGAGAGAGAGAGAGAGAGAAAAAAAAGGAAGGGACTAAAAAAACTTTGATACAAAAAAAATGAAGCTAATCTTAAATTATAATTTAACTATCCTCTCAATCATCGAAATATTCTCAATCTTAATCGTTGATGAAATAGTATCAATCCAGAGCGAATGAGAGAGAGAGAGAGAGAGAGAGCTTCTTTTTTTTTTAGATTCAATGAATTTCAAAACAAGCAAATCAAAATGGATTGAACTTTGTATTGTATTTTAAAAGATTCTTTGATGCAATTGTTTAGAAAATTTTCAACAAAACTTTCAAGAATTGTGAAACAATTGGCAATTGTTTTCCTTTTTTTTTCAACACTCATAAGAGAACCGATTGATCAACGAGAATTATCATTTTCTTGCTAAAAAGAGAGAGAGAGAGAGAGAGGAATTTCTAGTTCTTTTCCGTTCACATCGAGCGGAAAGAAAACGAAATGAAAAGCTAAAAAATTAAAGAATATGGCAAACTCAAAAAAAAGGTCTTGATTCGGATAATTAATTTTCGCTCTCTCTCTCTCTCTCTCTCTCTCTCTCTCTCTCTCTCTACCAGCATACAATTATTTTTATTTTACTTTGTCTTCGACTCTGGAACTCTGAAAGTAAAATTTAAAAGTAAATTCTTTCGCTCTCTCTCTCTCTCTCTCTCTCTCTACGTCTTATCTTTGTTGGATTAAAAAAAAAACACTTTCTATCCTGTTTTTGCCTTCAGTCTTTAATTCTTATTCCATCACAAGACTTATTGTTCTCTTTTTTTTTCTTTTTTATGTTTCTCGGATAGCGCTTTTGGTACTGCGAATTTCCAGTTCCGGTTTAAAAGAGATGGTATGCGCTCAAAAGAATCACTCGAACATTGATGAGCTGCAAGTTAGCTTTGATTTTTTTTATTTTCGTTTGGAATTTTTTTTTACTCCACTAATGAATTCGATGCAATCAATGCAATGTTATGCGAAAGCAAAAACCAATTTACTTCAAGAATCTTGCCGATATTCAAAATGGTTTGTTCTAGTTCGAGCATAGTTACCATAGTTCTCAATGTGATAGATTCGAATGTGTAGGGCCTTGAACTATTTCAGGATGACATTGTGGAGAAAAAATTGATAATTTATTTATTTCAACTACGGAAAATGTTGAAGCAGAAAGCTAGCACAGTGATCGGAAATTGAAACTTTTTCTTTTTGATCTTAGAATTTTAAAATCCGGTAGCAATGAAGAATGAATCGAATGAATGCGGATACGGAATTTCATTCCATACGGAATCGAGAATCGAATCAATTTCAATCATTCAATCGAACATTCGAACGATTCGAAACGTTCAGTTTCGATTGGTTTTTTTCAAAATCCAACTGTCCTTTTTTTTCGTCATAAGCGAACCATATTTCTCTCGCTATCATTTCTAGTTTCTGACATCGATGAATTTTCGATTATCGAAATCGATTCGATTCGATTGTAGAATCTAATTTTCCTAGACCAAATCCTTCGACTATGCAACGAGTCAGAGAATATTGCCATAATTCTTTCCTTGCCTTCATAATTCAAAATCAGACAATTTTTTAATAATTTCGAGACAAAAATGAAATGAACGAATCCGATTGCGAGTGAACGGATGAGAAGAGGGGAAGTGCGATTTTGAAACCCTTATCTTCGGTGTCTGATCAAGGACTAAACGCATACACTCTCTGATTGAATTCGTTCCAAAATGGGATTGAAATTTGAATGAGAAAAAAAGGACAAAAGTTTTTTTCTCACTAAATATTAATTGCTACAATTTTTTTTCAACAATTTAAAAATTCTCAGATTATGCATTGGTTTGTGATCATTAAATTTTTTTTTCTATATTTCCAATCTTTTCGTTTGCATAAAAGCTTTGCAAAAAAAAAAATTTTTCCCCATTTCTCTACGTAATAAATCGATGATGAAAAAATACCTCGAAGTTAAATGCAATCAGTGCTACAATATGAGCATCATCGAACGGATAAGGGACCTAGAGAGTCGAATTATTTTAGAAGGAGAAGAAGAAGAAGAAAAAAAAATCCAAAAATCAAATTTAGGAATTGCCTAGGTCTAGATTCACTTCGGTTCGTTTCTGTCTGTCTTTCAAATTTCGCTTGCATACGGGGCAAACAATTTCATTGATTGCATAAAGAACGAAAAAAATCGAAATCGATGAAGATTGAAGGTAAGGAGAAAAGAGAAAATTATTGACATTTAAACTATCGCTGTGTTTCAACTAGAAGCTAGAGAACAAAAAAAAAATTGGCTCTACTTTTTTTTTTTTTTTTTTTTGCTGAAAAAATCAAATTTTTTTCTCACCCAACAATCAGAGAACCAATACCTGTGAAAGACATAAGATAGGTATTTCGGTGAAATCAATGCTAGAAGCAAACAAATTCGTGTATTTTTTTTTCCTATGTGAAAGCAGTTTTTTCTTTCCAAAGTGATGGAATGAATTTAGAACCAAAATTAGAATTTATGTTAAAAGTGGAGTGTTCGATTTTCGATCCTATAATTTTAGAATTGAAATTAGATTCGATTCAATGAAGAAGAAGAAGAAGATGATGATGATGATGGTGGTGGTGTGGATAAATTATCACCGGGAATATTTTTCTCGCAATAAGTACAGAATTTTCTTTTTTTTTTCTTTCAAATCGAATCGATTTAAAATCTTAAGATAATAAAAAAAAAAAACAAGCTCAAAAAAGTGGAAACGAATCGATCAGAGAAGACTGAGAGAATAGATCGAATGAAATCTGTTGATTAGCTTCGATAATTGGATTGCGTAAAACAGCAACGATTTTCTAGGAATTCAATGAAATCAGTTTGGAATCAAAGATTTTTACTAGTTTCTTTCTCAATACCGAAATCCTAGCGTTTTAATTTGCTCCCAGATTCGATTGAAAAGAAGCAAAAGAAAATAATTTCGGAATGGTAAAATTTTTTATTTATCTGTCTAATTTCGATAACATAGCGCTAGCGGAACTGTTTGTTTGATTTCTAAACAGAAAGAAAGCGAGAAGATGCAAAAATTAGATCAAGACAAGATCTCTAGAGTTTGGCTCATAAAACAACAAGCAAAGAGACTGTTAGGCTAGCGAATAAGTTTTGGCGAGAGTGAAAATTTATTCAATGATCTTTTTGAGAAATTTAAAATTACAGACCTTGTACCGAACCCAAATAAGAGACCAAGGAAAATTTGAAGAGAACAATAAAGCAAAACAAAAAGTTCAAACGAATGTTTTATTTTATTTTATTTTTTTTTTTCGTTGAACTTGAATCGAGAGAATCAATTGGGAAAACAAAAGTTTTTGAAAAGAAATTTTTAAAATTTGAGTTTGAAAATTTTCAGTTCGATCGAAATTCGATTCGTTCAGTTGCGTTACCTTAGAGAGAGAGAGAGAGAGAGAGAGAGAGAGAGAGAGAGAACAAAGCGGAAACTTTTTGACCAAAATTTTTTTGCTCTTAGACGACTTTCTTTTGGTTCGATAGGTAGAATTTGTCAAATCCAAACAGAATCCAAACAAAAAACACCGAAGCAAAAAAATACTGGGACAGAATAGCTTTCACTATTCACTGTTAGTTTGACGGCGAAACCGAATCGGTCCCAATACTTTCTCCATTGAAGCAATGCTTATTTTTTTTTTACTATTTATTCTGTAAAATTTTGAATGAATTCTACAGAATTTCACTTTAAATACCGAAGTTATTGATGGTAATGGAGGTGGTGGTGTTGATGGAACGATCTCTCTCTCTCTCTCTCTCTCTCTCTCTCTCTCTCTCTCTATGTATAAATAATAGATTAGCTGTGTGTGTGTGTGAAAAAATTAATGCAACCAACAGATTTTGATTATTTTTCTCTTCTAGTTTGTTCACTCGTTCCACAAAACAAACAAACTTTGAGATTTTCGATTAGAAGATATCGATTTCCATTCTTTCTCGATTATCAGTATTATTATTATTATTATTATTATTAAAGCTAAATCTCGATGAAGAGGCTTTGTTGGTATGGAATCGAATTTGAATTCTATTTGAATTTTTTCGATATGCAAAAAGTGCACGAAGAGTACACACTTTAGGGTAGGCGATCGATCCGAGATTATTAGCCAATGTTTATCGAATCTCTTCACAAACTATACAAAAACGCACACACACACACACACACATAATCAATTTTGGAATCGATTCTGAATCTAAATTTTAGAATAAAACAGAGAGAGAGAGAGAGAGAGAGAGACGATGTTTTTAATGATGTGAATGATGATGATTTTGGTTCGAGCTTTTTTATAAGATCGCTTTCGATTTTGATCATCTCGATCTATTCGAACGAGGATGGCGAAGAATTTCCGGGCCAAAATCGAACGATGATTCTTCTAAACTTTCGTATCGAATAAAAATTGTGATTGTCTAACTAATGTGATTGTGAAGAAAGAAAATGTGATGATGATGATGATGATAGTGATAGTGATGGTGATGGTGATGGTGATGAGAGAACAACAGTAAATCAAACAGATTCATGGAAACAGAATTCATTCATTCATTAAGAATTGGCGCATGTTGACTTTTGAATGTTCGTTGAAGTTCGACAAGAAACAAAAAACGACAAGCTTAGAGAGAGAGAGAGAGAGAGAGAGAGAGAGAGAGAGAGAGAGAGATAATTTGATACCGTCAATTCACTTTTGTGAGACTAGAATCTAAAGCCTAAGAGAGAGAGAGAGAGAGAAAGAGGATAAAAGCAATGCTTTCCTAGAATGTTTCGATAGAGAAATCGATGATAGACCAAGAGAGAGAGAGAGAGAGAGAGAAGGGGAGGTAAAAATTCTGGTAAAAAATTATAGAGAACGTATTGAATTGAGTGTCTGTTTTTTTTTCGATATTAGGTGTGTATGTGTGTTTGAGGTGCTTAGAAATAAGCCCCCTTGATATTGTAGCTAGGGCTGCGAAAGCATCATAGACAAAAAGAGAACGAAAGAGACGTAGAAGGAGAAAAAAAAAATCTAGGTTCTAAATTTTTTTTTCTTTTTTTTTAATGTAATTCCATCATATTACTCATCTCGAATTTTTTTTTTCTATTAGCGCGTTTTATTTTCTTCAACTAATCTTCTTCTCATCTTTCTGGTTCGAATCAAATTGGTCAAAGATTTTTTTTTTGCTTTCCCAGAGATTGGTAAAGCGGAAAAAAATTTAAATCTTTGTAAAGTTTTTTTCTTCTTCTTTCTTTAGATCTAAATCAATCTCTCGAGAAGAAATGAAATGGATAAGAATTTCACTCCCTACACATCCAGAACCAAATTGATGATGGAATTCTATTCATAGAATCAAACTTTGAGAGATTCAAATGCAATTTGTCTTCGAGTTATTTCCATTTTCTCTAGGTCTCTTTCTCTTCATTTTCTCGATCTTTTCCTTCTTTGAAATCTTTGAATTCTCTTTCAGCATTTGGATTTGTTCCAATTTGAATTAAAAATTAATAATGTTATTATCTCTCGGTCTTCTCTCACTGCTTCTATTCTCACCTAGAGCCCAGATTCTAAGCCTTAGAACTAAGGCAGATATGTTCGATGAGATGTTTTCATTATTTTAGCAAATTTTTTTTTGTTGTGAACCAAAAAAAAATCTTCTCCATTGCAATTTATCTTTTCAGATTTTTTTATTTTTTCTTGAAACAGAGAAAAACAAATCTTTTGTCCAGATTCTTCTAGAGTTATCTCTTCTTAGTTTTTCAATAGTTTCAATTGAAAATAACAGAATCGATTCGAGATATTAGCTTTGATTGAAAGCAAACATTGATAGCCACAGACCGCAAACATCGGGACCGAATTATAATTACATTCTATTGATTTGTTTTAGATTTTCAATCCGATCAAAAGAATCGAGAGATTGGAGATTTCGATTCTTTTTTATAGACTCAAAATTTGGACAAAGAGTTATTGGAGAAAAAACTTTGTCGCAAAAAAAAAAAAAAAAGAAGATTACTTTTTTCTCACTTTTTTTTCGAGGTAGAGATAAAAAAAAATTGAGTCCAAATTTTTTTCGATGGATTTTCTTTTTCCCAGAATTCAATAATCATCTAATCAAATATTAGCACAATAAAAAAAAAATTAAATTTTAGTCATCGAGAGTTTCGTTGCGTGTGCATCACCATCACCACCACCGCCACACCTCCGCCATCAATCAGATAAAGTTGGATTAATTTATTGGATTCCTTTAAAAGCTTTTCAATCTCTCTCTCTCTCTCTCTCTCTCTCTTTCCTCTTCCTTGAAACTTGTGTTAGGTGGAAAGAATTGAAATGGAACCTAGCTTCATTTGTTTCCACAATTGGATCTGTCTCTTTAGCGTTGCAATTCTGTTCTGATGGAAGAAAATTCATTTCTCTCATTAATCATTCGATTCAAATTCGATCGATTGTTCTCGATGCTTTTATTTCATTTCATTTTCTAATAAATTATTCGGACCAATACAAATGAGATAACCCATAGTTTGGTATATCTCTTCCAATTCATAGAATAAATAGAATCATTATTCTTCATTTTTTTTCTGGGATAAATTTCCAAAAGTTTTCCAATCGTTTTTTTTTCTTCGATTCAAATTTTCCCCCGACGTTTTTTCTTCGATGATAATGATGATGATCGAATCTGTAGAGCACTAGCGTACAAACGAATCTAGAAAAAATCCAGGAGTGAAAAAGGTGGAATGTTTTTTTTCTCTCCACTAATTTGAAATTCAAATTCACTGAATTCATCACTCCGAAATTGATTTGTTTCTCGATGCAAAAGATTATAAAAAAAAAAAATTAATGATGGATCGTTTACAGACTCTGTGTTGAGGATTTAAATACATTCCGATTGAGATTTATCGTAGAGAGAGAGAGAGAGAGAGAGAGAGGAGAGATTTCATCACACTTCCCATAATCCGTCCGATCGTTGGAAAAATATCTTTTTTTTTAAAAGATAAGGGCAGAATAAAATCCTGGATAAAATTTTGAATGATCTAAAAAGTTAATATTAAAAGAATACTAATTAATTAATAGGAAAAAGTAGGAAAATTTTTCTGATCCAAGCCAATCGGATTCTTTGTACTAGAAACTAGAAAATGAAAATCAATACTGAATGGAGAGAATTTTCCAATTCGATAAGATAACTACAAACTTGGTATTGAATGCAACGGACCGAACCGATTTCAGAATGGGAATCGAAATAAAAATGGTTGCTATTTTTGTACAAAACGGAAATAAAAAAAAATAACTTTCGATAACAAATAGCTAACAAATAGATTTATGCGCCCAAAAGTGTCACAATGATTGGAAAGAAGAGGATTGACCAAAAAGAAACCAAAGGGGTAGGCAATCTAGAGAACAGTCGATCTTTTTGCCCAACTCGATCTTTTTTTTTTCTTCTTCTTCCTTTCGAATAGCTTCCTATCTCTGTAATATCAATAATCAATGAGTCAGCTAATTTCAGAAATTGTTATATCTAATCAGAAGCCAACACAACTTTCGAACTAAGCTGAAATATTGAAGAGTCTCCACTACGATCATCATTTTAGATCGTCACTGGACTTTTTACAAGAGACAACTCAACAATAGACCTTCATTAACAAGACCTAGATCTATCACGTATGATCACTCTCTTCTCTCACTTTCTCGATTGTCATCGGTTTTTTATTAATCTACAGAATTAGATAAGATTCTAGAGTCTCTTTCGGCCTCTTTTCTCTTTTGCATGATTCTAGGAGAGACTAGAGATTCCAATTATTTTTATCGAAATCATTTGTCTCCTAAATCGAGGTGCTTTACTTACAGATTTGATTATGTTGCAAGCCAAAGATTTGATTGGAATTGACAAACAAACAAAAAAAAAATCGAATCAAAAATCTCAGCGGAATTAGTCTGTAGAATTCTGGTGGAAATAAGGAAAAAAATTAGATACCAAAACTAGATTCCATCATAATTATATTTTTTTCTTTTCAGGGCTGAAATCAATCTGGTTAATTTTTTTTTTTTTACTAACCGAAAAGATTAGAACGAAACAATTTTTTTTTGACTGTGCAATCAGCCTCATCATCATCTTCATCTTCATCCAGTATCAAACAACTCATTAGAAATCAATTAATGCAGATTAGTTTTGGTTGAATGTTTTCCATCATTTGCTACAAAACAATGGAACAATGTTTCACAATTCACTCTTCTCTGGATTAGATATTGTTGTTGTCGTTTTTTTTCACTTTGAGACCTAATTAATCTAGGCTTGATCATGATCAGATACGATCCCTAGCTCTACTAGCCTAGATCATCGATCTCTACCCTCTTCTGAACGAAATTGGATGCGAAGAAGGCGAGAGAGAGAGAGAGAGAGAGAGAAAACCAAACAAATAATAGATTTAGGGTTTAGCATCTCTGTGCTCTATGTTCCAACTGATCCAGGTTTGATCTCAATCGATTTTCGTTTCATTCATATCTCTCATTCATTGATGATTGTATTGAATGTTATATCAATAGGAATAATATTTCTGTTTTTTTTCTTCTTTTTATTTTGATGTTAATAAATTACCGAGAGAGAATAGACGTAGGGCTTTAGAGCGGCAATAGATGGAAAAAAAGAATTAAGTAATTAATATTAATCAAATTTAATTTGATTCCCACCACACATGTTGATTTATGGTGTTTCTGTTTTCTACTTAGATCATAGCGATCAATGAAGATGAATGATGATGTTAAACAACAACCGGACGAGATAAGAGAATTAATCTAACCAGAGAGAGAGAGAGAGAGACCGTTTCCTGGAGAGAAAGATCCTAGGTCTATGGTTTCCACTGAAATGAAATCAATCTTTGCATCATCAATATCTCGATCATTTCTTGTTTGGAGACAAAAGAATAGAATTTTGAATCGATCAAAAAGTCCAAAGATCATCGAGAGGTTACATAACAGAAGCCATTTTCTGCAATGATTTGGCCAACAACACTAGTGAGACCAGATGAAACTGGACAATATTTTGGGAACATTTTTTTTTTCTAGCAAAAATGCTTTTCCTAAGTATTCTTGCAGAATAATAGAGGAATAAAGAATGAAAACAAAACCGTTTTTGTTTGAAAAAAAAAATTAAAATTTTACAAATTCTACCGATTTCAATGTTTTGTTTTTCTTGTAGATTCGCCTCTATGTCTTGTCTTGAATAGGCACACCAAAATGTAAATCAAACTTAGATTTGATCGAAACCGCGAGCTTGGAACAATTCAATCGAATCAATAAAGAAATGTTGAAAAAACGGTGTAAAAAATAACATAACATAATCTTGGAAACATACAAAAAGAAGGAGAAGAAAGAAATTTCAAAACGCCTCTAATGTAATCATTTTTCTAAATCTGAGTGTAATGGTAAATCGAAAAGTGTTTGTCTCACTTTTTATGGTCCTATGCTTATTTTTCCATATCGGGCCTAGTCTTTTTTTTTTTTTGATTGCCAAAAAGCTTTACGAAAATAGTAAGCGAATGAATTGCGAAATCAGATCGCACATCAGAACAAATCGAGCGAAATGTCCAGATATATTTTTTTTTTGTCGGAAACCTAGAAAACGAGACACGAGTAATCTTTTTTATTCGAAGACATTTTTCATCCATTCAAAAATGTTTCAAACGTTGTCGAACAGAATAAGTAATATGGTTTTGGTAAAGTAAACGTTTTTTTGTTGAACGTTTATCCAAAAGGATGGATATTGGATGAAAAAAAAATGCTCTCCATTTATCCATATCGAAATTTTGAGCCATCTTTGATTAGGGTCTGTTTTTTTTTCTCTCTCTTCTAGCTGATTTCGTTTCGAAAAGAATCAGAAGCAAAGAAAAACTAATCTAAATAAAAAAAAAAGTAGTGTGAGATTCAAAATTTTTCATCGAAAAAAAAAAATATTAACATTTGGAGAGATCTAAGGCAATCGAAACATAGATTCAATCATGACGTAAATTCTTCGTATATCCATTTCCATTCGTTGTTCCAAATTACCATATAATCTCCGATCTCAGTGTTTTGAGAGGTTTTGTTTTGGCTAACTCGAAAAAATTTCGATGTTTGACCTGGTGTGAGAGGAATAATAATAAAAAAACAACAACACAACATTGATCAAGATCGAGATATTTTTGAGACCATTCATCTCTTTTGCACGATCGAGATTGTTAGGTTTTGTGGCGAAAATAATCGAAAATGTTTTGATTCGATTATCAGTTTGGTTTGATGGTATAATTTGTTTATGAAGATAATTCTAAACATTGACGTAATCAATGAATAAAAATAAAAGAAGAATAAAGAGAGTGAGAGATTGTTTTTTCTTCAGGCAGTTCAATCTCTTAGATTTAGTAAGAGAATTAATTTGGTTGAGCCATACTTTTCGGTAAAATTCAAACAATCAAAAAGCTTAGAAAATTAAGAAATTCTCTAACCAATCCATCTCTAATCATCAAAACAATCTTATGGTGAGACTTTTGAATCATTCTGATTTCATAATGAGCCTAAACGATTCAACAATCCACCAAAAGATCTGCCATTTTCGGAACCAATAAGATTTTGAAATGAGATTTTTTTTTAAATTGATTTTGTTTCACAATATTGCCGCTTGAATGATTGATTTTTGTTTTGTTCGCAAAATTTGAGAGAACTTTAAATTTGATTAATTTGAAAAACATATCGAAGCAAGGTTTGGTTAGAAAGAACTTTGAAAGCTATTAGAGAATGCAATCGAAAAGACGCGAAACTTTTTCAAAGGTCACAAAAATGAATGTCTTTTCATTTCTCGATTCCATTCCAAACCAATCAAAAGTTGATAATTTCAAGTCGAATCTCAAACTTATGATGTTCAAAAAGAATATTTTTTGATAGGCAGATAAATTTGATTACGATCAAATCGGTCAATCAGAGAGAGAGAGAGAGAGAGAGAGAGAAAGTCGACGATTTCGTTTCATTCGAATGGTCGATTATGGTCAACTAAAATTAAAGCCAAATGGCGTTTTCATTTTCGAAAGATTCCACTCCAGACTCCAAGAAATTCGTGATCGCAATCGATGAATAGTGTTTCATCATTGCTGTTTTGATGCTATTTTTGTATGTTTCGATTGCTTATTGTTTCGGTCCCCTCTACGCCAAGATGTTCTCATTGGTTTCACAACATTTCGATGAAATTAAACAAAGAGCTGTGATGGAATTTTCTCCCAAATTATCTCAAAGAATATTCTAGTCTTGACTATTTCAAATCGAATATGTGGAATCAAATAGAATCAATCCGATAGAATTAGAGTCATTGAGTTTATTTGCCACCAAAAATAAAAAACTCTTGTTTTTACAAGATCCAAATTAGTGTTGTTTGCGAGTGAGAATCGACCAGCCATCGAACAACCTAATCGGATTTTTTTTTTGATGTAATCAATTAAAGATTAATTTTTTTTCTTTGTCTTTAATTAGTTATTAAACCAACATTGTATTGAACCGAATAGAAAGTAATTTGTTTGAAGAAAATTAGAGATGAAGTTTTAGTCAAACAATTTCGTTGAGGATTTTACAATCATCTTTCTAAGATCATTCGAATAAAATCTCCGTAATGATCATTTCCGATCTGTTCCACAAAACGACCTCCTCATTCTCTTTTTTTTTTCTCTGATCATCATCATCATCATCACTAGTATTATCATCGAAGTGCATGTGGCTCGCATTACGTTCGGTCAATCATCTCATCAATAATTCAACCTAGTTTGAACGATACGTTGACCAGATACGAATTGAAAATAGAATTATATTGATGCCCCTTGTTAATACAGGAACAAAACAAATTTCTTCTGTTTTGAAAGTTATTGACCGAAACTTAAACTCCTAGTGATTGATGGAATTACTCGATCCCCGAATCTGACAAAAATATTATAAATGATCGACTATGCATTCGCGTTTTGTCATTTCTCAAATCTCTTCTCTGATAATAATGATGATGATATCGTGGTGGTGGTTAGATGTGAAATGTTTTGGGTGAGAAAAAATCAAATAGGAAGTCAAAAGTCGGATCATTTTCAATGCAGTAGATTTGAAGAAGATAGTTTTATTGAAGTATCTACTTGATTAATATGCTTCTTTGAGCAGTCGATCGAATTATTTCTCCTATGGCTCATAGGGCTAGATTAATTCTAGATCTAGAATAGAATGATGAATTCAATTCTATTGTTCTCGTTGATTCTTTTATCAAAATCTAGCAACGCTATTGTTTTGTCATCGCCACCTTGGAGAAATTTCCCAATAAATTGTAAGCAATCAATAACTGTTCTTGATGATTCTATTGCTTCACTCATTTGCTCTGTCATTTCGGCAATAAACAAATCAAGCAAGTCCTCAGATATGGCTTTCGATCTCATCTAAACCTCACAGAAGACTAGTTTTGAACTGGCATCGTATCGATCGTCAAAATCTCTACAGTTCTTGGATCGCTTTGTATGATACTGAACCGAACCAACAAAACTTTGATTCGATCTTCATTGAACGAGTGTTTCCATCTTCGACCTCTGGCAAACACATGTAAATGGAATTGATGGTTGTTTTTTCTCATAGAAATAGTTTGATTTTTTTGATTCTTTTCCAAACAACTTTTTTTTTCGCAACATAATTGCATGTGTGCCACATGACCGAAGCACTTTCAAATCGTATGAATATTTTAGCTTCCAATCGGCTTTTTATATCGATCGAAACAAGCGCTATTTGAATGATTTCCTCTCTACACGCAACGATACAGTTCTCAAAAAATTATCTTCCAGTGTTTGGTCTGGCTGTGTAAAATATTGGATCGCCTATGTTCAATTCAACAAAAGAATTTTGCTGAAAAAATGTCTCCGAACCAATCCAAGATGGATGGAGCAATCAATTTCGGCCATCGGTAATCGATCAATTCTGGAATTGGCACTGCCTGGAACCCATAATGCTGCCAGTTATGAAATCTCTGGAAAAATGAAATTCCCAAGACTAGACAAATATATCTATTGTCAAGATGAATCAGTTTGGAACCAATTGGTTTATGGAATCAGGTTGATTTCTTCTCTATTTTTTTCTCCATAGTGCGCTTCGTGCCAATTTTTCAGCGATTTTTTTTTCTCTATCGAACTTTTTCTTATCGCCATTTTATAAGATTTCTAGATCTGAGACTTAGCTATGACAATAAACCGAAAAACGAACGTGATCGAATTTGGATCGCACACGGTCCAGTACGAATCGATATTCTTTTGACTGATGTTCTTGAACAAATTCTTGCTTTTATTCTTTCAACTCATCAAGAGATAATCATTCTGGATTTTCATCGATTTGAAGAAGGACTTGAAGAATCATTATCGGATATCGATCAGCGACATGCTATAATCGAACGTTTGATTTTTGATTATCTTGGATCATTTTTGATTCCAGTTGAGCTCGGCATGAATCGGCCGATAAATAAACTAATCGCTATGAATAAACGTATCTATGTGGGATATGCGAGAGAGAAACGAAATCGAATGTTCTTCCACATGAACGCTCTTCATGTCTGGCCTGGAACTGATGATACAGGACTTTTATTCCGACATCTAAACGATCGTTCTTGTCGATTATCATCGCTACCATTGACTTCATATCCAATATCTTTGATGGGTGCATTAACACCAAGAATTTTTGGATTGATTCGTGACAAATACGATGGTCTTAGATCGTTAGCCGAACAAATCAATCATGATCTCAGCATACAAGTCTTCGAACAATGGTGGCAGTGTATGAACGTCTTGTGTACTGATTATTTCTTAGGCAATAATATCATTGAGCTTACGATTGAAGCCAATCTACATCGACATCGGCATCGTCGATTTTTTCGTCGATGAAGCTCGTTTCTATTCGTCTGTAAGAGCCGGTAACGAGACTGTGTAGAAGCAGAAAGAAAATCGATTTTATTTTATTTTTTTTTTGTGGTTGAATTTTCAACAATACCTCATTTGAAATTTCCGTTAATATTTGTACATAGTACTAATCGATTGTAATGAATTGGAATTTTTAAAAACGAGAATGGTAAATTAAATGAATGAAATTAGCACTTTTGATTCAACTCTCAATAATTAATCACAATCGAATTGATCGAATCAAATAAAGAGAGGATTGAACTGAAGCGAAAATGTAGAAAATTTCTTTCTTGTTACCTTCTGCAAGGAGAATAAATGATTTTCATTGAAAAATCTAAAATTATAATCAACCTTTTTTTCTCCATTATCGAGAAACATTTAATTTTCAATAGTTTTGCATAATTTTATTCTGTAGTGTATTAATCTGATCATTGATTATCTAATCATTTGTCATGAATTATTATGCAAGAATTGAATTCATTAAATTCCGATGATCATCATTATCTTCATCCTTGGTCTAGATTCGAATGGATTCTCAACAACATCGAAAAGAATTCTGTCTTCCTCGTTCTATCACTTGAATTGCTTCGTGTTCGCATTAGGCGGTTTGCTGGGAGGAAAATTAACGAAAACTTCTTTTCCTAACAATCATTAATGAAAGAAATTCAATGAAGATATTGAATAAAAGTAGACAGTTAGAATACCGAGGCGAATTTCGGCATTAGAATTGGAGCAGCAAGAACTTGCAGAGATGATTTCAGGATGAAAAAAAGCTCTGTGAATTTTCAATGGATACAGTCGAGTGAAATCTATACTGATGATCTAATCGTTTTGAATTAGAAATGAGATTTTTTTTTCTAGGCAATTTCAAAATCGACTGAGAGAAAAAAATGTAATAATCTTCGAATATCTGATAGTGGTAAGAGTGAATTTTTTTCAACAATCTCCGTAGGGGATTTTTTTTTGTTCTATATTTTATCACTTTGGCCCTATGATAATCAAATGATTTTTAAGATGTTTCCTTCTAAAACTAGGCGAATTTTAATCCTTCAAAAAATCGTACCGAGAAATCGACAACAAAACGGAAACGGATAACTTCGAATGATTTACACAATGATTATTTCAATCAATCAAAAATTCTGTGAAAAAAAGAATGTAAGCAAAGAGAGCTAATAAGCCTTAGAATGATATAGACTCAAGATTATAAGCTATAGAAAAATCTCGTTGATTATTATCGATTATATTAGCTTTGTTTTTTTTTTGTTTGCGATCTCAAATACGCAAGTATTGATTTCACTTGAATCTGAATCTTAATAAAGATCAAATTTGGATGCGTACCATAGTTCAGAGGTTCTCAAACTCTATTTAGATGAGGTTTTCCTGAGTGGTTTTTACACGCCATTGATCGATGATGAAACACTAAACAGTAAATAAAGAGATAAAAGAAGCAGAGCTATCTTTGCAATTTTGCATAGAGAGGAAGATAGAAAAGTTTGAATAATATTTCGAAGAAAAAGATCTTTTGGATTGAAAATTAAAATTTCATTCGCTATCGATTCTTCGAATGGAAATTTGAAATCTAAAAATTCGAATTCTTTATTTTATTCTTTTCAGTATTTTTTTTTTTTTTTGAAGTTCCGCCACTAAATCCAGGGGAATTTTTCACTTTAGGAGTTAATAAAAATTTTCGGAAACTTTTTTCCAAATCAATCCACGTTGAATGACTGAATGAATGCCATTATTTGTTTTTATCTGCTTTTTGTTTTTGTTTACAATTTATCGATCTATCTGATTTTGATTGAAATAAATCCAATCGATTATTTAGCCGAACATTCCGTTACAATTAGAACTCGATTTGAATTAATAAACAATGCCCTATCTAGATAATTGGAATGAATTTGCTCAAGCAGCTGAAGCATTATATCTAGAGAATCCTTTAAGATGTCGTTTGGTTATGAAATATCGTCACACACAAGGCTCATTGATTGTGAAATGTACGGATAATAAAGTTTGTCTATTGTATCGGACCGAAAATGCACAAGATATCAAACGGATTGAGAAATTGAATTCACAACTAATGCGACATATGGCCAGTGATGAAGATTGAATTCTGAACTAATTGTCCATTTTATCTCTCTAATGATATTTGTTCAAATCAAATCGAAATTTTGTAAATTACGAACTGTAATTCTATTCAATATTTATATTTTATTTATAATAGAATTTTTTTTCTTCTAAATCAAATGCTCTAAGATGATTTTATGAATTAATTTGATCGAGATTTGATCACAAAAATATTTGTATTGATACATTCGAATTGATTAATTTGAAATGGGAACGTTCATCCTCTTTCAGGCCATCTAACAGCCCCATCCAATCGGATTATTTCACCATTGAGCATCGGATTCTCGATGATTGCTTGGACTAGTTGAACAAACTCTTCAGGTTTGCCTAATCTTGATGGACATGGTGTAGCACATTTAATGAAATCTAAAAGTTCTGTAGCATTCGATCGCATCAGTAATGGCGTCTCGAAAAATCCTGCTGCTATAGTATTGACTCTGATACCTTCATGAGCGAGATCTCTAGCTAATGGCAAAGTCATAGAATTGATCGCTCCTTGTGTGGCTGAATAACCACATTGTCCTTCGTGACCTTCCCAAGCTAAAATACTTGATGTATTGATAATGACACTTTTGGTTCCTGTTTTAAGATTCAAAACTAATTAGTCAAAATTATTTCTACTATTGTATGATCGAGTTACCGTCAAATTTTTTAGGACTTTTCGCCAGCAACGGTATCGACAATCTTATCACATTGAATGTTCCATAAATATTGATTTTGACGAGATCTAAAAAATCTTCTAAGCGTTGAGGTTTTTTGGTGATGAAATTATAAATTTTGAATGCATTCGCAACACCAGCACAATTGACTAGAACATCTAAATGATTTTCACCATCTTCACGATTTTGAATCTGTTTCAAAGCTTCTTGAATATCTTCCTCTCTACGTATATCACCTTTCAAAGCAATCACATTATCGGATTGGAATTCTTCACTAGGTTTCAAATCGATCGTAACAACTCTTGCACCTAAAGCGGCTAGATGACGACAAACTGCCAGACCAAGTCCAGAACCACCACCGGTAACAAAAGCGGAAAGATTTCTCAAAGAATTTAGCATCTTCGAAACGAATGCTCTCTAAATTTCTTTCAATTCAAATCAAGGCAGTTTGGTTTGGTGGAGAGACAACAATCCATATGCCATATGCATCATAATTAGCATCAGCTTCAGAATCCAATGCTGGAACATTGCACATGCTACTCTTTGACAGCATTCATTCGATCTCTCATTCATAGATATCGTGGGATTCGATGAAAGTACCAAACAACAAAACAATCGCACGTTCCTTTAAGTAATCTAATGAAATGTTGTTTTTTATCTTCAAATAAAATCTTTGTAAATAGTTTGATCTAAATTGTTTCTATCCTAATTAGAATCATCAAAATATTTACTATTAGCGATGTTAATCTATGTAAAATTCTTTACGTTGTTATTGATAATCAAACAGATTGAAACTTTAGATATTTTCACTTTGACTGGAACAGTTATTGCTGGTTTAGCTGCTTACAAAGGAAAAGATCTCCTTTGCAATCTCTATATGGAATGTTGTCACGATGAACGAAGTGATCTCTACATCCGAAGTGATCCAAATTTCACTGGTCTAGATGAGAAGATATTCGGACAGCATATCGCACTGGAAGCGGTAACGAAATTGATTTCGAAACATTTGAAACGTAAAAATCCATCGAAACCGTTAGTGATGTCGTTCCATGGATACACTGGTGTTGGTAAAAATCATCTGAGCAATCTGATCGCTCAATTGATCTACAGTGAATTCGAACGAACTGGTGCCAGTAATTTTGTCCACAAATTTATCGCCACCCATATTCCTACGCGTGATTCCGATAGGTTAGAGCTAGCGAATAAAATCAAGTATAAGATTATCGCATGCGAAAGATCATTATTTATTTTCGATGAGATCGATAAGTTTCCCGAAGGTTTTCTCGACATTCTTCGGCCTTATCTAGATTTATCTGCCGATTACAAGAGGCCGATATTCATTTTTTTGGGGTAAGTTTTGATCGACTCGAATTGTATCAATTGATTTTGATCTAATTTCTTTTTCCTTCTTTCTCTTCACGCAGAAACAGCGGAGACAATCTAATCAATTCAAGAGTGAAAGAGCTATTAAATGAAGGCTATCAACGTGAAGATATAAGCTATGGAGATTTCGAGAATATTCTCGCAAACTCTGCAAACTCTAAAGGTGCCTTGAAAAATTCGGAACTATTATCGAAAGGAGTGATCGATTTGTTCGTACCATTTCTACCACTTGAACGCGTTCATCTTCAACTTTGTATCCGAGATTATCTAAAAAATCATTACAATTACACCGATCCTATCAAAGAGTTGGGATCGGAATTCTTCGAGAACGTTGTGAAAGAGATGGATTTCGATGATGACAATAGATTCTCTATATTCGGCTGCAAACGTGTCGCCGCCAAGGTGGATTTGATGCTTTGAAATTTCCTTTTCTATTTTTTATAATTGAAGAGTTCATTTGTTAATTATTTTGAAAGGAAATTTCTATTTCCATTTCCTGTAAACAACGTGCACAAGAGGATTCTCTCTATCCTCTATTTCTTGAGTGATTCGTTTTATTTTCTCCTCTTTATGTCAATCTTCACCATTATCTACTGTTCCTGTTAGTTGTACGATTATAAGTTCGTCCTCTATTATCATTTTTATTTGAAATTAAGATGGTTCAACAAAATTAAGATTATTTCATCTTCTTACCTTGATGACTAAGCTCTTTTAAATTTCTTCTTCTTCTTCTTCAAAAAAAAAAAAAAAAATAAGTTCATCCAAAAGATCGTTTTTTCAAGTTAGTAGAGTTCTGTTACTGTCGAAATCAAAAACATACTTGATTAATCTATTATTTTATGCTCAATTAGAATCAGAAAATGTCTATCGACGATTCGAATAGAGTCCTGGTTATGCCAGGCGATTGTTTGATCAAATATCAGAATGATTTGTTCGCATCCAGTGGAGTTTATCTCCGAAATGGTTATATCTATGCCTCTATAGTAGGCTATATGCATATTTCAGAGCAAAAAGAGTCGTTGAAAAATGAATCTAATTCTGAAAATGATGATCCAAGCGTTGCACTATCTTCTGAATCTAAAATAACTAAACGAATAATCAAAGTTGTCCGACCAGACTCTAAAAGAGTTTCTTTTCTAGAACAAGGTTCGATTGTAACATGTCGTGTGATTAGAGTTACTGCATCATTTGCAATATGTACTATAATTTGCATTGAAGACCATATTCTTAAGCAGCCCTATACTGGAATTTTACGACTAGATGATATTCAAGATTCAGCACAACAAAATCGATCAAATCACGTAATCAAAAGCTATCGATCTGGTGATATAATTTTGGCAAAAGTCAAAGCACTTTACGAAAATCATCAATTTTTACTGACAACTGTTACGCCACAGCTTGGTGTGATCGTAGCCATGAATGATTGGTCTGAGCCGATGATACCTATATCTTCGACTGAAGTATTCTGTCAACGAACTTTCATTAAAGAGTCAAGAAAAGTAGCCAATTTTGATGCGCGATGAGATAGTTTCAATCTTGAAGGAATCTCAATGAAATGAATAAATTTAATTGAAACGCATATTGATTTTAATTAATAGCGAATTCCAATTATTATTATTTGAATAATTTCATAGAATTTAGCTCAACAAACGTATGATTTGATTCTATAATGATCGATTGAATGAATTACGTCCCAGAAAATCATTGACAATTGCAGCAAGTTTTTGTTTCGGTGCGATTGATTGAATCTCTCGAAGCCTACAAGTGTTATAGGAATCGTAATTAGAATTTAAATGATCGCATTCATCAATCCCATCAAAATTTCTCATCACTGAGTAAATTTTTTGTTGATTCAACGGATGATGTTTATAGGGGTGAGGTTCTAACCAAACTTCCGGTTCGATTGCACGCATTAAATTTATCGATTTCATTTTACCAAGATGTTTCGATCGATTCTTTGAACTGTTTTTGAGCATTGAATTGGATTTTCGAAACACCTCGTATAGATTCCATTGAGAATTGAAGTAAATTTTTTGATACTTTGTAATCGTTTGTCTATTACGAACGATCGGTACAAGATCATCGATATTTTTTCTAGCCTCAATATAATCTTGAAGATAGAAGCCTATCATATCGTAATTGGCTAGATCAAAAAATCCACTCTCTTTTCTAACATCGATGATTGAAGGCTGTCGATGATGGCTTTTCATCAAAGTTCGCATCGAAGATTGGTTTTTTCTCAAAAGACTAGATAGCTCATCGAAAGAATATTGTGATCTATATTTGATTTCAGAGAGTTTCTGAACGAAATCCTTATTCGAAAGAGTTGTTTGCAACCGATATCGAACGAATGGTATCGGTAAGAAAATTTGTCTCGATTGAATTGTTTGCATTCGAACTCGATTGAAGAAATTCATCGTAAATCTTGCAGTGTTGCGACAGTGAAGTAATAATGTTGGAACATCCGACGAATAGCTAGTCAAAGATCTGGAGATCATATCTAGATAGACCAATTGGATTGGAAATCGATTCAGTGATTGCGATGATAGTGAGCGATCAAGATCAGGAGGAAGAACATCCATGAAAACGACCTCGAACGAATGAATATCATTTTTTGATTTTAGATGGAGAAGAAATTTTTTCAATCTCTCGAATTCTTCCGTTTCGTAGGAATCTTCCGACAAATTAGCATCGACTTGATCAATAGATCGAAGCGTATGAATCAGTACAACAATCAGTATTGTTTGGTGCCGAGGATTATTTCGGCAAAGTTCGTGGTAATAGCTTAAGAACAGAATCATTTGCGACACCTCTCGATGACCTCGAACTGGAACAATCAATGTTAATTGGATATTTTCGCTTGGATTCTTTACATCCGAGATCAATTCGATCGGATTTAATGGTCTTAACAGATGGAACCGATAATCGATGGTCACAAAAGGAAAGCTTAGATCGATTTTATACTCCAGACCCCGAATGGCATCGAATTTTTGATAAAGATTTTTGATTTTAAGATCGCCTATGGTCAGTTTGAAATTATCAAGATATTCTGGTTTATTCCGTTCGAACCATTTGAAACATTCTCGTTTGATCAATTTGATTTCTTTCAATTCATTCTTATTTCTCAATCGAATCGTTTCGAAATCATTCGGTAAGAAAATATGAGTCTCATTCGAATAGGTCCATTTTTTGACTTCGTAACGATTTTTGGGCCTCATCGAATGAAACGAACCATCGAAATGATTGTCATTGATTTTGATCAAAATCTTTGAGAGTTTATTCTCAACTTGTTGAATGCTTTCTTCGAAAATCATTTTATAAGCTCGATTGAAGTGATCAGATTTGAAAACAATCGGAGAGTGAAACAATGATTTAGAGATGTCATTTAATTGACCATCATCACCGATCTTCGATGATCGATGCGACCAGAAAGAGTGATCATTTTTGACGATTGTTTCGATGTAACAAGACCACCGATCGTTTTGACATGAATGTATAAGACTAGCACTTATCAAGAGGCCACCATTAAGTATCTCATCGTTGATTCCTAGATTTCTATACAAAAATTGTGCAGTTTTAGAAAGATTCATTTCGGAGCGAGGATCGTACGAAATTGAAAGGACTAGATCAGAAACAGTTAGCTTCTCGATAAATCGATCGAAATTGAAACGATGCACAATGGTCTGTTCGTTAATCAACAAAATCATCGAATAGTATTGATATTTTTGATTCGCAATCAAATAATCGAATATTCTCACATGCAATGCCGATTGAGCAAGCGATGAATTCGATGACAATGTTCGAGAGATCTCTCCATCAATCACATCGAGAGCTTCATTTTGTTGTTTCGAATCAAAAGTTTGTAGAAAAAATATCAAATCCGATCTGTGATCGTTCCAGATATGATCTCGATTGAAATCAATATAATCTTTGATTAGTTCTTGCTGAAGTGTTGAGACCGAACGTTTCGTTTTGGAATCGTTCCGAATCAATCCAATTGATCGGATCAAAATCACAACTAGTAGTTTCGTTTTGACATTCAATTCAATCGAATGAAACCGTGGTCGATAGAATTTAAGTTTTTTATCGTGTACAAAAATATCACGATCTTTGTTGGCATGTTTTCGAATGAAAACTTCATCGCGATTGAGATTCTCGTTTGCGATAGGAAATTCATTGGATTGAGATCGATTTCTTCTAACTGGATCATAAATCGATTTGGACATCTCCTGAAACCATTGCTCTAGCTCCAAGAAGAGACGATATTGATCATCGCCAATCAATCGAACTCTACTGATCGATCTTTGATCGATCATTTCATCATTGTTGATCAATGATACAAGAAGATTTGGATCATGGCAATCTTCAAGCCATGGTATCAGGAACATCGAGAGAATTATGCCTAAGAAACAACCGATGAAAAAATATTTATTCCGAAACAGAAGATAATAAATTGGTTTCGAATATGATGTCATCATAATCAACAATGTTTATTGTGGACATTTTGTGTGTCTCTCTCGCTTTTTTGTTTAATACTTGTTTCGTCTTCGAATGCTCTAGTTGTGAAAATTTGATGTTCGAAACAAAGACCCCGAGATAGAGAGAGAGAGAGAGAATGAGAGTGTAATGAAATTCATATGGTCTGCATATGGTTTCACTTAAGATCTATCCGCTTTGAGACTGAAGAAAATAACTAATACTAATAATAGAGTTGTGGTAAGAAAGAGAGGATCGTTGCTGTGGACACAAACAGAATCCCTCGATTACAATCATCGTCATCAACACAACAACGACAATAAAAAAAAAACTTTCAAACGGTCTAAGAGTGTGGTGGTTGTTGCTGTTCGAAGTTGACAAGAACAGGCTCTCGACAACACAGAATTGTTATTGAATTGAATTGAGAAAAGCTATGTAATCGAAGAAAGAGAATTCAACCGAATATGTTCAATGTGCTATTTGTAATGGTTCGCTTGGTCTGCCACGAGTTGACAAACGAAGATGAAATCGCATTGAAATCATTGTTTTTCGAACTAAGAGAGAAGGAAAGAGAAAGAGATAGATCAACAAAAGCTAACAAGCGATTCGGTCTAACTTGGACGAAAAGAAATTCAATCCAATCGTCAAATTTGCTTCTATTTATTGTGATCTTATTTGATTGATATAATCATTTCAATTAAAATCTAATCAGATATGCAAAAAAATAGAGAGAGAGAAAGAGAGAAGTCAAAGTAAAACAAAAAGGAACAAAATAAAATTGCAATTAAATAAAAAACAAATCTTAGAGAAATCCAGTACATTGATTTCCATCATAATCGATTATCGTCGATTGAATGCTGTTGGTTGAGGAAAAAAAGTTTATAACAATCTTTTAACAATTTCATCTGATGTTTCGAATAGGTTCTAGAACTATCATCACATTCATCATTCAAATCAATAGCGTTAAACTTCTCTTTCAACGAATTCCGATCGGTGATGTTGAAAAAATACCAAAGTAGTTTATCGAATATACTCTCGAGACAATCCATTTGTGCTTCCAAATCAATCAAACGGCCTCCGATGAAAAGAATAGCTAACTGAAAACATTTCAATTCGTATATCTGATTCGAAGCTCTCAATACTCGACTGAACTGTTTTAGAGAGAGAAAAATTTTCAAAGCGATCTGTTTATCAAAGTTTCGTTTCGAGGAGATCAAATATTCACACCAACGTCGCATAATTTCGGTGCATTCGTTCCCATCAAGACTTGACTGATTTTAAGAAAATAGAGAGAGAGAGAGCAAAAAATTTAAACTTAATTTATCTGATTATGATATTGAAAATTAAACACAAACTTTTGATAGCCAAATTGAATCTAACCATCGATCAGAACTTTGAAGATATCGACAAGCATCCGATGTTTTCGAGATGATCGTCAACAATTCCACACCTTCATTTATGTGACCGTTTGCAATCAAATTGGTTGCCACTAATTTCACGATCGGTGCTACTTTAGTTTCATTCACAAAAGCCATAGAACTATCTTCGATTTTGTCATCAATATCTTCTATTCTGATATCTTCACCGAAATTATTTGTGGATGAAAACTGTCCAGTAGCATCATGAATGGTATCATCCGAATCGTTTTTTTCTTTCGTTGCATTCAATCGGATTGTTTTGTTCGAGATTGTGCTCTGTAACGCAGCAATCAGACAAGCTTTCAAAGAATCGACATAGAATATCGATGGATTTTTCGAATAGAAATCAATCTTATTCTCTTTCGTCTGTGTGTTTTCATTCATCAAGAAAGATTCGCTTTCAAGGAGAACTTGAACTGCTGGTTGAAATTTTTTCAAACTCAAACAAATTCGATAGATTTGTTCAGTATGAAAATAGGTTCGACGATTCGATTCCAAAATCATTAATTTTTCTAAAAGTAAATGACGAAACCGGACATTGTCTAAAAATAGATCTAATCTTGGATCTAGTTCTTGACCGAGCAGCACCGAAGACATTAGGAGCCAAAAATCATAATCGTTTCGATTGGAAAACAGTTTCGCCAGAATGATTTGATTTTGAATATATTGCTTGAGATCGATTATTGGCTCGGCAATCGCTTCATTCTCTTCATTTGAAGATTTCGATGGTTCTTCATCATCGAATTCATTTGAGGAATGTTTTGATGATTTTTTCATTGGGATCGAGAAAATTAATTTTCTAAATATTTGTTTTCGGTGACTACTTCTAAGATAATTGACATTAAGATTTCTTAATAAATTTTTAAACTTCTCATCCGAAATATTATCGAATAAGAAATCCTTTTTAATTAGACGTTCTATTTTTAGGGGCGAGGAATAGGTCTTCAGTCTATCATCGGATATTAAAATGAAGCCATCAGAGGATGCAAATATCGACAAATCACTACTAGCCCAATCGACATCGTAGATTTTGAAGTTGATGTCGCGAGGATACTTAAGCTGAGAACATAGACGAAATTCACTGATATCCCAAATATCGACACCGCAATCAGAGTAAAGCACTAAGCATTTCATATTGCCACGACCAGGCCCAAAACGGATCTTTTTGATCGACGATCGATAAGTTGCTTCCGTTCTAGAAATTTTTCTCTTAAGATCCCACAGATTTAATGTGCCCGAAGCGTCGCCAAAGAGAACTTGATCAGACTTCCAAGCAATACTTGTGACAGTCAAATATCCACCTTCAACGTCCAATGGTATTCTTGTCAATTCTCTAATGATATTGCCCTCGATAGAGAAATGATAAAGCTCTTTTGAGGTGACAACAAAATTTTCTTTGATGAATGTCGAATGATTCATCAAAGATTTGACGCTATTTTCTGAGTCGCTAGTTTGTTCACTAGTCGATTGATTCCTACTCGAATGTGTCCGAGTTTTGATTGGATTCCATTCAATAGCTGTTACAAGACCAATCGATTTCGACATTATACGTAATTGAGTTAAAGTTTTGACATCCCATATCTCAAAAGGATCATCACGTTTGAAAAGAATAATCAAATATTGTCTAAGATAGGAAACACGCAATGTTTTGATTGGCGAGGAATCAGGTATTTGATTACACCGGAAAGGTGTCATTTTACCGGTCTCAATTTCGATATGCATCAATTCGTTTGTGACTTTGCCATAGTTCAATCCAAGACCGGTGAAATTTTGCAAAGCACTCAAACGATTTTTTGCTAAATGATGATTAGGTGAATTGACACTAGGATATGAGAATGTGATTAAAGATGTTTGACTAGCCCATTCGATTCCAGCGACAGGATAGGAATGTGCGCAAAATTCTCTGTACAGAATCGATGTTCCATTATTCAGCAACCATATTTGAATATTTCCAAAAGCATCGGCAACAGCTAGCAGAGGTTTGTGATGATTTAGATTCTGTAAAGATAAGGGAGGTGATTGACGAATAACATTGGGAATAGAATTCAATCCATTTAAAGAATGCGTAACGATTAGTTTGTAGAAAATTGAATCCATAGCTTTTTGTGGATCATCAATCTCATCGTTTACCAGAAAAGCTCCGATCTTATATTCTTGAGGAGTAATCAGATCATTCAGACATGGCACAATGAAATTTTTATCAATCAAACTACTCTTCTTGAAACCTCTTTTTTTCGCGATAGTTTTACGACAAAAAAGGGATTTTATAATCAATTTTCCATTGCTCAAGAGGAACAATAACTTGGTTTCGTCGAAAGCAGATAAAGAATGGCCATAGATTTTACTTTGTTTTGTCAAACGAATTGATTCTGAGTGGCAAATATTAACATAGCTTAAATTAAGAAAATTTTTCTGCTCTGAATTTCGTTGGCCATGTTGTTGCTCTGATCGCTCGGAGGCAACGACATTCTCGATGGTGGGAAACGTTAGATTCTCTTGTATGATTTTTTTCTGATATAATCGGAACGAAACACTTCCGTTCTCATGGATGGCATAGAAAGCATTTAGTAATGAACACGAATAGATTCGAATCAATCGAGATAGATTGCGTTCGATCGGAATTATCGTAATGATTGCTTCGATTGTTAAATCGATAAGATAGATCTCTCTGGGAAAAACAAGAAAAATTTGATTGCGAACAGATCGATTGAATTCAATTTGTAACAAATGGTGTTCGAATGCTGTAGAAGCTAAAGTAGAATCGAGTGAATTAATTGAAGAGGAAGACGATAATTCATATTGTTGATTGATTGAGATTAAACATTTCGATAATTGATTTAAATTCAAACGTTTGATCAAATTAAGATTGCTAGTAGATTTGTCTCGTTGAATTGAATATGGAATGAAGGATAATTGAAGTTTCAATGGTTCTTTTGATGACAATGATAACGATGATGATGAGATTACTTGTTTCGAGCTTGATTTCGAAAACAATGGCGATGAAGGTGAAGAGATAGATTTCAAATAATGTTCATCAAGTCTGGCCAACGCTAAATAAACATTATCAGAATTCGAAGTTGAGGTTTTGAATGCAAACAGTAGATTAGAAATCGTTGAATCACAGTTACGATTAAATTGAAAGAATGGATTGAATTGGATCAGTGTGACATAATAATCTAATTGAAATTCAACCAAAGGTTCTCCTAGATCTGCATCATAAACAATTAAAGAATTTTTGAATGGATAGAAGACTAGTAAGAATAAATCGATAGCTGAGCATAGATTTTGATTTCTATTGATTGAATCGCAATCATTTAAATGAGCATTATTTTCAAGTTCCAAATCCCAACAATGTATAGATTTAGCAGATCTGTCAAGAGAATCACGGCGAAAATTCTCCAAGTAGATCCAATGGACATATTGTATCGAACGGTTCTCGTTGGTGGCCAAGATCACCGTCAACGGTGATGATTCTAGCACATCCCAAATGATGATGGTACCAACCGAATCAATGGAACATAGACATAAATGATTAGATAGGGGTGACCATTTAAGCATACAAACAAAGTGCTTATGACGATGTAGCGCTATATTTATGGAATAAAATGAAATTAGAAATCAAATTCAAAACTCAAAAAATTCAAACTATCTCAAGAATACTTTGTCGGAATACTAAAGATGGCTTCGTATCAACAATGATCACAAGATTTTGGCAGCCATAGGCGATTGTGCCATTGATTGACCAATCGATTGCACCAAAATTTTGTGGATGCAAAGGACCTGGTATTGTCAATGGTGTCAATGAGTATTTATAGTCCAAAAGTGGATCTTCATCCAGCTCAATTCTAGAGGATTCATTTTTATCGATCATTTTTTCGTCAAGTTCGTTGATGAAATCTACTGGAATTCAAGTATTTCATCATGCAAGTATCATGCAAGTATTTTGGAGTCAAACAGCTACATTCAAGAATGTTTGTGGCCATTGATTTTGTGCTCTGATAAAAAACAAATCAATCTAATAATAGCAATATTTTGCTTAGCATCGAAACGTTGATAAGCGATGATGTGTTGATTTGGCAACGAAATTAATCAACAAACAATACAGAGATCCAAATCATTCGCATCTCTTGTTTGTGATCAATCTAATTATTCCACTATTTGTTCGTTCGATCGATCAATTAATTGAAATCAAATTTTGAAAGGAATTTAGTCATTTCAAATGGAAAAAATGGACATGGCAAACTATTTCATAATCGAATGGATAATCTAGTCAATATGAATTTCGAAGATATCTCGAAGAGATTATTAAATCTTCTTCGATTGCAAAGAAAATCACCACTCATTCTTTCGAATCTCAACAACCACAAGCATCGACAACGTAAACGAGAACAACAAAAAATATATCAACAACAATCTCAACAAACGACGCAAAGAATCCAATCTAGCGGTGAAACATTGAAACAAATCCCAAAATTCAATGATAGAGTTGGAAAAGAAAGAGCGACTTATCGACAAGAATAGAGGAAGAGAGAGAGAGAGAGAGAGAGAGAGAGAGAGAGAGAGAGAGAGAGAGAGAGAGAGAGAGAGAGAGAGAGAGAGAGAGAGAGAGAGAGAGAGAGAGAGAGAGAGAGAGAGAGAGAGAGAGAGAGAGAGAGAGAGAGAGAGAGAGAGAGAGAGAGAGAGAGAGAGAGAGAGAGAGAGAGAGAGAGAGAGAGAATGATTGATTTCCTAGCCGATTGAGAAGTGATTGCGAAACGATTAGATATTCTATTCAATAAAAATTAAAACAAAAATTCTCAAAAAGATCCAAATAAATCTATGAGTGTATTGAATTTATTAAATCTCTCAACACAACCAAATACATACATACATACATCACTTGAGCATAAATTCATTGGATCTATTTTACTTTAGAAAGAAAGAGAGAAAGATTAGATAGATAGAGGGAATCAATAGCAGCAATCTTGATTACAACATCGACAGGTACAATTTTGGCAACGAAAACATTTCCAATAGCAACAATTACAGCATTCACATTCCAATGGAGCACAAGCACAGCAAAGTTTGAATGGAGCACAGAACCAGCTATGAAGTTTCGACGATTTCGATTCCTTCTTTCGTATCACATTCGATGGTGATCGAGATCGATGATGATGTTGATTGTCGATCGGTACCGGTGTCGATGATGCCACTGGCTTCAGAATCGATTTACTCGGTTGATTCGAGATGACCATCGATGGATTGTTGTTGATATCACCACTTCGATAGCTTACATTTTTTCCATCACGAAACGATCTCGATGATTTAATCGATTGTTGCTGATTAGAAGATTTCGATGGCTCGTTCTCTATTCGCGTCCGAACCTCAATAGAATGTGATCGTTCATGCGGTTTCGATATTTCAATCAGATTACGTTTCTTGTGTTTCTCGACTTCGGTATCGCTACTACTGCTACTGGAACTGGAACTAGAACTACTGGATTTTTTTCTTCGCATCGATGCAGATTTCACGTTACTTGATCGATCCATTTTGGTGTGAGGCGTATCAGGCCGATGACTTCGGTATGATTGTTGATGATGGTGGTGATGGTGATGATGTTCCGTTCGGCATTTCTCCTCATCACTTCTTTCATCGTCGGAATTTTTAATCGATTTCGTCAACTTAATAACGGTTTTATTTCGACGTCTATCATTCTCTTCATCACTTTGGAACGAGGACGATTGCTCTACATTTGATTTTGTTTGATGTCTGTGATGATGACGATGATTTGAATCCGATCGTGGAGCATCGATTTCAATCGGTATGATTCTCTCCCGTGGATTCGATGATGTTGATGTTAGACTCTCATTGATAATAATTGTCGATTTAGATGGCATTTTTGTTTCTTAGAAAACATTTGAAACAAACTGAAACAGATCGATCGAAAAATCAATGAAATAATACGATAAATCTATTTGAGAATAGGATTCCGACTAGCGATAATCTCATCGATTGGTTTTGAATTTCCTATAATCTCAAGAATTTGATCATCAGCTAAGGAAAATGGCTAATGATTGAAGTCTTAGAAATCAATCGAGAATAAAAGTTTCAACGTCAATCAAAATCATAAATGCGAATGAGAGAATTGAAATTTTTTTCAACAATCCATAACGAAAGCAAACCAAATTTCATTTGCTTTCTCTCTCTCTCTCTCTCTCTTTCTCTTTCTTGTTTCTATGATCGAAATCGGAGATTTAAAAAAATAATAAGAATTTATTCGTATTCAAAACAATTTCTATCCACACAATTGCACTTGTTCGAGATCTCAAATTGAAGAAATTTTTTTTTTTTTTCAAAAGTGTTGGTGTTGGTGTTGTTTCTCATTCATCTCGTTCCATGAAAGTTGGCCATGAAAGTTTCCTCTTCACTCACCGAAGATTCTTCTTTCAATTAGATTTTTTTCCCAACGAATATTTTCTTTTTTTTTTTTTTTTTTTTTGTTTCACCAATTATACATCTCGATCACATTAAGAGTAATTTCAATCTTTTTATGGTGGAATTCGTATTCGTATCGCCTTGGTTAGACTGCATCAATTCTTGCGCCTAAGAAACAAAAATCACAATGATTTTGAATTCATTCAAAGTTTTTACCATTGAGTTTTTCTCAATCATAGTGTGTCTGTGTGTGTGTGTGTGTGTGTGTTCAGAGAAGAAAAATTTTCCTTCAAAAATTTTTTCCAATGGACAATCACGTTGACCATATTTGGTCTCTCTCTCTCTCTCTCTCTCTCTCTTCTTCTGCCTATACAAGCAACAATTGTTTTTGAATTCACTTAATTTTATTAGAAGGTGATGATAATTTCTGTGATTTCGAAGATAATAATTTTTTCTAAGTATTTCATTTTTTTAAGTGACAAAATTCTCTCTTTCATAGGGAAAGAATTTTCAAATTTATACTTTTTTTTTTAATAATTTTCGATTGGTTCCAAAGCTGCTTTTTATGAATTAATTTGTTTGAAAAAAATAACAAACAGGAATTTGATTTAAAATTAACAGAAAAAATAGTTTGCCAGATAAAATTCATAAATAGGAAGGGTATTGGATTTAGACTCATTATTATAGCGAAGATTGTTTTAATATCAAAGTAGAATCCTTTGTTTGCACAGAATCCTTGTTTTGCTCGAAGAATCGATGAAATCGCGGAGCAATTGATAATTCGATCGATTTGATGGAAGATCTCAATTTTCTTCAAGGAATGCTGGCAGGGTCGAATAATTTGTCCAACTGAGAATGAGATATGGAAATGATTTCACTATGATTATCAAGAGGAGAAAATTCAATTAAAAAATTTGTCGCGTGATCAATCAATCAGTCAAAATTATAGCTTACCTTGCTCTAGTGTCGGACGATCATTCAATACTTCGTTCAGGGAAAGATTCCTCCTTTGATCGAACAACAGACCAAAAATTCCTTATCGGTAATCGATGGTTTAGGATTCTGACATTGCAAACACAATGCGATTTCTTGAGTTTTTCTCATTTTCTCGATAAGGTTTGTATTGAAGGTTGTTTTTTCGACGATATTTTGCACGATGTTAAGGATGATGATGCTTTTGTAGACGATTTAAGTTGGCCTAATGCTGAAATTTTTTTCGACATTGACCCATCTTGTTTTCCTCTTTTTATTGTTTCGAACGAATCCGGATATACATCACTGATGGTGGGTGGCAATGAAGTTTTGTTGCAAGATTTTCTATCGAATTTCTGATGAATTGCATCGTTGCTATCATAAGACTTTGATGGAGATATGATTGATGAGAATTGTTGAATGTATTGATTCAACATTGAGGATTTTTTTTTCAATTCTATATTTAAAAAATTTTTGGGTTTGGGAATGGATTTTTCTGGTGCAATTTTATGATAAGAAGTTCCTTCTTTGTCATTTGGATCAGATGAAGAACATTCATCAACAACGATTCGAGGCAAATTCGATTCTTCCAAATTTCTAGCGATGGTTTCGGTTTCTGTCGAAGACGATGAGCTTTGATCATCTTTACTGCTTTTATAAGTTCGACGAAGCAAAGAAAATCTATCGAATGTAGTCGGAGAAATTTTTGAAATTTTTGAGTCTGCTTTGACAACCGACTCCGTCATTGATTCACATAATTGTAATGGATCAATTTTGCGTTCACGCTTGTCGTCCGTACAATCATTCTCGACCATATAGTTACGAAGACTTCGTCTACCAGAACCGATTCGACGAAAATGACTTCCGTGAATATTGCCCTCAATATTAACATCAATCGGAGTGGTTGTTGAAGTCAGAAGCTCTACCAGACTCGAATGCTCTTGAATGTTTAACGATTTTATCTTATTGCTCTGGATTTGAGAGTTTGGTTTGATTTTTGGACAATTTATTATAGCATTTTGGTCAGTATCAGAAGAAGAACATCTTTCCTCATTGCAATTGTTTAGCGGCGATAGTGTGGTCTCGTTTGTCAAAGAGGTAATCGAAAATTTTCTAGGAGTATTTACCACTGTGTTGAAGTCATCCTGATCTTTTTGAGTACCTTGATGACTAAGAAATCGATTCACGATGATTTGTCTATTACGCAAACGTTTTTGATTCTCTTCATTTTTCCGATTCTCTTCCAAAGAAATTTTAAATCTTTGGACAAAAAACAGAAATATTTGAAAACATTGCTCGAATTTGAATTGTTTTGGTTCTTCACAAAAAAATTCCGCTAATTCTAAACGTGATGTTTCTAAATCATTCTCAATAATTGATGCTAAATTTTCGATTGATTGTTCACTAATTTCCAAGAATGATGTGATTTCTTCTCTAAAAATTTCCTCATCGTCTCGGTGGTTGTGATATGGATTAATATCAAACTCTTTCTCCGGCAGTGTGTTATGTCCAAATGCTGAATCGATCTTCAATTTTATTGATTCCACTTTCTCTTTTAACGAATTGACCTCAATTTTAAGATTTTCCATAGATATTCTTCGAAAGATCAGGCAAGATGACAAACAAAAACAGTTTTTCACACCATTATTAAATAATTATCGCAATTATATATACTCACTTTGAAGCTTCAATCAGAGTAGGCAATTCATCAAAGAAGTCGTCCAAATTTTTCTTCGTTGCTTGCTAATTTTGGTATTAATTTGAAATAAGTTTGATTTAAATTGTAATTAGAAGAAAGAAATATTGTCTTTACCATAGCTAGATAGTGTATCAGATAAACACCAGGCTTGTTTGAGCGGATTTCCGGTAACTTCAGCAACGACATTATCTTGAAACCAGCTGCATCACCAGCATAACCACCCTTTTGATGAGATAGAAAACGATAAATCGTGCAATAAAAATAAATGAAGCGATAAATTTTATAAAACAAATTCACCCACAAGAAAAAAAACTAATTCGTTTGAGAGATAGTTCGATTAAAGATAAAAATTCAAAATAAACTCACAAAATTAAGAAAGTTGCCCGAGATCAAAACCAATGCTAGAATTTTTTGTAGTTTCTGGCTGACCATTAACTCATTAGCGGCCTCTTTGATGCTTTTAGTAGAATGTTGAAGCCAAGGTAGATTAGTTTCACACTCCGCCCTTAGCAACATAAAATCAATCTTTAAACGAAAATGTTTGATCGAAATTAACCGATAAACGAATCGTTCCGCCAAAGGCATTCTATCAGCACAATTCGTTCGGCCATATTCTATTAAAATTTGTTGCTCTTTAGTGTCTGGAAGCAATTGCTTTAACAATTTCAATTTTTCCAAACCAAACGATTGGTGTTCAGCCGCTTCAATCCAATCGATTAAATCTTCAAATCCATTTGAACTTTTATACTGCTTCAAAAATACATTTATACTGAGAGATCTTTTTGAATCAAGGACTGATATAATTGACTGTTCCAGACTCGTAGTTATCGAATCAATTGATTTATCTGGATTGGTGTCATCATCAGACGAATGATGATCAGATATTACATTATCCAGCAAGCATCTAGTCGTGCTGTTCCGTCTTTGAAATCTAGGAGAATTAGGACAAGAATTCGAAGCATCGTTTTTAGGAACTGTTCCAGGAACAACTCTTTGAGAGAGAGGCAAACAGAATAGCTCTTCTAACTCATCAAAATCAACAAGTCTAATTAGATCATCACTGTCCGCTTTGTTTTCATTGTATTTTTTTCCAATTAAGGACCAAACATTTGACCGATTATTTATTTTGGTTGTATGTTGAAATCGTTTCACTATCATATTTTTCGGGATCTTAGCCCAATTAATGGTCTTCATTTTTGTCCGAGGTTTTTGAGGCAATAAGTCTACTGTCGATGGCAATGAGGCTGATTCAAATTCAGGACATCGATTTTGATCTAATAGAGGAAATGAGTTAGAAGAAAGTGGCTGTGGCGGTAGAATCATTGGACTAGTTTTTGTCACTAAAAATGACAGCGGAGGTAATGGTGGTGGCGGCGGAGGTGGCGGTGGTGGTGGTGATGGTTGTGGAGATGATTTCGATGAAATCAACTCATTAGAATGATCATGTTCGTTGAATGATTCTTCTGATAAAGACGATTGAACGGAAATTAATGATGGGGTTGAAGAGGATGAAGAGATTAAAGATGAGAGAGAGTCATTTGATTCATTAGCTGAGTCCGGTGAAGATGACTTGAGATTTCGCGATCGAACCTTATCTATAAATGAATCGAATTCGTTGAGAAACCATTCAAGATGATTTTCTCGATCACCACCAATTGTGTTTGGATTATATATATCATGTTGAATTGACATTAAAAGATTACTGAATTTATCGATCATCTCAATCATTTTTACAGAACCACTCCAAATAGATTTGCAATTCGAATATAATTGACCAACAATTATATTCAAAAATTTCAACATTGATGATACTGCTTTAGAAAGTTTGGGATTTGAATCAACCAATATTGTTCTAATTAGTAGTAAAGCATGAAAAACATTGCAATGATTTTCATCGATCTCAAACTGCTTAATATGTTTGCGAACAGACTCCTTATAAATTCGACATTCGGTGATCAAGAGATCGTCCTCAATCGTTTTCGATAGTATCGCGTTAATTAAGCAATCGAAACGTTTATCAATTAACAATCGAAATCGGATCCAATCTATAGAAGTAGGTTGTAGGCGTTGAATATGATTAATTAACTCCAATATTAAGGCTTTGTATTCGATCTTTTTAGTTTCGATTTTTCCTTCCGTTTCGCTCGATTTATCGAATTCATCGATTAGATAATCAATGAACATTATTGGCTTACATTCGGAAGGTTTGTTGGGATTTCGTAAGGCTAATTTCTAATTAAAATAAAAAATTTCAATCTCTTTATCCCTAGCTCAATGTAAAGCTGAAATTTACCTGAAAATGAAGCAGCACATCCAATACTCGATTTGAAGCGTCTAAATTTATTCCATCTTCAGAGTCTGTCCTACACCATTGACATAACTCATTCAGGATTGATTTTTTTTTATCGAAATCACCGTTTATGATAGCTAGGGTAGAAAATGAAACGAGAAAAAATCAGTTCGAAACAAAATATGTCTCAGTGAATCCGAACAATTACATTCGATCAAGTTTTTAGCTTTCATATCAGTCATTATGTATGAATTTAATTTAGAATCTCTAAAAGATCCGTTATTATTGGGTTTTTGAAAAGAATTTTTGGTAGTATAAGTAGATTTCGATTGATTGATATGCGTTGATGATATTCTTGAAGATTTGAATGAAATCGATGATAATGGCATAGATGAAAATGATGATATATTATTTTGAAATGTTTTCGATTTTTCTGTGCTAACTATTTCTTGTTTCGAGGATATTAATGGCCGTGGCAATGAAGACAGATTAGCGCGTCGAGAATTAGTTTTTGGTGGTGAAATCGCATTAGTCCTTTGTGGTCGTTGTTGCGATCGAGGATGAGCGGGTTTAAAAGAATTACTTCGATTGTTTGATGAATTCATTGATGTTCTCTTGCTATGAACTCGACTGTCGGTTGGCAAAGATGATGAGGCTGCTGCCACTGCTGGCTGCTTTCTTTGAACAATTGTTGACTGTTTTAGATTGAAACGATTATGGCAATTCACCTTGGAACTTTCATCTGCCATCGAAAATGTTTCGATTGCTTTGTTAGATGCGGCTTTCATCGAAAGTGATGATGATGAGGATGTCGCTGCAGAAATCGGTATCCCCGTTCTTGATGAACGTAAAGGAAAAAACGGTGATGAATAAGCTTGACGAGAAAAATCGCTAGTAGGTACGGGTGTTGCCATCATTGGTTTACCGCTTCGATGAAGACCATTGCGATGATGATTATTCATCAACAATGGTGTTGGTGATGATGAAGATGAATTGAGTTTCATTCTATTCGTCGATTAAAATGTCAGCGAATTTATTTGTCTGCAAAATTCATCAAATAATTAGACAATTACAGAGGGAACAATGACAACAACATTTTTGCAGAGTATTTAATTACTTTTCAACGTTCAAAAGCGAGAAAGTGCTTCAAAGTTTGATTTTAAATAATGAAAATAATGATAATAAGACGTGAACCAGATGCTGGATTATAGCCTAATTATTTTCAAAAGATAACGGCGATCGATGAAAGTTAGATTTGGAAAGCAAAAAAAAAAATTAAATTTTCATTCGAAAAATAAGTTTTTTTAAAGGAAGGAAAAAGATTCACATTGTCTTAAAAAAACATAAAATCAATTGGATATTAAATTTCACAAAAAATCAGTAAACAAATGGTTCGAGATTCAAACAAGCCGAAAATCTGGCCTAAAACTAAGCTATTTCTAATAGTATTGCCAATATCTCTGCCAATACTTTGGTCAAGATCAAGGCCACTCAAACTCATGAAAGAGAAGGTAAAGCTGATCTAGAGAAAGAATTTCGATGCATTACTCCTCTAGCGATTGTATCATAACTTAAAAAATCAGAAAGAAAAAAATTAATCTAGTTCAAGATCACTACCGGCTGTTCAACGGCCACATAAAGAGGAGATTGAACAAAAAAAAAAACGCCAGAAACACTGCATACATTTTTAAATCGAATGGGAAATGGCAAGGAAAAACTGGGGTTTTAAAAAAAAGAGACTAGATGGAGAAAAAAAAACGAAATATCTCTTCTCGAAAGATGATTTAATGAATAAATGAAATGAATGGATGTATTTCATTTGCTTTTGTAGCACAAGATTTGCTGTTTTTATTTTTTTTGCTTTGGTTTCCTTAAGTTTTACGAAAAAAAAAAGACTAAAATGATTACAAATGCTCGGTAATTAGGAATGATGGAGAGTAAAAATTCAACGTAAAAAATGCGCAGATTATTTTTTTTGCTGAGTATCTTTAATTGATTTTCATATTTCTTCCATCGTGATTCGCTTTTCTCAAAAGTTCTCAGTTGGTCAGTTCTTTTTTTTTTTTTTTTTGAATTTTTCGATACACTCGAATTAGATTGATAACCTCAACAGTAATACTTGGATTTCTCCCTAGCTTTCCGCTGGGGTAGTATCATTGCGATGAAGAATGATCCATCTTGGTCTTCACATCTGAGATTGCCAATTTTAATCTTTCTAATCTCGAACACTCAGCCGATTTTTATATGTTTGATAAAAGTCAAGGGCACAAACATCGGTATGAGATATTAGTGTATACGAGGAACACCAGATTAACAATTTATTCGTTTGAGTAGTCTAAATTACCGCATCGATACGGTAAATTAAGACTTGGTTAATTGATGCACTGACACTGAACTGGACTTTTGAAACACTCCATATGCATTTAAAAAAGATGGATTTGATGGAATATGATTTCTTCTAATATAAACTATGAAATATCCGATTTTTTTGGCTTGTGAGGAATTCATTAGTCAAAGATTATTAGAATGAAAAAAGCCTTATTTGATTCCATTTTTATTTCTTTTTCGTTTTCTATCGATGTCATCATCATCGACAATAATGTTTCTATCTCTTAATAACAGAATTAGGTTATTAGGGTTTGCGTTTGAGGATTAATTATTCATTCACTCTCTCCTCTCTTGTTATCCAAGATTCAAAACTTGGGTTGGATAAATTCGATTGAAATTTAGATGTATTTAATTGATTTAAAAAAATTTATAAATTCAATACAGTGAAATAAAGGAGTATATAAAATAGAAAAAAAATATCCATTTGCTTAAGTAATAATTGTTCTATCAATACTAAAACTATAAAGAGGCATTGAAATTTTTCACCTAATTAAAACAAGAAGAAGATTGGAATCGGTCGAAAACTAGAATGCATCCACCGAGATTTTTCTCCTATATCAACATCAAAAATGGTTCCATTATTAAAGAAAAATCTAAGAAATCAAAATCGATAATTGATGGCGACAATCCAAACACCTAGATTAGTAGAACTTTAGGACTAGATTCAACACGACTCAAAATCAAATTTTCAAATCGATTATCAGGATACTTTTCGATTGGTTTGAAAAAGAATATATAATTCTAGAAAATAATTGCGAAGCTACTCACCTAGAACATTCATTCAACAGAATCTATTGATTGAATAATTCATCATATTTTGAATTTCCAAGCATATCTCTTTCAAGAGATAACTTTCGATTTGAATTTTGAACAAAATCTGTTTTAAACGTGACATTAGCATATTGGAATAGAAACATCAACAACGATGAAAGTTTCAAAATTCTTTTGAATAAAAACAAATTCATCAAAAGAAAAAAAATTCAAAACACATTCAAAAAAATTCAAAATTTTGTAGATATTTGAATCCAAAATTATTCAAACGATTCTACGGAAATCACTAAAGAAAATCGAAAGATTTCATTAACAACACTTAACATCAACTAGATCATCAAGATGAGAGATAAATCTGAACAAAAAATTGAAGACCAAGAAAATTCAAGAAAAATTTTGGCACATAACTTATGACGTTTGACGGACTTCGATGGCTTCCATACATCGAGAAAGTATCGGAATGAATCAATCAAATTCAATAGATCACGATCATTTTGGTTTTAAGAGGTGAAAAAATTGAGAGCTTGATGATTTGCATGATGTTGACGACTAAAATGTTTAGATTTCCAAGATTGGTTTCAAAGCATGAAATGTTTTTTTTTTTTTTTTGCGAAAAATTGATCTCATAGACGAATCGAATCGATACTATGATAGGCGGACAGTATTAAACTAGAGACTGGGAAAATAAAGGAAAGAACAGTGATGAAAATGTCGAATCAAAGGATTTTGAATCAATCACATTCAATCTCTATAGCTTTCTATGCCTCCGTTCTCTCTCTCGCTCTCTTGTATGATATAATTTTCTCCAATTCACCGTTATTGCAGTCAGCACCAGAGAGAAAACAGAGGCAGAGAAATTAAAAAGATAGCTAGAAATGTATAGGCCGTGACCACATCATCATCAAGATCATCTAACATTGATCGAAAACCACATAGCTTCTATTGCTGCTGCTGCTGCTGTTTAATGATGGAAAATCACAACATCTTAAACAGAAACATCATTAAATTTTACTGTCGCTGATATTACGCAATGCTAGAAATTTTGATGAGCAATCAAGCTTCCATACGAAAAAAGTGGGTGTGTGTGAAGTGTGTGTCAATGTTAGCTAGTTCCGAGTCGATCCATAAATTCCAAATTTGTTTCAACGAAAACATTGCCAAAAGCTTGAATAATTTGCTAAAAATAAATAGCAAAAAATATGGCAAAAATGGAACATACTTGTTGCTTCCTTTTCCTATTTGAAATATTACAAACCAACATCAACAGCAGAATGAATGATGAAGAAGGAAAATAATTTCGAAACAGAAAAGAGATCTTTATCCACATTGATTCAATATCTAGCATTCTTATTTCGAATCAAATAAAAGCGAACACAAATATCAATTTTTGATTGACGAATGGAGATGAAAGAAATGAAAGTTCTAAATTTTCGGATTCTATAAAAATAGCGTAAATAATAGAGAAATGATTGAATAGAATTGAATAAATAATTATTAGAAGAACAATCTACTACTTTTCGTTAATTAATTGATAATCAATTTTCGAAAATCATTGAAATTTTATCGAAAAGCACTGCGATAGAGTAAAATTTTTAATAATTTGAAATTGAAAGCTACACAAAAGGATTCCGGATAGACTAATAGGCGAAACAAAATAAGATTTCGAATCGTTTCGATACCAAATCATTAGATAATTACTCGCCTTATTTATCTGAGGTTAATATGTTCGGAACGCTAACACTATCTATCTCTAGTGTTTTTTAATGAAACAGATGGAGAGATGGTATTTCGATTGATTCAATCTATCAGAAAAATAGAGAAGAAAAAGAAAGAGCATCATTTTGCTCTTGAAATCATTAATTTTTTTCTAAAACGTTCGCAAATCGTTTGCGAATTCGAAATGAAATCTTCTTAGCCTAACAAAATGATTTCATCAGATCATTTCTTATTTTAGACTTCAATTGATCAATCATTCTATTCAATTCGTTGATTGATGTTCAAATCGATCATAGAATATTGATGGGTTTATTCGCTATCAAATTCGTTTCGGTATCGGCACTTTCGCAATTAAATCTAATATAAATCTTCGATCAATGTTGACACCAATTCAGAAATTTCGAATAAAAAAAAGCTGATCGAAATAATTCTCAAATGCAATCTAAAATTTGTTAAGATAAATTCCTTCCCGATCCCTATTGCAAGCGGTCAAGATCAAATAGTTCGAGGTCAAGCCTTTGAACATCGATGGATTTTTAAGATGTGTGAAATGAGACGCTTCGAATAGAGATGGAAATGAAGAGTGATTTTTTGGAGATTATTCGGATGAAGATCACAATTGAGAAATATAGAGGGAGATTGAAATTGAGAGAAATAAATGCGAAAATAGAAATCAAATATCAAATGAATTGTAAAATGGTGATTTGTCTTGTCACCTAATCTTTTGATAGTCTTACATCGTTTATATCGCAAGGATCAAATAATAAATTTACTTTGAAATTATTTTTATAGGAAAAAAAAATTTAGCAAGGAAATGTAAGAAATTTATCCTTGAAGATCGTATCGAGTGAGATCATCGGTGGTATTCTTCGATTTAAAATTCATGATGAAGGTGAGGAAGTTTAAGAATTTATTGAGATTTTTTTTCAGGTGGAAAAAAATCGTCACCCAGTGACCTATTAATGTAAAATTGTTCAAATGAAAATCACATGGATTATTCCGAGGTGATCGCTTCGCAAGATTCGATATCCTATGCGATCGACGACCATAAAGAAATCTCCAGTTTTTTTTCCCTTCTTTTTGTCAAATAAAAATGGTAAATAAAAGATAATGGCCATGAAAAACAGAGTAAAATAGCATAAAAGATGAGAAAAAAAGGGTTATAAGATTGAACGTCTCTCTCGTTACAAGCAGAGCGATTCATCTTTGAGCCCTCAAAGCTAAAAGCTTTTGTCAATCGTAATATCAAAATCATTCATCAATTCATGAATGATTACGATGATGAAAAAAATGATGAATTAATTCTACTTTTTTTTCTCTACGGACTTCTAGTGGAAAAATCCAATGATGATGAATTAAAAAGGATTACAAACACACATACACACACACAAACACTCGAGATCGATGACCATCAGAAAACGAAACTCAAACATTTATGAATCACATTTTTACCTTCGTTTTAGCATTAGCATCATTAATAAGTAGAACCGAAACTAAACCTACACACAACGAGAATTGCGTAAAATTTTGATTTTTCTCCAGTATTATCATCATAGGAACGAGGATGAGAATGACGATTAGGATGGTGATGTTGATGGTGATCTGGAAAAATCAAAGACACAAATGTTTTAAGTTAATGGTTGATGATAAAACATGAAACAAATGTTTTCATTGATTTGTTCGACATTGTATTAGTCATTCAATCACTCTCGGATCTAAGAGACTCTTTTTTCTAATATCGTTAGGAATAGAATTACATAATACCATTGATTGTAGTGATGATGAGAAAAATTCATCGAGGGCATTTGCGAATCGGAACAAATTTGGTCATTTTAATGAATGAAAAAAGGGACGAGAAAATTGTGAAAAAAGTAGGGACATTTTTTTCTCGCATTTCTTATTCACTTAGAAGATTGAAGGAGTAAGCAACAGATTGACTAATGATGACGAGCAAAGAAATGGATAGAAAAAAACTAAACAGCTATCGATCTAAGCTAAGTTAATTTAATAACTTAATCAAACCATCAAATTTGATCATCTATTGATCACCAAGATCAGAAATAGCTCAATTAGAAAGAAAGATAGAAATGAAACCGGCAGAGAGAAAGGTGTTAAGAAGTGAAACTAGCCTTTAATCTAAGTTCACTTTGGAGAGAAATTATTGAATTTTTTTTTTACTACTTCAAATTTATCTGGAGATAAAAAAATTGTCATCAAAATTGATTCGTGATTATGATGAACTGATAATAAAACAATCACTTACGATTTTATTCTGATCGCATTGAAAACTTCGATCGTTCGATATCGAAAAATGTCGGTTTCGGTCCGATATATAATAAATCGGTTTAATGTTTGATCGAAATCTGGCGTAGTCATTCATCAATTTTCTTCATATAAAATTCAAAGAAACAAAACAAAATCCTCATTAACCAATTGATGCTCTTCTTTATTGGAGACGAAATTGACATATTCACTTCGAATCATTCATTTCGGAATGTTTGAGTCAAATTTTTATTTTTACTATCGAAGAATCGTTTGATTCGATGAAAAATCACTATGCAATGATCGAAAAAATATAAGCTAGCGAAAAAAAACAGAGAGAAAAATTTTATTTTGTAACAAATCAATACAATCTCATTCAGATTGTTTTTTTTTGTTTTTATTTTTTTTTTCTTCGTTTTCTTTTGTATTATTTTCGATTCATTTCGTCTCGAAGTTTCGCCTACGCTTCTCAATTCGAGACATTCAAAAAAAAGAATTCGAATCGAAAAAAAGAACAATACTGACCATTGAGAGGATGGAACGCAAACAATGTCATTGCTTCGAATTCGAACGTTTCACTTCTTTTTTTTTGTTTTGTTTGTGTGACCTAGGAGAGAAGAGAAGAGAGGAGAGATGATTCCAAACATTCGAATGATATAATATCTTCACTTGGAATCAATAAATCACTGCGAGATTGAAAGACAAAAAATGAAAGAAAATAGAATAAATCTTGACATCGAAATATCAAAAAACAAAAAATTTGATATTGATAATCAAAACTCAAGAATGATCAAGAGAACAAGATCGACCACTAATCGCACAAAGGTCATTTAATCTCTACCATTCCAATTCTAGTTCTAATTCGCTCCGATCCTTGAACACGAACAAGACCAATGGATTAGTTTTCGATTGAGACACGATAATTCCGAAGTTCGATGTTTTTTTTCTGCTGTCAGTGTTTCTATTGTGATGAAATTATAATCAAGTCGGGATCATCGACGATCATTTTGAAGACCATTGTGTTTTTTTTTCTCTCGAAACGATAACACCAATGGATATATTTTCTAATACTAATACTAATAATGATGATAATGATGATGATCAGTGATTGTTGGATGAGCTCTCGATGATTGTAGGCCCTGTTCTTTGTCTTTCAACATTAATCATCGATTTGATCAAGATTAAGATTCGCGAAAAAAGAAATTTCAATATTCGATCTGTATTAATGTAAGTTCTAATTTTTGATTAAATACTTTGCTAAATTGTAATCGTTTTAATTGGAAATTTTCTCTATGATTTTGTTTAAATTTTTTCCAATTAATAAAATAAAATTAACAAAGAGATTTTTTGCTATAGCTTAAATATCTTATTTATCAACATTCAGACCTTAGGAGTCTGCTCTAGTTTCTCTCGATCTGATTCATTGAGATTGTCTGGAAATTCCACTCGCAAAGAATGATGCTTAGGTATTGGTATCGCCCATTGTGTATCTTTCAATAGTTTGGGTCTACGTTTTCCATCTGGATAGGGATTTGGAACATGTAATGGTCGATATTTTGGTGAAGCTCTCGGTGTTAGAGGCCTATCAAGATCGGCATTATTGTTCAACGGTAAAATAGCTGATGATGCCCGGAGCCCGCGAAATCGTCCAAGATGAGCTCGTTTCTGCCGAATCACTGACTTGTACCAATCTGGCACATCCTTCGATATCGGATATATATGCGGAAGTTCAGGTTGACCAGACCAGCTCGGATACATCAGACTAGTATCGTAGGATTTAAGAGGATCAATCGATTTGAGACGTTCCAAGAGAACTTCTTTTGACATTTCTTTTGGATCACGAAACATATCCAAATATCTAAATAAAGGTATTGAAGAAATTATCGATCTTTTCATTCTGCTATCTTTGTTGCTTACATATTGAATGGTGTTCTTGCTGGATATTGCAATTGTTTGAATTGAGTTTTTTCCAAGGGAAAAACATATTCGTAGGTCGGTGATCGCATTCCTTATTTATAAATATTTCAAATAAACTTTAACATTAGGTTTGGGAGAAAAAATTCAAAATGAAATCATTACCAAGTACTTCATGGAAAATAGATTTACAATAATCACTCCATGTTGTTTGAAACCAAGTTAAACCTATTGGTACCAAAGGGGTTTGATTGTTTAACTTTGAACAATCCGCCATGAATTCTAAGGCATTGAATCGTCGTTGAAACAAATCGAAATCATCGATCGATTTCAAATTATCTAGACGATTTCGATGTTGAAAGAGAACAAAAACATAACGATGATAACCGAATCCTCGCATCGAATAGATCGGTAAGTAGCGTACGATCGTATCGAATTCTGTTTCCACAAGATTTTTTTGATGAATATTCGCCAACAACCAATGACAAACACCATAATCCGGAAATAATGAATCGAGATTCACCAGTGCTAACGTGTAATAATTTTTATCGATCTCAGAACCAGAATTAATTGATACTATTGATGAAGACGATTGATCGAAACAAATCCGATCATTTATACTGGATGTATTTAGATTGATAATGGGATGTTCAGAACCAAGTTCGTTCGGGATTATATTCCCTTGAAATGATTTTAAACATTGATTTTTGTCTTCGCACAAGAACCGAGCACTGATTGGTACCAAAGGAGAGAAATAAAACATATGATGGTGTTGCAAAAGATGTGTTTTGAGCTTATCACATGCGTTTGCTGCAATAACTTCTTGCATAGTTTCAAGCTTGTAGGGTTCTTGAAAGAATAGATCTCGAAATATTCCATAATGATAAGCAAGTCGAATCGTTGAATCGACATAATCATCAGTGAATTGATGTAGATCTTGAAGTTGATGGTAAGAATCTTCATCCAGATAGGATTGATTGGAAGATTCTTCGATCAAATCTTCTCCATCTTTGTTGATGTATGATGAGCTTTTTGAAAATTTATCCTTTTGTTTTGAAAAATTTCTATAGAAAAGATCATCCTTTTCAAGGCCGACATTTTTCGGTATGAACTTGCTATCAAAATAATTGATTTTCTCTAATTTTTGTCGAATATTCAAATACTCGGTTGGCGGTTTATCCACAATCATTTCTTTCAAACCAACCTCTGCAGTCATACCGTGCCTCGAATGTCTTTTGAAACGGATCGTAGAATGAAAAATCCATTTTGATTGATAATCGAATCGTCCTGATCGCCGTGATAATCGAATGATTCTAGACGAGAACATAATTTCATCTCAAATTCGTCGAGAAAAAAATTTGAAAATTCTCTTGTCTATCCATATGAGAGCCACTACTGTCTTCTGTATCGTTGTTTCTGAACGTCCTATAGTTTCGAGAAAAAAAGCATTGGCAGCACCTGTATCCGTCTAGTTCCTTTTTTCTCACTCAACGCAAACAGCATCGTCGTTCATTCATTTATTTGTTCTTTTATTGTGGTCCTTGTTTTTTTTGATGACATTATGAGGTTTGTCTAATTTTTACTAATTTGAATCTATTTGATCTTTAATAATCACTTCTCGGATTCTTTTCTCGTTTTTTTGTCATTTTTAGTTCATTACGTTTGCAAAAACGTTTAGCTGCTGCCGTTTTGAAATGCGGCCGCAATAAAGTTTGGCTTGATCCGAACGAAAACAATGAAATCTCCAATGCAAACTCTCGGCAAAACATCAGAAAATTAATTCAAGATGGTTTGATCATCCGTAAACCAGTCGCTGTACATTCAAGAGCTCGTGTTCGACGCAATGCTGAAGCTCGACGAAAAGGCCGTCATACTGGCCCTGGGAAACGAAAAGGTACCGCGAACGCTAGAATGCCAGTGAAAGTTCTTTGGATTCGTAGAATGAGAGTATTAAGACGTTTATTAAAAAAATATCGTGAAAACAAAAAAATCGATCGACATCTTTATCACGAACTTTACATGAAATCTAAGGGTAATGTTTTCAAGAATAAACGAGTCCTTATGGAGTACATTCATAAAAAGAAAGTGGAAAAATCTCGACAAAAACAACTGAAGTATGATTTATAGATTATCTTTAAAGCATTAGATTTAATTTTTATAAAATTTTTCACAGTGAAATGGCTGAAGCTCGAAGACAAAAAGCTAAAGAACGACAAAAGCGAAGAGAAGAAAGACAGAAAGTCAAGCTTCAAGAATCGAAAGAATCTTATCAGAAAGAGGATGGAGATCACAAATAAATCGCTTATATGGATGAAATGAATTATGATTTTATTTTGTATGAGATTATAATATAAATTTTCATAATTGGAATAAAAATTGAAAAACGTTTCATTCGGCTGTGAAAAGAAATTTTATTGATTCGTACCAGTGATGCTTAATAAGACAGGTAATAAGATTAGACCATGTAGGGCTCCAATTATGATGATGCCTAGATACATCCGGAAGTAGAACACTTGAAATATCACCGAAGGAGAGAATGCTAAGATGATGATCCCGAAAAATTTGGTCATAGTTATACCGGATAGTACAGAACTACCCATATCAGCAAGACCTTTATGTGCACGGATCTTGGGACAGCTGTAATTGGCCATTTTAGTTGCACGAGCAATATGAGAGCAAAACTCGACAGAAATGCCAACACTCTGTGTAAATTAGTTAGAACAATAGAGAGAAAAGAACTTAATGACAGAGTTTGAAAAAAAATCTAAATCATAATGTTGCAAACCATGACTAGATTGACCAATGAGATCGCATTCAATGGTACATTCCAAATATACATCAAACCGAGAAGATCGATAACGATACTGATAATGGTCAACACAACAACCAACGATGTGATCAATTGAAACGAGAGAAATAGAAAGGTGACGAACCAAATCGAAAGCAGTGCGAAAGATATGTGCAGAGCTGAATCACGCCAAATCGTCAGATATTGTTCGTAGAAAACATAGAAGAAAGAATATGGGAATATTTCGATATCGTCATAAGAATCCGTTTCCGATGATTTTCTAGAACTTAATTGTTCTTTAATTTTTGTGGTGATTTTGTCCCCGATCAGACGAGCATTTTTCAAAGCCCAAGTGAAATCATTAGATTTGCTTAGTGGATTATGATAGGTCATAAAATATGATGATCGTATTGATGATCGTTTGTCATTACGACGACTAATTGCATGCAAATAACTTGCTTTTCCGCTAGATTTTTTATTAAAAAGAATTGAAAAAAAAATTTCCTCTAATTAAATTTGAATTTCGATGATTGTTCTACACCAATTACCCTTTCGGACAGTCAGGATTCGGTTCATCGTGAACGAAATAATCAAGATATGGTTGATAGAAATTATTCGGACGTATCCGATGAAAATGTTCTGAATTTTTACACCAATCATCATCACTATATTCATCACAAGCAATCGAACATTTCACGCATTGATCCGATTCAACTGTTCAGCAAAGAGAATAGAATTTTCTTGATAAATTGGAATTAATTAATTAAGCTACTAATTAAACCTACCATCAGAAGAACAGAAGCTACCGTTTGGAAATGTTCGACAACATTTTTCCGATTGCGACCAAAGAATATAATCATCTATCCAGCTTGTCGGTGTGGATCGAACAAGATAGCTTTGATTAGATTTTTTCGCCACCAAACTAAGCATATTGGTGACAGAATAATCGGAACATCCTTCTTGTGAGCAGAAAATGTTCTGCATCATCGAATAATCGAGACGATTGTTTGGATCTTTCACAACGAAATAAACTGGTGGTCCAACTTTGAGCTTATCAGCTTGTGCATCGAAAAATTTCAATAAATAAGAATCTTTCGGCATCGTTAGCTTTTGTTCTAGACCGATTTGAATTTTCGGAATCATTGTGACCGATAGGAAGAACCATGCCAAAAAGATCATCGAGACGATGAAACGGACCGAATTTCGGAGCAAAAATGGGGCATAAATTTTGTTAAAATAGATATAGAGAAAACTTTTCCGATCCGATCGGTTGACTTCGATGCTAGAGAATATTTTTGTCTTCCGAAAATATAACAATTCCCAACGATTTTGATCTTGACGTTTCGCATCGATCGCTAACAGTGGAACAAAGATTAGCATTTGAAATAGGAAAGCCAACAGCAAAGCTAATCCGGCATTGATTGCGAAAATTCTTACTGCAGGCATCGGAGTCAATGCGCCAAGAAAGAAACAGCTGGATTCGGCACAGGTCGCCAATAGAATTGATGGCGCGACCGTATAAAGCAAGCGTTCCATACGATGTCGAAGTTTTTCCTGATAATCCGTTTGATTATCACTGAGATCGCTTTCAGATTGAAGTTCTCGAAGTTCACATTTTAATCGTTCGAAATGCTGCACCAGAATGAAGAGATTATCGACGCCGACAGCCAGAACTAGAAATGGTATCACCTCCACTATGATCAGTGTTGAACGGACTCCGAAAAAGCACAATAAACCGATAGATGAGATCACCGATAGAAGTACAATCAAGATTCCAGTCAAACCAAGCATTATTCTAGAGTCGACCTGTGTGATGGACAAATTCAATCCGATCAGTCATTTATTGATGTTCGAAAAGTAATCGGATGAAAAATCACCAAAAATCTTTTCGATGTTGTGAAATCTCCAAGAGCCAATGAGATATAGATGAACATGACAAGGTAGCTAATTAAGATCGTGCTGATGTTAGAGTTAGAAAGACGATCAATCTCATCGCTAAGAGAGCGCTATTAGATTACCAGAAAACGATTCAAAAGAATGAAAAGAGATCCATCGATAATCAGATTGAATCAGTCAAAACTAACCTCGGAGAAAAATGCAACGTCGATCAAAGAGTTATTGTATTGATTGAGATAGTCTAGAAATAATTTTTCCCATTGCATAGCATCAAAATTATCATCATGTTCGATTGCGTTCTTCAACGCTAAGGTCAAAACCATTGCTTTTGCTTCATAGACATGATCCTCTTCATAGTCAGCTAGGGCTATGTGTGGAAAAATTGGACCGCCATATGGTGCCAAACAATTGATTCCGTTTTTTTCGATATGAAACGGTGTAGCAATGCATTGTTTCAAGCGATCCAAGTAATCCGCTTTTTCCAAAAGAGATTTTTTATTCTGAAACCAACCTAGTGCTGATTGTACCATACAAATACGATTCTCCATTGGAGAGAGACAGATATCAGACACTTGCGAATAGGTACCGTTGCGATTGCGAAATTTCAGATTCAAAATATCCTCTTGAAGCTGAAAGAAAGCTAACAGAAAAGATTGATTAAAAACTGGCCCGAATCGATCTTGACCGTGTTGAAATGATTGCTGATATTTAGGAGTTAAAACTACAGTCTCGAGACGAAAAAATGGCCCAAAATTCTCATCGAAATATCTCTTCTCAATTCTTGCGCGACTGTTCTCTGTCGACCAAAGATGAATTGGATCGGTGATTGGATCGAATTTTTTCAAACCAATAGACATTACCACTGCGATTGAAAGTCCGATCAACGGTAAGAGAAGATTGATAGGAAAATGGGCACACAATCGGCCATAGATTCCAAACAATGTGCAAATTTTTTCATGAATCCACGGCTGTTCATAGGGTATCGATCGAGCTCTACTCAATTTATTCCCACCAGCATCGATCGGTTTGTTTTTATTTAAATAGAAGATGACACACGAAACAGAGGCAATGAATAGAATCAAATAGATTGTGCCCATAATCAATGCGATACCATCCAAACCGAATAATTTCCATTCGATTCGATCTTTAGAAGGTGGAATCGGAATCGGTTTCGGACAGGATTCTTCACAATCAGCACACGAACAAGTTTTATTGCTAAACGTTCCAGGAGTCTGATAACATTTGTAGATATCCAATTTGATTTGTTCTGTTGTTGGTCGCGCGATAAAATTGAAATTGATCGCGATCGGTGAGACGCCTTTTTTGCCAAGATATCCATAGAATTTATCCATTGTACAGGTCTCATTGGCATCGGTTAGATCACACATGAATTGTGATAAAACTGTCACTCCGCCCGCAGGCATCTGAACGTTGGCACAAGAATCGAAAATTGTCTCACCGATCGATTTAGTTATATCAACTTGCATCGCAAGCACTTCGTTGCTGTCGATATTCGATTCAGTCACTTGTATGAAATTCGATTGCTCGGGTGAACAGATCATATGATAGAAAATTCTAACGAAATTAAACAAACAAGATGGACATCGAGCTAAAAGATTACGAGGGATCGCTAATTGCGATTCAATATCGTTGATTTGTTGCTCATCACAGCAATAAAGATTTTGAGAATATTCCGGTACAATTGAACGAATTTGCTCGTATTCTTTCGAATCGATTCGCAAAGGTTTTGGTGGCCCACGATAGTAACAGCTAACCGGTAGCTTGGTGCCAAGAATACTATCGGCCTCACCACATTTACCTCTTGTCATACAATGTGGTTTTGATTGAACAATCGAGATTATAGTGGACTTTGTGTTTCAATAGAAATAAGTGTAGGAAAAAAATTCAGGGATTATTATGGGAAATGATAGCAGCCGACATACCTGGTCTATGAAAACTATCAAGAAACATTTCAAAAGCAAACCTAAGGCTGATTTCATTTCGATACTGATATGTGTAATCTTTTCGGTACCCAAACAAAAGAGATGGGAATGGGAAACAAAATTAGATTTCTTTTGATCAGGAAAAGAAATCGATTTGATGATTGCGATGATTAGAATCGGTGATAATCGATGACCAATGAGTACGATCGAATGAGAGAGAGAGAAAGATAAAGCAAGAAAGATCGTATCAAAAAAAAAAAAAAGACTCAATCGATTAATTTGAATTGCTTGTCGAGGATTGATTTTTTATTGTCTGTTTGTAGAGAATGGAGAAAAATATGGATCCTCACATTATTATGGTCTTAGATTACAATCTAGGAAGTGGAGTTGAGAATTTAGAATTCTAGCGTCTTCGATCAAATGTTTGTTCGATTAGAGATTGCTTTAGATTCTCAATAGGATCGCTAATCTCAATCTCTTCAAAATATTTCACATCAAATTAGCATCTTAAGTTTGGTGGACAAACTACAACAAGAGAAAATCGTTTTAGTCTCGCTTTAGTTTTTTTTTTTTGCTATATGATGTTGATGAGATTTATTTCGATGATTTCTAAAAAGTGTAAGAATTTCAAAATAATAGAGAAGAAAAGAATTGAAATGATAATCTTTGAGCAAAAAAAAAAAAAAAAAAAATTGTTGCTAATTTGCAGCGATAAGAGTTTTTTTTTCGCTCAAAAGATTTAGAGAATTTTCTCTAGTTGCTCAAATCGCTTCACTTAAAAACAAACAGAAAGCTTTTGTGATTTAAAAGATCGATATTATTTCAAGGAGATTTTGAATTGACTTCTTGAGAATAACTTTGATAAGAAAGTTGGTCTTTGATTCTTCATTCGGTTTAATATTATTATTCTCATTACAACGTTGTACCATTTATCGATTGGATTCTGCAATCAAATCAAAGTGAAGCTCCACTAAGTGTAGCAGTCGGATTGAATTTATTTTTAGAATTTCTTCCTTTTTAAGAGATCCGGTCGCCAATTAATCGGATGAGTCTCTTCCGTGGCGTCTTCCAACTCTTTATAAATTTTGATTGTTTTGTCAGCTTCTCCTGTGATCAAACGTGAACTGCTACGATCGAATTGTAACGCAAACACACCGCATTCTGATTCAATTGAGCCAGATTGCGCTTTCGATTGCAATCGTTGAAAATTATAACCAGTTTTCCAATCCCAAAACAAAAGAGATCCATTATCACCGCCAGAAACAAGAACATTATCTTCATTGATAGCCAAAGCATTGACGATAGAATCATGACCATCAAGATTCTGTACAAAACGACCATCCGGGAACGCCCATTGTTTAAGAGAATTGATTGAACCGGAACAAAACATATTCAATCGAGGATGAGCGACCATAGCTCTGACACTTTTCTTATGATTAGTCAATGTGACAATTGTTTTGCCGGCAACAATGTCCCAAAGTCGGATAGTAGAGTCATAAGATCCAGTGACGATTTGAGGATCGGTCGGTTGGCAGAACACTGATGCTACCGTATCAGTATGGCCACCCAGTGAATGGATTTGTGCTTTGGTCCTCATATCCCATACGCGAGCGACCGAATCTCGACCTCCGGTCACTAGAATGTCCAGAGTTGGATGCAAGGAAAGGCAATATACACCAGAAAGATGTCCGTGATAGTGTCGAACAACTTTATTATACTCTAGATCCCAACATTTGACAGTTTTATCTTCACCACAAGAGAACAAATACGGCTGTCGAGGTGAAACTTCAAGACCTCGAACTGGTGATATATGACCAGTAAGAGAGAGTTTTAGCGTTCCTGATGCTAGATCCCAAATTTTGATGATGCGATCATTAGATCCAGTCGCGAACCACGCATTACCGGGCTCGAAAGCAATACAACGAACCCAGCCGGTGTGGCCAGAAATGACTCGATAAAGTTTCCAAGGTGCATGCCATTCTGGCTTCAATACTTTCGGAGCTTCACGGCGAGCTATACTCACACCAGATGCTAAAACAATTTTATTATTATCAATTAAATTTGAAGATTTTTGAATATTTTTGATCGAAGTCAAAGATAAATCTGTTTTTGGTTGAGATATCAAAGCTTGACTTGAATTTTTATGTTTATTTTTCTTATCTTTGTTTTCGTTCAATGATTTCATCTTATTCGAACGTAGAAAATTATTCTTATCATTTCTGTTATTAAATAGATGTTTATATTGATCTCTTGCTTTAATATTAGATTCGAATTCACTTGTTTTGAATTCGAATGGCAACGTATTGATTGAGCTGATGAACATTTCATGAGTTTTTTTCATCAATCTAAACTCCAAGGTATGCCGAGAGTATTGCGGTATCTGATCGTCTAAAATTTGATCATCATCTTCGAGATCATTGTTGCGGTCATTGACGGAATCAGATTTACTTTCTTGATGATTAGAATTGGGTTGTAAAATCGCTTCGTTAGCGTTCTGAGGTGTTCTTGGACCTCGAATTGATGGCCTATGCGGTGTTGCGATATGATGACGACGACTTCGTATCGGAGTTGTTTCAATCGAATCCATGGATTATTCGGATCGAATATTAATAGTTTCTATACAATGAATGCAAAGAGAATCATGGAATGTTTCATTGAATTTCAAATTTTCGATTCTGCAAATCTATTGTTGAGAATTCATATGGAATTTAGAAATAAATTATGGTTTCTTCATAAACAGCGAGACGCTTTCAAAATTATTCGAAACAAAAGCGGGTGAATTAAAAATTATCTTATTTCAAACATTTTAATTCATTCAATCTATCTGCTCTGAAAACACCTTTTTCCGTTATAATACCACCAGTTATCAGTGAACTAGGCGTAACGTCAAATGATGGGTTCCAACAATCCGTTTCATTTGGTGCAAGCTGTAAATCTTTGAAAAATTTCATTTCTTTATCAGGCCGAAATTCGATTTCGATTTCGTTGCCGTTTTGCAAAGACCAATCTATTGTTGATAATGGTGATGCTACATAGAATGGTACATTGAAACTTTTGGCTAGATGAGCGATTTGAAATGTTCCGATTTTGTTGGCAGTGTCTCCATTCGATGTAACTCTATCAGCACCGACTACAACGGCATCGATTTTATTTTTGGCAAAGAGCAAAGCGACCATGCTATCACAAATTAATGTATGAGGTATTGCATCGTTTTTAAGCTCCCAAGCAGTCAATCTAGAACCTTGATTGTACGGTCTCGTCTCAGTACAATAGCATTTTTGTAATAATCCTTTCGAGTTAAGAGTGCGAATAACACCGAGGGCGGTACCGTATCCAGCTGTCGCCAGACTACCAGTATTGCAGTGTGTCAAGATTTGCATTTTTCTAGAATTATTTCGGTTTTGATCCGTTTCAAATGCTTTTTCTTGGATAGCCATAGATCCATTCTCACCGATAAGATGATTAATTTGACGATCCTTCAATAAGACTTCATAGTTGTGAATCTTAATTGATTCGATTAAATCGTTCAATTTCGCATTCATCTGCTGCTTTATTCGGACGATCTCTATAAGTGAATCAAATTCTTTGCTAATATTGACGGCAGTTGGTCGAGATGAGCATAGAAATTTCGCCTATGCAAAAAAATTTTGAAAAAATGATAGAAAAAAATTAATTAAATAAAAATTGAAACGGATTGAAAAAAGTGATTAAAACTTTTTCATTTATAAAATTATAGAGTTTTTCGGTATCATCTCCAAAGGATTCAATCAATTCAGGCTTTGAAAGTTCAACGGAAACACTGAGGAGGCCTAGAATCGCTATTGCTGGTGCACCACGGATCTTCATCGATTTGATAGCATTCCAAGCATCATCAATCCCATTGATTGTTTCATATTCAAGCTTGATCGGTAACAACAATTGATTGATAATTCTTAATGTATTCAACTCACGATCATAACAAATCGATTCGACAATCATTTTTGGTTCTTTAGAAAATTTGTTCAACAAAAAATCTCACTCACAAAATAATTTTACAGACATCACCTTGATTTCCGAATCAAAAATCAATTTGATAAGATTTTTTTTTTGATAAAACAAAAACAAATCGATTGTATCGGTTTTTCATTTAAAAAATTGAAGTTTTTTTCGACTCTAAACTTCCGATTTGATTTCATTTTTGATCCAATCTGATTATGATCAAAAGATCTGATTTTTTTTAAAGAGAAAAAAGAATTTATTGAAAACAAAACAAGAATAAATTGAACTCAAATACAATTACATTTGAATATAAAAACAAAAAAGATATAATACAAATCAAAAGGTGAGGAAATGGAACGAAACTTGCAACAAAAATATGTTTCAAAGATTATTTAGAGCCGGAAAAAAAACAATGGTAAGTCGTATTATACAATCATCAAATATCGAAATATCCAAAATAAATTCTCTTCTGCGGTAGCATTGCCTCGATGATAAATCAGATCGAATTATAAAAATCAGATTTATTTCGCTTCAAGATCCATTGATGTGAACAATCAATGTGAAGATTATGACATTCTGAGGTTTTTCTCTAAGCCATGAGATGTTCCAAGATGAAAAAGCTAGCATAGATTAATATGGAGCGTAACGATTGATCGGAAAAGAAGATATTACTGCTGATGCTCGCCTCGTAGCTGATGGTGGTGATGATGCTCTTACGACAAGCATCGTCGATTGTCGCTTCGAATGTTCCAAATCGATTCGTTTCGGATCGTTCGAATCCCGATGACTCGATTGCTTCATCGTTGAACTATCACATTTCGGTGACTCTTCTCTGCACCATATTCGTTGAGTGATTCCAGTGGATTATTTTGATCAACAATAGAAAGCAAACAAAATTGTTTTTAATAAATTTACATAAATAGAACAAAGCAAGAAAAAAATAGAATTAATTCAAAAACAAAACGAATAATTGCAAACAATCTGTGGATTTTTCATGAAAAATCATCATTTTTGAAATGGCTCAAATATCTGCAATTATTTTTCTTCAAATGTTTTCGAAAAAGTTCCGGAAATCAAAATACAATTTAGATATTCTCAAAACCTTAAAACTACAATCTAGAAATCAATAATGTTCTACTATCGAATCATAGCAATTTTGTTGATCATGATTGATTGCGGTCGAAGAGAGCAATCGATCTTCGAGAACAAATTCGCAACTTTTCACAATCCAAAACAATTGATGATATTCTCGTTCGATGGTTTCGGATATTCCTATCTAAATCCATCGTTGACACCGAATTTGTTTCGATTGGCCAATGAACAAGGGGTCACCGGACATATGTTACCGACGTTCTCTACCAAAACCTTACCGAATCATCACTCGATCTCTACTGGTTTGTTTCAAGAGACGCACGGTATCGTACACAATCAAATGTTCGATCCTTTGTTCGATGAAAGTTTCGATGATGAAGATCAACGATCACAAAAATGGTGGGATAATCATCTTTCCACCCCAATTTATATCGCAAATCAATTAAGAAATCCTTCGAAACGATCAAGTTGTTGTGCACCATGGATCGGCTGCCACGCTAGCTACAAAAATTATCGTACGAAGTATTTTCGACGTTTTAACAAATCATCGAATCCTTATGAACTATTAGAATGGTCTCTGGAGAAAATGATGGCACCAAATCTGCCAGCCAATCTAGCGATGATCTATTTGCCTCAACCCGATATGACAGCTCATCTTCACGGTCCATTCGGATCGATGACAATCGAAGAGGTCAAAAAAATCGATCAATTTGTTGGCTATCTTTTGGATCGTCTGGAACAATTAAAAATTTTCCCCAATGTCATTTTGATGGCAGATCATGGCCTTTCAGCGATTCATCCAGAACGATCAATCGTTTTGGAAACGTTTTTAAATAGTTCTTGGTATTACGCTTACGGATCGAATCCAATTTACACAATACGAATCGTTCCAGGTTACGAGAAAATTGTTTATGAATCGCTTCATAAACATTTTGATCGATTACCATTTAAAGTTTATAGAAAAAATTCGATTCCAGAACGATTTCAATATCGCGATCATCGTCGTATACATCATTTGATGGTTCTTGCCGAAGAAGGATGGAGTATTTTCAATACTAAACAAGATCTCCTCAAGAATAAAAATCATCGTGGCCAACATGGCTATGATAATCTAGCTAAATCAATGAGACCATTATTTCTAGCGTTCGGGCCTTCGTTTCGCAAGGGTTATCTACATCCGAAACAATTTATCAATGTCGATCTCTATCCATTGATGTTAATTTTGTTGGATATCAATCCTCGACAGCACTATCATCAAGGCGATGTGACAAATGTAATCGAAATGCTACGAACTTAATGACTTACTTTTTGATGGTTGTCAATGTCGATGTTAATGCTGGACACGAAGAACATAATCTAGTATTATCTATTGATTCGATTGGAATCAATCTTTTTTTCTCCTCGATTTTATTGAGAAAATAATGATTGGAATCTAGATCAATGTTTAATGAGAATCAAAACAAAAGAAAACAAAACAAATTGATTTCAATTAGTTATAATTTAAAGATAAAAAAAATTATAATTGTTAGGAATCAACGCACAAAACTTTGTTATAGAATTTAAAATGATATAATTGATGAATAAAATTCTTTTTATGATGAATAATTATTTCTCATTGAGGAAAATTTAGCGAAAAATTATCAAAAAATTCGCTAAAAAACTCCTTATAGTAATCATTCCGATATTGGATCAGGAATTTTTCATTACTCAATATTATATAGCTATAAACTTTTGTAGGCGCTCACATTTTTTTGTAGAATTTGTCTGTCCCAATAATTAGCAAATTAAAAGTCATGAAATAAAATGGATTCACTTTGGTCAACTTGATCAGCGACGTTGCCTCATGAATACACATTTTTCAATAGATCCTGAATGACTGTGTTCGAGCTGCTTGTACACCAACTGGATATTTTTTTTGCATCAAGCTAAACATTTGTGCTAATAAATAATTGAATTTTGGATCATTTGTACCATCATCATTATTGATGTTGTCGAATTTATTAGCATCATTATCAGCTTCAATGGAATTTTTTCCTCGACTTTGGTCCTCATAAATATAGCCATTGTTGGTGTTTTTTTTGTTGAATTTGGTAGTAGCATTATTAATCTTCAAAATTCACGAGATTGTAATAGAATAAAGCAAAATAATCTATATTAAACGAACGAATTCTTGTTAGATTTGAGTAATTTATGGATACTTACTTCAATTTTACGACCATCAACTATTTGACCATTCAAACAATCTCTCGCGTGATCAGCACTATACCCATTCGCGAATGTAACGAAGCCGAAACCCTTGACATAATTAAACATTTAAATAACATTGATTTACTCTTTGATTTGAATCAATTTACCTTAGACCCTCTTTCGTTGAAAATTACTTCGGTATTGAGAATGTTACCGTAAGGCTTAAATGATTGAATAAAAAGAAGTTAGCAAAATGGCTGAATAGGAAAGACGGCTCTCTGAACTTTTGAAGATTACCGAAAAAAGTTTTGAAAGATCCGATTCCCGATATCGAAATGGAATGTTGCTGACGTGAAGACGTTTAGGTTTCAAAGTCTCAAGATTTGTCGGCAGTGAATTAATTTTAAAATTTTGCAAATTATATCCGGGGTTAAAATCAAAATCACTTTTTGAACATTTAAAATCAATATTTTTCATTTGGCGATCGAATTTTAAATTTTTATACTGAGAAACAAAATTAGAATTAAGGAATGAAAAATGGATGTAAAATTACCGAATCACAAGTTGTATTGAGTGCACGAAGATGTAGCTGATTGTTGGTTGACGATAAATTTTTAAAAGAATCATTCAGGGTTGAGATTTTTGAATGAGGCGAACAAGATGACTGGGTGCCTGAGGATGGAGAAGAAGATGCCGAATGATCGGAGAAGTTTTGAACATTATCTTGCTGATTCGATCTTGAAGATAGGTATGAAGAATTGCTTGCGAAGGAACCAGAATCGAACAATCGCTTAGTAACAAGATTAGAATGAATGAATCGGGGTTGGAGAGGAGTAAAAAGATTTTTATCTTTACATGTTCTCACATTGTTGTTAATGTCATGATCAACGATGTTATTTGAATCGAATTGTGGTGTGAAAATTTCATCGTCTGATTGCTGCCTTACGGTGCGCTGTAAATTCGAGAGAGAAAATCAAACTTAAGCTTGAACTGAATTCATAGATAAATCTATTATGGATAAATAATTCGTGGCTAGAATTTAGAGTAAAAACAATCTTTTGGGAAACCCACCCAAATTTCTTCATTCAATGAATCCCAATCATTAAAAATTTCTATTTTCAATTGGGGAATGGAAGCATATTGAGCTTGTGATGGAATAAATTGATGAAATTCTTGCTTATCTCCATTATCATTGATTGGGACTAGTATTTTTCGGATAGGTTCAGTATAATTATATTGCCATATAAAATTAGGATTGAAAGGATCAAGAAGATCAGAATCTAGCTCCAAATTGAAATAACTCATAGTTTGATGAGGAAAAAAATTTTCAAAATGAGATGGTGAAGAATAAAAATTCATATTCATATTCATATTCATATTCATATTCATATTCATATTCATATTCAAGCCAAAAGAACAAACATAACTGAACATTGGTAAAAAAAATCAGAACTTGATTAACAAAAGATTGAAATAATTATCAACGGAAAAATTGAATCGGAATGCCTTATTATTATTATCAACACGAGACAATTTGACAGATTTGGCGTTTGGAAATCGAAGAGAAATTCTGATCTAGACATAGATTGTGTATCAATAATTTATACCCAAGATTGAATTGTCTGGAACAATTGATGATAACTTTGATTTATTTCTAAGAGATCGCTTTTATTAAACTCTAAATAACATTCAAAAAAGAATCCAGACGAATCGAAGGGGAGGCTGGAGAAAACAGTATATGTTTGAGTGAGGGGACATTGGTTATCGTTGAAAATCGAAGGAAAACAATCTCCGAATGTCTATGAAATTAAAAAAAAAATGATCGGAAAAAAAACAAGCTAAAAGTAGAAAAAGATGTATGGAAAAGCTGTACATAAACAAAAAACAAGATAAAAAAAGATTGTTGGTGGTTTTAGGAACTTAGACTTTTTTTTCAAATCATAATTGAAATTACAATAAATTGAGAGTGAAAGTGAAAGTGAAAATGAAAGTGAGAGAGAGAGAGAGAGAGAGAGAGAGAGAGCGAATTGAATACTAGGAAGCGAAAACAAAAAGACAAATTTGAAAGAAGCAAAAAAAAAAAAAAAAAAAGAGAATAAAAAAAAAGATCCTCACAAGATATTCGATCAGAGATCTTCTTCATCGAAAGAAACATCGACAATTAAAAAAAGAAAAAAAAAAGTTTCAAAAGCGATGGGTGGGCAACACGCGTCAAAATAAAAGTTAAGAATAAATTCGAACGAAAGATACTAATTTCAATCGAATCGATTTTTTTTTCGCTTTTTTTTTTTGGTGCATCACAGAATAAAAATCGAAGGGATAAGAATCGGAGGGGGTGAGGGCACTGAACAGATAACGATTTGCTAGTGTGTGTGTGTGTGTGAATTGTCTAATATTGATGATTATCTATCTCTCTCTCTCGTCTTCGATTGTTGGATCCAATGGTTTCCCTCTCTCCCTTCGCTTCCACTGTCTTGAGAGAGAGAGAGAGAAAGAGAGAGAGAGAGAGAGAGAGAGAGAGAGAGAGAGAGAGAGAGAGAGAGAGAGAGAGAGAATAAAATCGAACCAAAAGAAAAACTAAATGAATTTTGTTTATCTGTTTGTTATTTGTTTTAACTTCGAATAATTTATCTTTTCTTATTTAGCAATATAAATCTCGATTTTTTCTATCTTGGATCATCATCAAACACGATCCCTGCTCTTCGAAGATGCCTAAGAGTTGATAGACTGGAATCAATTAGTCTCGTTTTAATTGCTTCCTCTAATTTACTGTAGGAGAATCGAGTGAGAATCGAATTTGCTTCTCTGTTAGGAGAGGTGGTGATTTATTGATTGATGAATTCGAATTTCGGATCCTAAACGTTAAAAGCTCTAAAGAATCATTCTATTAATTGGATCCAAACGGGTTGAGACTTTTTTGGTGAGATCGTTTTTTTTTTTTCGACGATGAAATTCTCATTTAGAATTTTTCTAAGCCTTTTTGAACGATTAGATTTCTAATTTATTCAGCTGGAATCGATTTGGTCTTTCTTGCTTCGTTAATTTCATCGTATGATTACATCATCTAAAATCTAGATAGATATCGATGATCTGTGAAGTAAGATTATATCATCCTAAACTAATCATGATGATCGATTTTGAATCTAAACAGAATCAATTTTTAGATTGGATAACAAAATTATCCTTCCAAACCATAATGGAATCGAATCAAAACGATAAAAGCGGAAAAATTTCGTTTGGAAAAATGAGATCATCAAGGTTATCGTTTGAAAGTATAGGAACCGTTCCATCGTATGTGTGTTTGCTTATGCCTGTGAAAAAAAACCTAAAATACTTTCTTTTGTGACAGTATTCACATCAAAGCTCTCTCTCTCTCTCTCACACACACACACATCTCTCTCCCTTCTCCCTCATTTTTCTCTATCAATCCCACTGCTGCTTTATTTACATAACGTATAACTTTTTCGAAGAACATGCATCGAGTTTCAGATTGGAATGTCGCGACGACAGTCGCAGCAGTGGCGTCAACAGTACATTCCTCTCGGACAGCAAAAACGTAGTTTGACAATATTTCTATTTGATAATATCAAACCATTTCTAATATCTGGGAGACTAAGTGCTGAATAGTTGGCGATAATTTTTGAAAATCGCTGAACAATTTAAACTTTGACCTAGAGATTCGAAAGGATTTTTTACTCTCCTAATTTCAATATTCAAAATCAGCTTGTGTTGGAAAAATGAGCGACATTTGAAGATTGACAATAGCTCTAATAACAAAATACTTAATCTTATCTTTAGGCAATCTTTCTTTGTCTGCTTAAAATGTTTTGAATTCGCATTAATTATCAAATTTCATCCGAAAAGTTCCGAGAATATTAATTATTTCAACTCTCTTGATTCATAATTCTCTTTTTTGTTTCTGAATGCGACTCTTTTCAATGCTATGTTCTCGAGACAGCTAAAGATGGATTTAATAAGAGAAATTTACTGAGACGAAAAATTCCAATCTAAATATGAAAAATGTAAGACACTTCATCTCTTCAAGTGTCCTGACAATGAGCAAAGAGAATCCGCTGAATTCTATCGATTTTGATGGATAATTTCTCATCAAGGGAATTTCTACGTTGTCTAAGTGTGAATATCGACACCTAAAGACATTTCAGCTCTATCGCCTACCATGGCCATTATAAATAACCATTCTAAATTCAAACGATCAATCCATCATCTTATGAATATTTCATATTGGAACATTTGCACTTCATAATGATAATGAATGGAAATGAAATAATTAATAATCTAGTGAGAGCGAAAGAGAAACAAAAACGTTTGTCAGAAGACAGAATCGATTCAATGATCGATTGAGATGAATGAGTATGGAAGGATAGATGAATGAATGGATTAGATTTTTGTACCAATTGAAACCAATCATCAAATGAACTCTTGTGTAAGAGAGAGAGAGAGAGAGAGAGAGAGAGAGATGAAAAAGTAGATGGCTCATTGAAGAAAAAAACAATATTTCATCTCAAACCTAATCAAGTGATTATTCTCAAACCAATAAACTTCAACAATCCATTAATAATTCAAATTTCAATCGTAAAGATTCCATTAGAAATATTCCACTGGACTGCTGTTAGAAGATATGACCACTAAAAGTTCGACAATTAATCAATCGATTAGATATTTGTCCAATCAAATTCTTATTCTATGCATTTAATCGCTCAATCTTATTCTATGCTAGATAGCTCCAAATCGGTTCGATCTTCAATTCCGGCTTCCGAATCTCTCTCTCTCTCTCTCTCTCTCTCTCTCTCTCTCACACACACACACACACATACGACATCGATAAAGTCTCAATAATCGTACAAAGATTCGAGGATTGCAGAACTAAAAAACTTCATCCACCGCGTATTTCTTAATCGAATTGTTGGTGATTGATTTCTACTATGATAATCGAATCACAAGAGTAAAGTTTTGATTTTTTTTTCATTTCGAGATAATTCCGGAACATTACAAATCTTTGATCTCTATTGTTTTGAGACAATACTGAAAGAGATTAGTTCAAATCTCGTTCCGATTGGAAAATAATAACAAATTCGTCACACAAGCAAATAATAATGCTAATAAATCAACGATGAAGAGTTCTAGTTGAAAGTGTTGTGTGTGTGTATGTGTGTATGTGTGTGTGTGTGTGTGTTTGTGATTGGAAGTTTTAGCTAGAACCAAAACATTCAAACAATCTAGATTCTAGAATTATCACAATTATCGCAATTTTATTCTCCCCCAACCACTTCTCAACGTCATTCATTCTGATGAATTATTGCTGAACCAAGCAGCAAGTAAAAGAGAAAGAGTGGAAGAGATCGAAAACAAAACTGACAAACGCTATTGAACTATAACATTTTATGAAAATCGAATTCCAAGAATTTGGATCAAAAGTTTGATTATTATTATTATTATTATTATTATTATTAGAATTAGAATTAGTTTAGAATTAGTTTTATTAGTATTAGTTTTAGTATAATTCTTATTACTTCTATCAGATAAGCTTTTTGAATGTTAAACTATTTCTAGCTTAGTTCTAGCGAGAGAGAGAGAGAATAGAGAAAATTTGAACGATAGTTAAAGTTGAAGATCTGATAGAAAAAATACAACTCGGAATCGGAAAATATCATCTCTCTATTCCGATTCTCTTCTGTTCAATCGAACGAACGTGTTTGATTTGTTCTCTCTCTCTCTCTCTCTCTCTCTCTCTCTCTCTCTCTCTCTCTTCGGTCCACCTCTCTCGATAGATATCTAGAGATGTTGACGTTAATATAATACTAATCAAACATTATTACAAGATGATGAGGTTCTATAGAAACTATTCTTGTTTGTCTCTCTCTCTCTCTCCCAGTTTATCCTTTCTTTATTTTTCATTTTCTTTCTTTTCTTTACATTCTTTCCAATCTCTCTAGATCTGCTGATAGATATTCAAACAATATTTCTATCGTCATTTTTTTTTCGTTTTTTGTTCTCGATCTGACAAAACGATCTCTCTCTCTCTCTCTCTCTCTTCGATCCGTTCAACGTCAAGCGAATACAATGGAAGAGAGAGAAAAATATTACAAATCGAAAAAACTGAAAAGTTTCATCAAATCGATCGAAACTTTCACTGAATGAATTTCGTTCTAGAATGTCCATTTGGTGTTGTTTTTCCTTTTCCCTTTTTCTTTTCGTTTTGGTTTTCGTGTGTTTTTTTTTTTTTTTTTTTTTTTTTTTTTTTTTGAAATTCGATTCATCGAATTCTCTCTTGGAAACTTTTCGACGTTATGATTGGATAATTCAAACCAATCAGCCTCGAGATAGGGAGAGAGAGAGAGAGAAGAGGAAAATCCTTTATTTTTGAGACTCGAATCGAAATTGTTGAAGACAACATTAACAAAACGATGAATTTATTCTCCATATCTCTTTCTCGCCTCATTCGATTATTGTTTGGATATTTTTTTTCCACTCTTGAAATTCTCAGTTTCAAACTGACCAAACATTGGCTCGAGAGGAGGCTATTCGATTCTCAGTTCTGAAAGAAACTGTAAAAAGTCTGTATTCGGCAAAAAAATATGAAATTTTTTTTTTCGCTTCTGTTTTTTCTCAATTCAAAGAAAGTATTCTGAAAATTCTAATTTTATTCGTTTGTTTTTCTCTTAAAGATTCTTAGCTCCACAAATTTCCCACAGGGAAGTTTTGTCCACATAAAAAAGAAATTTCGACGGGGAAGTTTACTTCCGAGAGGGAAATCAACAATTCAATTCAATTCAGTTCAAAAAAAAAAAAAAATGAAATTTCGCTCAGTTTGTTGAATTTCCCCCTCCCCCCCCCGATTGTCTAGATTCTAGAGCTATTATGGCCTAGAGTGGTGTGTGATGCTTGAGCGGTAGCTCGGATTCAATGATGATTGAATTCGCTTGAATGAACTTCCGATGAGACATTTTGATTTTAATTCGATTATCTTTTTGGGAAATTTTAACAAAATATCAAAAAAAAAGGAAACTGTGAAGTGAAAAATCATAGACTAAGTATTGCAAAAGCTGATGAGAAAAGTGATGAGATTTCTCATTTTTTGTTCATAAATCTCTCCCATCAAAACGTTTTAATGAGAATTTTGTTTTTTTTTTCTTTTTAAAGAATTTTCGTTTAATTTTTATTTATTTTTTTTTTTTTTGATATACTTCTGTGAATGAATTGTTTATCCAACAAAGCTCTCTTTACTTGTTTTAATTTGGTCCTAGTATGAATTTTTATTCAATTTTTTCTCTCTCTTTCTTTCTTACACAGCTCATTTGTTTGTGTTGAGCTAGATTTAATAATCTAAATTTTACCGATCCTCTTTGGACTTTCCATACTCTCCTCGAGTACTTTGATCTCTTAGCCCTTTGCTTCTCTGAATAGCACTGGAACGAAAGCGCTGAAAATAGAATCAATGCTGATAGCTGAATTTCAACGCACATATTTTAATTTCGATAAATTTCAAAAAAAAAAAAAAAAAAAAAAAAAAAAAAGAAAACAAAGAAACAAAGGCTCAATAGGGGCAAAAGTTTGAAAGTTTTAAAAACGTAAAAGAAATAACTCGATTCTTGCTCAAATACAGAGAAAATCTGAATGTGAGAAAAAAAAATTTTAATCTGCTTATCCTATACAGAATCTATCCGCATCAATCTAATTCTTCGATTCTAGACACTTCAAGCTGTTGATTTATGAAACAAATTCTGTTTTTTTTTTTTGAATTCTCTACAAAGTGTAGGCTATTGAATGATGATTGACATTAGAAACACGAAACTAAATTCTAATAAAAATCAGAACGAAAACTCTTCCATTATTCTCACTCTATTCCATTCGATGGACAATGTAGCAGAAGCTACAGGCTTGCTTCGAGGCTAAAATTTGCTTTTTTTTCCTACCATTCAATTGATCTATCTGTCCTGGCAACACTGCAATCTCTCTCTCTCTCTCTCTCTCTCTCTCTCTCTCTCTCTCTCTCTCTCTCTCTCTCTCTCTCTCTCTGGATATTAATTATCTTTCATTATTTAATCATTGACTATTGATTCAGATTAAAAACACTAAAATGGGAGATGAAAATAGTAATCCAATATGAAAATGAGATTAAATTATAGAGATTTGTTATCACATTCTAATTCATTCTACTCAATCCAAATGTTTCGATTAGTGTTTCTTTTGGTTTGGATGAATTCTATTCAATTTAGAAAAACAAAAAAAAAATACTAATAAAATATCATCATCACTGTAATTTTATGAATGCAATGAAATCTCATATCTCTCTATCGATTAAATTCTTGTCTAGACGTCAACTCGAATACCTTAATTAGTGTTCGCGATGTTTTTTGGTGGATAATTAGCTCGAAATGGAGAACGGAAACATGACAAGATTTTTTGATTGTTTTATTTGAATCCTCACATAATCGAGTCGTTTTTTTCTAACTTCCTCATTCAATCATTTCTTGCATTGTTATGCAGAACTTTTTTTTTTGTTGTTGTTGGAACTTTGCATCCATCGGAATGAAATAATCTGGATTGAGATTGCTATATGGAAACGAATTAGAACAATTTTGTTCGAAAAGAAAAAACAACAACATCCGTTTCTTTTCTATCGCTGTAAAATGATTAGATTCCATCGCAAAGCCGAATTCCAATGAGAGAAATTCTGTTGAAATTCCACGAAACAAAGAGTTAGGGTTAAATCGAAACTATTCACTTTATTTGTTCAAGAATAGCTTAGGCTGAAATTTTCAGATTGAAGAAATTGAAGAAGATTGTGGTAATTTTTTTTTTTTTTTGCTTCAGTTTGAAAATTAACGATGCAATCGATTAGAATTTCTATTTCTATTCAATTCTTTTCTAGCTTTAAAAGCTTTCTCCACCTTCAAGTGTTTGGATAATTAACAAAAATTATTTCATTAAACTTATTATTCCAAGAAGGATGGAACTTTGAAATTGTAGAAGAATTCTTCCAATGAAAATCCTATGAATCTCGAATCGAATTCGAGAGAAAACAGTTAGGTTAGCTCGAAGTATCGAATGTTCAATAAAAAGAGCTCTCTTCTTCCATCCTCTTCACATACACAATGATTTCAAGCTCTATTATATTCTCAAACTTGAGATGAATCTGATTGAGTTTAGTTTCTTAATCAAATAATTCTAAAACGAAAAAAAATAGTGGCCATTCTAGTGCCGTAATGGAATGAATTCGATGTTTAGAAATTAAGAGAGAGAGAGAGAGAGAGAGAGAGAGAGAGAGAGAGAGAGAGAGAGAGAGAGAGAGAGAGAGAGAGAGCTGTTCAAACTTGATCTAATTTGTTCAAAAGCAATAGAAGTGTTTGAATTGTTTTTTTTTTCTCTCCTCACTTCTTTTTCAAAAAAGATTCGAAACGGAGAAACAAAAAAAAAAAACGTTTGTTGTAAGCCACAAGAATTGTTAGATTCAAAATTCGTCTCTCTGATCTCTTTGGTTTCAGATTCGAATGTTTTTTTTTTATATATACAAAAATTGAAAAGTTTTTTTTATTCCCTACTTTATCTCGCTCAAAATGGATAATGTCGAGATTTCGATAGAGAGAGAGAGAGAGAGAGAGAGGATAATAATAAATGACCATTGGAGAAGAGGAGAATTCCCAATTGGAACTCTTTCTCTATTTGCAACAGTAAATTTACTTGCTCGGATCAGAAACGAAACTGATCAGAACAATAATGAAAGTTTATCGTGAGTTGGATCCATGTGGCCCATTTCAATCTTCGGTCTCTCTCTCTCTCTCTCTCTCTCTCTCTTCCCACCCTCCCCACTCTCTTTATAATACATCTCAATTTGTTCAGTCGATAACGGATGCGATGGAGAAGAAGAATTGCATCAATCATTTCGTATTTTTTTTTTGCCATTTATTTTTTTCTTATTTGATTCGAAATCAATCAATTATCGATTCTCAATCAAAGATTCGTTTGGTTTAGATTAATTTGTCTGCCTACTCTCTTGATTGGATCGTATGATTGGATTGTGACCGCATTCGATTCTACAAAAGTTTCGATTCTGTCTGCGGATTTTTGGTTCGTTGGATTGTGACCAAAAAAAAAATTAAAAAAGCTTAGATTATTATTTTGTAATAATTTTTATTTGGTTATTTTTTTTTTCTCGTCTACAGTACATTAACACATTTTATTGCTCTGACTCTTTCACAATCTCAACTCTTCACTATTGCATTATCTTACTTTTTTTTTCATTTTTTGCAACGAAACCAAGAAAACAAAGCTCTAGGCCATTCTAATCAACGAATCTAGATCAGAGCATCTTAATGCTGATTTATAGTTCCGGTCAAAGTGATTCGGATCGTTACCTCATCATCATCATCTCTCTCTCTCTCTCTCTCTCTCTCTCTCTCTCTCTCTCTCTCTCTCTCTGTGTCTCTGTCTCTGTAAATTTTCATCTTCAAAGCACCTAGGTTGCGTTATAATGAAGAAAAAAAAAACTCCTCAAAATTACTAGAAACAACATGAAAAATCCATCACTTGATTGTCTCTCTATATCTTCCTCTATGCATCTAGATACATTTTTGATACTTTTTCTTTTCTATGATAACGAAATTAGTTTGGGTTTTTTTTTTATTTCAATTCCTCTCTCTCTCTCTCTCTCTCTCTCTCTCTCTCTCTCTCTCTCTCCGATTTCTTTTTAATTATTTTTTTTTTCTTTAGTTTTTTTTTCGTTCGTTTGCTCTCTATTTTTGTTTTCGTTTCGTACTCTCAAACATCTCATCTCTCGAATGGAATGCGACTGTTCGGAATTGTCCTTAGTTGCAATCATTATCATTAAACTACCGAATCGGTTGCATTTTATTCTCTCTCTCTCTCTCTCTCTCTCTCTCTCTCTCTTTCTATTTTTCAATTCTTCGAATGATTCGGTTTCTCGATCGAAAAAAAATCTTATCAATGGAATTCCAAAAAAAAAAAAAAAATTCACTAGAATTCAATTCGATTCGATGATGTGCGATAGCTTTTTCTCACCATCTATTCATAAGAAGTGTGTGTGTGGGGGGAGGGGGAAATTTTCTTCCAAATATTTTCAATTTTATTGTGCGAATCGTGAAACGAAAAATGAGTAATAATAATTTTAAATTATTTTTCTCTCTATAAATCAGTTTTGTAATCATTCGCAATTCAACATTGGAAACTCTTGGTGATTTCTTTGATTGAAATCAATAGAATTATCGATTCTTATTTCGATTCGATAATATCTACAAACAATTATCAATTGGATTTGTTGATTTAATGATCCAAACTAAGAAGGTATCCGATTGAAGAAGAGAGTTTATTCGAATTCGAGCATTCACTAATTTTATAGATTTATTTGTCCGTTGATTAGAAATTTACCTTTCGAAAATTATTTGAATTACGTTGATTTTTTATTTTTGTATGTATCGATTTTGAAGATGAGAATGTCGATAGAGGTGAGGAAGAGAGTAAGTGTGGTGCAATCAACATCGATTTTCGTTTACTGTTCAATCCAATCGAATGATCTAAATAATCATTCGAATGCATCGTTCGAAGAGATCGTCGATGTTGATTGGTCGCATACAAGCAAGCTGGCATTTCCTGACAGTATAGATTAAGATTTTGATAATAAGATGGCTCGTTTATTCTAGATTCTAGGCCTAAACTATCTTCACATTGCATCCGATCGGACATTGTTGACATTGAAAAAGTTGACATCGCCTCTCTCGATGATAGAAATGATTGTGTTGATGATATCGGTGAGGTTTGTGATGGTGTCAACAGCAACGATGGTATCAATGATGGAGGTGGTGGTGGTGGTGGTGGTTCAGGTTGAGAATGTAGTGTTGAAGAAAATTGTGTCAAAATTTCTTCGAAGTTTATTTGAGGATCAAATAGCATCGATGGTGGGGGAAAATCTGGCCAATTTGGCCAGAAAAACATTAATCTATCGTTGATGTTCGAGAGCATTGTTTAACAGAGCTTTTTGGAAAATTATAGTTTTCTCTCATTAGATAATTTCGAAACAAATTCGATGGATTTCACACAAACACTTCACTCGAAGCAGTATTAAAACTGAAATTCTGTTTCGGACAGAAATGGACACCAAGCACGGAATAATTAATCGCTACTAATTGGAGAAAAAAAAAATAAACAATCATTTGTGGTGCCTGGTTAGATCGAGAAAGCACTGACACTTCATTTTACAAGTCAATTTTTCAAATTTCAGCAACATTTGATTTGATTCTAATGAGAGACAAAACTTCTCTCTATTCGTTTCGTGTCCATATCGAGACTGGCGTGAAGAGATCGAAGACTACAACCGCCACAAACAGACCGACAATCAAATGTCTATGTTCTAGGGACATCAAAATCGGATCTGATCGAATATTTCTAAACGAATAAGAGCATAATGTGTGCGTGTATGTGTGTGTGTGTATGTGTGTGTCTATTGAATAGACTCTCTATTCTGAGCTCACCGAAACGCATGTTCCAAGATGAAGCCGAAGCAGAGCGTGAAAAAAAAAAAAAAATACAGAAGCTCAAGAAAGAATCAATCAATCTGTTAGTCAAAGAGAAGCTTGATTTGGATTATTTTGGATTGAATATGGAAAATTTGTGAATATTATTTTCTTCTCTTTTCTCTCTTCTTTTGGTTTCTTTTTGATCTCATCGGGATTCGTATGGAAATCGATGCTTCTTTTTTTGATGATCTAGACCAGGGAAGAGAGAAAAAAAAAAAAATAATACTTTCTATTCGAAATCAAAATCTTTTGTTTGTTTTTGTTTTTTTTTTGTTTTTTCTTGTTTGTTTTTTTGTCCCAACGCTCTTTTGAAACACTATGGACAATCGAATGATTCTTTTCACAATGAATATCTTTACTTCAAATTTTTCGATGCAAAGATTATCATTTCATAAGAAATAAAATGTGTAGTAGTCGTGAATTCAAATTAAAATTCAAATCTTATTTTTTCTGCTTTTTTTCTGCTTTTTTTATTTTTTTTGATTCACAACAATGCTATCGTAGGGATTCTATTCTAGAAAAAAAAAAAAAAAAATAGAAAACCTAGTTCAAATGGAACTGTTTGATTTCAAACAACTGATTTGTGTTTGTAATCAAAAAAAAAAAATCTTAACTCTTTCTATATCGCCGCCTCCTGTGAAAAGTTTCGTTCCCTCTGTGATTGATTATCTGAAATCTCAAGAGTTATGAGATTGAAAGAGATTTCTTATTTTATTTTTTTTCGAAACAGTTTTGTTGGAACTCTGGAACCAATCATAATTCTTTTGTCAGCATTGAACAAACCAAAGGGATCGAGCAAATTACAAAAGCAAAAAAAAAAAAAAACAGATTTATCTAACATCAAACGGAGAAAAAAAAGAGTGGATGCAGAGAAACAAACAAAAAGAAAAGAAAAGAAACCTCGACTCAAATTTTTCTCTCTTTCGAAATTTAGTATTAGTTATTCGAGAGGTGTCAAAAATTTGTAACTTTTTTTTCTACGAATTCAAACGATTCCAATAGAAGTAAAAGTTCCAAGAAACAGTTCCAAGTTGCAGACGTTTCAGAGAGTAAAAAGAGAGAGAGAGAGAGAGATTGATGAGTCAATAGCTTTCTATTCGATTGAATAATCGAATCGATCTGTTAATTGGATGCATTGAGTATCTAAGCCAAAAAAAAAAAAAACAAATACCCAAGCAAATGGATTCATCATCCATCAAAAATCGTTTGAATCGAACGAACAACTCTGAATTGGGAGATTTATAGACTCTTTTTTTTCGCTATTATTTCTCTTTCTTATTGCTATACTTTGGTGGAAATAAATCAATTGTTTGGAAGCGATTGCTCTCTCTCTCTCTCTCTTCCTCTCTTCCTCTCATTCTCGATTCGATACCTTTTTCCGCAATGTAACTGTAAATTTGAATAATATACTCCACAAATGAATGTATTATTTATCATCGAACCTTTTTGGATTTGATTGATGATTTGATTTTAATAGCCTAATGGCCATAGAGAAAAAAAATTGTCCTCTCACATCTCGATTTTAGTTTGATTTCGATCGATTTTTGATTAAAAGATCAAAAAAAAAGGAAAAGGAAATGAGATCGGAAGAAAAAGGGTTACACTATTCATCACCAATCTCTCTCTTCCTCTCTTTCTCTGAGACTCTACAAACTTCAATGTTTACCCAATATATCGGCAACGATCTTGATCAATCAATCAAGCAATCTAGACGAAAAAACAAACAAACTTGGTTGGATCACTCATTGATGAAAAAAAAAAAACTGTGGACAAGATATTTTGTATTGTTTCGATGACTTCGAAATTTCTTTTGATTGTTTTCCGAAACGATTATGATCATCATCATCAAATTCTTCTTTTGTCTTCATCACAAGAGCAGACCACAATCGTTTGTTTGTGATTAAACAATATTGATTCTCTCAATTCGAAAACAAAAAAAAAAATTCCAAAACTTTCATTCATTCATCGAATATCTTTATTCTCAAACACCGAGCTCAAAATGAATCATCTCAAACGTGTAGTGAAAAACATCGGAATTGAGAGATTTTTCAATGAGATAAAAAATGTTTCAGGCGATTTATCTATGTTTTTTCTTTTTTTTTTTTTTTTTTTTGTTTTCGTTTGCTTCGTTTCCACATTCTCTCGTAATAGCTTCTTAGAAACGATAAAGCATTAAAGTTCTCTCTTAGGATTTCGAAAAAAAAAATCGACAAATGGAATGAAAAAAAAAAAACACAAAATACACAAAAAAGAAAAAAAAATAAAGATACAATCCATCTCTCTAGGATAAATAATTTTGTATCGAAGTTTAAGATTGAATTTATTGAACTTTTTTTTTTTTTTTTTTTACCGAAAAAATCAGGACTAGAGTTAGAAGAGTAGAGTTGGAATCGAATTTTTTTTTTCAATTATCTAACAACCATTGCTAGAAATCGATTCTTTGGGAAATCTTTGCGTTTCGATTCCGAAAATAGTCGAATAAATCTCTCTCTCTCTCTCTCTCTCTCTCTCTCTCTCTCTCTCTCTCACTCTCGATTACTATCAATCGAAAGTTTCGCTTTTTATTGTCGTAAAAGAATCATCGATTTGATTTAAATTTGTCTGCTTTCGCTCAATAATGATGATGAAGATCACTTCGTTCTAAATTGCTTTTTATTACATTTTTGTGTGTTGGAGCATTTCTTCCCTAAGTGAGAGAGTAAGAAAGTATAACATAATCAAATCAATTTTCTCTCTCGCTAGTATTGGAGAGCGAGCGAGAGAAAGAGAGAGAGAGAGAGAGAAAGGTTCAAGAAGTTTGAAGAAATTTAAATCTGTAAACAGAGAATAAACATTCATCCAGCAGTGGCCACCGATTCCATTATATGTGGGATTCATTCGCAGAAAAAAAAACAGCCCAAGGACCCTTTTTCTCGGTGTTCAAACACCAATCGAAATGCGAGAATTCGCTTAAAAATTATTTTAAATGGAAAATTTTCGAATCTAGAGAGAAATTTTATGAAACTCAACGAACATCCGGTTGAAAAACTTTCCCCTCTCTCGTTATTTAGTTTGATTCAACGATCCAAAACTAGAACATCAGAACTTCGTCAGATATGGAAATATTAATGAAGCGTCGCAATTTGTTGCAACAAAGTTTACGTTCGGAAATGTACTGTTCGCTCTTGGAGCCAATGATTTACCGGATCTAATCAGAGAATCAAAAATAATCATCGCCCATCAAAATATTTATTCAAAATATTCGATATTAGTTCGGAAAAAAAATTTTAAAATTTAGTGAATAAAAATTGCTGCTATTTATCGAACATTGTTTTGATCTATTGATGTTTTGGATCTTGCGGCGCTTTAGTTTGCATCATTTTCAATTGATTCTCTGATCCAAAAGTTGGAAAGTTTTTTTGCTGTGATTGTTGTTGCTGCTGCTGTTGTTGTTGTTGTTGTTGTTTTTGTTGTTGTTGCCAACTTCGATGAGTATGTGTCGCTTGTTCTTTAGATTTTCTTCGACTCTCCGAAAACGATTTATCCGAAAACGTTCCAACTAGTGGTGATCGTTTCGGTCGATATGATCTTGTGGAAATTTTCTGCAGAGGTGATTCTGATTTTTCCGAAATTCCATAGCCACCACTACCACCAACGACATAATATTTAGGACTTTTGGATTTCGTTTGCAGATGAGATTTTTTATGACTTTTATGCGATGATTTAGGTTGAAAACTTGCTGACTTCGATATTTTTGATTGATTTTTTATTTTTCCTGAAGCCATTCTAGCAGCTGAACGTCTGAGTCTTTGTTCTCGCTCTTGCTCAAATTGTTTGATTAGTAAGCCTTCGGGAGAATTTTGAACTTCAATAGGCATAATTGTGTAATCTATTTTTGGTCCAGGATTCAATCGAAGTTCTTTGAATTCTCTTTCTAACCGTCTAAGTATATAGAGTGCCTCTTTTAATTGAGCCATCGAATCTCTTTTTTCTTCAAGCTCTGGTGATCTCAAACACTCCTCGGGAAGCTGATGATACAATGAGAAAGAGTGCGGTACGAAACCTTCCAGCGTCGGTTTGAATGCCATCCCTCTGCCTCGATCTCTCGAAACTATTCTATGTAATCTATGAAGTGTGGAGAATTTCTCATCCATAGTTCTTTCGGTGAAAGGCTTTTGGGTTGGATGAATAGGTTCACGATTTCTAAGTTTAGTAAATGCATCCTCCTCTTCATCGGAATCTGCTTCGCCCGGTCTCAGTGTCCAGGCTGCCGACCCTCTACTTTTCTTTTGCGGTTGTATCAGACGTGGCCGCTGTTGAATGAATTCGGGAGTGATTTCCCGCTCAACATTCAAAGGAAACGATAGTATATTAGAAAAAGGTGTCGTGTAGCCTGCAGCATAATCTCTTGGATCTGTTTGATTGAGTGGTATACGAAACCGAAGTATACCATGAGCGTCTAGAACAATTTTCATCCTACTTATTCTGACATAATCTGGAACTTTGAAGATCCTTCTCAATGATCGGCGTTCAAGATAGTTATCTGGACTTTGCATTAGCTGATCAGCTATAACCTCTATTTTTCGTCCACTAACAAGGACCTTCATGCAATTTGGATTGAAGTGATGAACATCGCAACCGAAATAATAGAAACCATTCTCAATCTTTACCATCACAATCTCGCGATCCAGTCTCAATCTTTCGGCGATATCTTGTTCCCAACCTCGAAATCTTGGTCTAAGCGGTTCAATCTCTATGGGCTGATACTCATTAAATCTTTGCATAGTGATCGGATCGATCGCTTGCATCGATTTTAAAGGCGCCATAAATCTTAAAATTCCATTAGAATCAAGCAAAGCTTGCAAATGTTCAAGCGCAATGACCGGAGAGATTTGTACCTCTCGAGTGACTTGACGGAATTCCGATTGCTCATCACCATAATCTTCATCTAGATGAGCATTAATCTTTAAAACCTGGCCTACAAGTTCGATTTTGACATTTTCTGCTTTGAATTCATGAACATCAAACGAAAAATAGAAGCCATCATGGCAATATGTTGGTACACTGATGTCTTGTTCGATGATTCGTCGTATGAGAGTCCGATGTTCTGGAGTACTACCGAAACTAAATGGATCATACGGCTCATAGTCTTTCTGATGGGACATTTTCGATTAGATTTAGAATTATTGTGAAGCAAAACAATTTAGCAAAGATTCTTTTTTTTTACGACAGAATTTAAAAACTGTTTGTAAACTCTATTCACAATGCTACACACAATTACCAATACAAATAATAATTGCAAAAAACTTCGAACATTTGAGTAGCGAGTAAAATTTAAATATCCTTCTCTAGGACCATTCAAATCTTTAATTCAATCTAAAACTATTAAACTAGATTAATCAAAATCATATCGATTGATTATATAATGTATTCTCCATTGTTTGTTTTTGATCTCTCCAGAAAGAGAGTGAGAGAGAGAGAGAGAGAGAGAGAGAGAGAGAGAGAGAGAGAGAGAGAGAGAGAGAGAGAGAGAATGCAATTTAATAATCATTTGCATTTAATTAGTTTCGATTTTTATTAGCTAACTTTTCAGACCTATTTCTAGGCGGCTCAGATTTGATTCTCTTCAAATCTCTAGCAAAAACAGTGTAGCGACTCTTCCCTAGCATCTTGACAGTTTTTTTTTTTTTTTGCTACTTTTCTTTTCTCCTTGTTTTCAATCACTCGATGATTTTTTTTTTTTTTTTAATGTTCGACACCACTATTTGGAATAGCTTTTTTTTCTTCTTCTTCTTCGACGAGATCACTTCATCAGAAATCAAAAAATAACTTTTGATTGCTTTTTAATTCAGAAAGAGAGAGAGAGAGAGAGAGAGAGAGAGAGAGAGAGAGAGAGAGAGAGAGAGAGAGAGAGAGAGAGAGAGAGAGAGAGAGAGAAAAGTTACAAACTAATTAATTTGTGGCATTTGTTTATTCTTATTCGACGATAAAACTTCTCTCTTCTGGTTTTTATCTATGAGGCCAGAGAAATTAATAATAATAATAATAATAATAATAATAATAATAAAAGTAAATATAATTTCATTTGAGATAGAAAAAAAAATCGATAAGTTTTATGCAATACAATTTTTTTGAGCTTTAAATCTGCGACACTTTTTTTTTTTTTTTTTTTTTTTTTTTTTTGCTAGGATTAGACCGTAAGATTTCGTAAGATTTGCGTTTGATTTGCGTTTGATTTGTTTCGAATTGGAAGATTTCAAAACTACAGCCACTTCTTTGATGGTATCTGTCTGTGTTGTACTTTTGTCTCAAGAAATTCTCTAATCTTTCGATTGCAAGAATTAGGATTCGATCTCGTCATCGGAATAGATTTGGTCTTGGAAAAAGCAAAGAAAATTTCTCGATCTAAATTCAAATCTTAATCTTTTTGATTCGATTCAAAAAACAATGAAGCAAACAAAAATTGCCACAAAATCCCGAAAAAAAAAACAATCACAATCAATCGAATTCGTTTTGAATAGCAAAAATGAATTCTTGGAAAAAAAAATCGATCAAGAGTTCTATTGGATATTTTAATAAATTTTATTGTTCATCAAAAATGATTCTTCACACACAGCAACAAACATTAAACTAAGGAACGCGTTTATATATTGAATTTAAAATAATGATCATGACTAAATATTATGATTAATATTTTATCTTCAACACTCCCCCTATTAATCAAAATATTTTAGTCATGATCTGATTGATCCAGAATAATTGTAATCTAGCATCTTTGTCACCGGCTAAATCTGCATCGCTAAATGATACGATGCTTGTATCACTCCATCCTAATACGATACCTCTCTCGATCGAACCCTTAAGATATCTCCAAACGTGCTTAACATGAATTTGACAAGGTCGATCAATAAATCTCGACAATAAAGATACAGCGAATGCAATATCTGGTCGAGTTTTGCATGACAGGAATAGGAGGGCTCCAATAGCCTCTTTATAGAGATATTCATCATTCGGTAAAGATTCTTCATATGGATTGATACCAGAAGCTATAGGCGTTGCGGCTGCCTTACATTGATCCATTTCAAAAAGCTTCAATTTTTCTTCGATGTATTTTTGTTGGCTAAGTTTGATTTTTCCCAATTCTTTATTGTACTCATAGTGGATGCCAACATATCTATTCGAACAATCAATCTGAATCTCGAAGTTTCTACCAATTTCGTTGACGATTTTAACACATTCATCTTGACTATTAGATGCCACCAAGGCGTCGTCAACGTAAAGACATAATAACGTGAATTTTCCATCATGTTTTCTTGAATATAGACATGGATCTAGCTTGGTTGGGATAAATCCCATCCGTTGAATCACATCATCAAATTTTCGGTTCCAGCTCTTTGGACTCTGACGTAGTCCATAAATTCCTTTCTTCAATAAACATACCCGATGGGTACCATCTTCGAAACCTGGCGCTTGATTGATATAAACAGTTTCATTGATTTCTCCATTCAAAAATGCATTGGAACAATCAAATTGAATAAGTTCCATCCGTTTAGAAGCAACGATACTGAAAAATAATCGTATTGAATCCATCTGTATCACAGGAGAATAGACATCCAGATCAAAAGATGATTGTTTGAAACCACGGGTAACTAATCTAGCTTTGTACCGTCCATTAGATTTGATCGTATAGACCCATTTGACAGAAACAACTTCGTTATTAGGCGGTCTTTCTTCTAAATCCCACGTATCATATTTAATGGGTTGATCATATTCGATATCCATAGCTTCTTTCCATTTATGAGCATCCTCCCCTTTTATAGCATCTACGTAATTAGTTGGTACCACACTTAACAAAATAACATTTTTGGGAGTATGAGATCGCAACGATTGAACTCTTTCGATACTTTGTTCATATTTCTTATTCGTTGAGCCTTGTGGTCTGCCAATTCTTCTTTCAGCACTATGATCATCATCGAAATTTCTCAATTCCGGTTCAACATAATCATCGGACATGAACGAATCCTCAGACTTGAATGAATCATCTGTCTTGATTGTTCCTCCAGATTGCCATTTGGAATACTGTTCCATTTGCTCATTAATAAATTTGAGTAAATTTATCTGAGGAATATCACTTTTCTGACACTTAGGTTTTTCATCAAACTTGACTGATGAAGTTAGTAGAATTTTCCTCCTATGAGGTAAGAATACACGATAAATCGATTCACCATGATAACCAACCATCTTAACACTGATCGTTTTCGGGCTAAATTTATCTTCTCGATCTTTATTCAACATCTCACCATTGGAACCAAAGATAATCAAATTCGATACATCAGGCTTCGAACCTAAATACTTCTCGTAAGGAATGAAATCATGCGAGTTGAGCATTCGATTATAAAGATACACGGAACAGTTCATCGCTTCGTCCCACAAGAATAACGGCATGTTAGCAGCGCTCAACATTGATCTAGCATGTTCCGTTAAGGTTCTGATCACTCGTTCACAACGACCATTTTGTTGTGGAGTCGCCACAGTGGCTTTCTCATGTATTATACCTCTTGATTTGATGAAATCTTGAAACGCATTCGAATTGAACTCTGTGCCCATATCAGTTCTGATACACAATACTTTGCGATTAGTCTCAAGTTCAATCTCGTTGATAATCATTTTGAACTTATCAAGTACTTCTTCTCTAGATTTCATAAAGAGTATTTTCACATATCTAGAGGAATGATCTTCCGCAATTAGATAATATTTATTCGAATGTATCGATGTCATCGTATAACCACCGATGTCTAAATGAATCTTTGCTCCAGGTGGCACATCTCTCTCTGATTCTGAATAATGAGGAACTTCGGTCATCTTTCCCATTTCACAGGACGAACAAAAACCTACGTCGCTCTTTAAATTATCAGGAACTCCAAAAACTCTTTTCTCTTTAATCATTTTGGTAATAGTTCCAGTCGAATAATGACCAAATCTTTCATGCCACACTGCCAGGCTATTATTATTTACCACACTAGATGTTACGATAGCTTTTTGATCAACACGAATCTTCAATTCTATTATATTCTTGAAATTATGGCTCCATGAACCAATCATAATCGGTCGTCTTTTGTGATAAACTTTCATTCCATATTTATTCACGGTGACCCAATGATCGTCCTTTGTGCAAATACTACCAATCGATATCAAATTAAAAGGTTGATTAGGTACAACTAGAACTTCATCGATCTTGCACGATAGCCATTCCTTGCCATTAAAGACTTCGCATATTAATCTTCCTTTACCAATAGCTTGCTTGTTACCATTAATCGTGGCAACTGTTTCACTACAAGGCTGGTAATTAGTTACCAAATTCGGATCGTTAACAATGTGGTATGTGGCACCTCCATCAGCGATAAACACACTTGATTCGCAAGAACTTTTCGATGAAATCGAACACAGACTAACTTCGTATTCGGAATCTGATTTTCGATTAAATGGCTTCTTAGGTTTTCTTTTATATTGCACACATTCGAAAAACTTATGACCAAGTTCTTTACAAATGTAACATCTTGGTTCTTTCCTCGTTCTCGAATTGGCATTAGCTTTCTTTTCAAAACGTTGAATACTTGACACTCGTTTTGCTGAAACCAGAGAAGCTGACTCTCCAGATGAATTCAACTTCATCTTATTGAATTCACGTTCAACTTTAAGCAATTCAGACTCGAATTGGCTGTCAGTCATATATTCTCGTTCTTCACAGCCCATATTTCGAATGTCGAAATTATTACATACGTGTTCGAATTCCTTAGGCAAAGACGTCCGAACTTTATAAGTCAAGATATAGTTTGGCAGTACGATTCCTTTCTCTCCAAACACATTGACGATTTCTCTTAGTTCGGTAAAGAAATTAGCAATAGAACCTTCATAGGTGGACTCTTGGAAATCTCTCCACAGTTCTAAGCCAGTTTTAGCGCCATATCCCTTATACTTATTCTTTAATACTTGTAGAATCTTTAAGGGATTGTCAATATTCATGACCGTGTGAGAATCATTTTGATCTAGACTAGATTTAATAATAGATCTAGTCCTAGCGACCATTTGCTCTTCAGTTTCAGTTAATTGATTTTCATAATTAAAGCAAGTGACGAATTTTAATAATCCACAGCTTGCAAGAACATCTCGAAGTTTATCGAACCATAGATCATATGATGAAGTTCCCAAAGTCGGAAGCTTAGGATCAAAGAAATTCGACATGATTGGAACTTAATATGATTGAAATGGGTTGATAATAAACTTTAAAAGGCAAGCACAAACAAAAGGAGTCACTAAGAAAATCTTGAAGAACACAATCGTATAACAACTATTTCAAACGATCCAAACTGGCGCATTGGAAGAGTGTCAGAAGCCCATAACCTATTGGATATTTTAATAAATTTTATTGTTCATCAAAAATGATTCTTCACACACAGCAACAAACATTAAACTAAGGAACGCGTTTATATATTGAATTTAAAATAATGATCATGACTAAATATTATGATTAATATTTTATCTTCAACAAGTTCCAATTCTTTTGTGTTTGCAAATGAGAGTTTTCCATTCAATTCTAGAATCGTTTCAAAGGAAATGTAAAAGGAAAGTTTCGTAAATTTCTTTTTTTTTTTTTTTAAAAAAAAACTCATCAAATTTTTTCTACTTTTTTTTTTAGTTTTTGTTTAGTTAGATTCTAATTCTAAGAAATAATTTTCAAAATTTCTGATTCTATTCTTTCTGTTTTGAAGAAAAAAAAATTTCGAACAAAACGATTAATACTATCTCTCGAATATTCTCTCTAACAAATTTATTGATTTGGTTTGTTTGCAGTTTTTTTTTCAGTTCCATTCGTAATGGAACTGATATTCTCTTGAAGATCACGTTTTAATGGCCAATTTTTTTTTCTTTTACATCGATAGAAAATTTCCATCCTAGCATCGAATGAAGAAATTAAAAATTTCCGTTAGCTTTCAAAACGATCTAGTATCACATCGGTATGGATAGATTCGCTTCAGATCGTATCAAGTTCCAACAATTCAACATCGGACCAGAATAGAATATAGATGCGATGTAAAGATAGAAGAAGATGGATTAAAGAAGTTCGTTGGAAGATAATTATCGAATGTGATGGTTGAATGTGTTTCCCCGCTCTCGCGATCGTTTGATTCTTTCGCATCCAAGTGTAATTAAAGCTCTCCTCTTTGGATTCCATACGGTTTCGTTGGCGAACGTTTGGCACAAGAGGGAAAAGGAAGAACAAAATTGTTCAGAAACAAAAAAAAAAAAAAAAAAGAGCTCATTGCAAAGCGTAAAACTTTGAAGTTATTTGAAAGGTGATTCAAAAGCGAGAGAGAGAGAGAGGGGGAGAGACAGAGGAAAAAAATGTCGGATATTAAAACTAGAATATCCGAGAATAGGAAGAAAAAATTACTGTAAAAACATCGTTTTTTTTTTCGTTTAGAACACGACCAAAATTAATAATGAACACAAGGTCCAATGGAAAATTCTCTTTTTTTCGATCCTCACTGATTAGAGAACAAATTTGATCCGACATTGTTTGACGTTGATTACGGAGACCTAGAGAACGAAAAAAAACAGTATAAAAATGTTTCGTATTTTTTTTTTCTTTGTAATTTTTTTTTGTCGCTTTTTTTTCATCGCACAAACAATAATATAATCAGACAAGCTTCACATCAAGACAATCATTGAGAGCTCTAGCATCTAGTCTAGAACAACTCTACTTTCTCGAAACTCTCAATTGCCTTAAAAATAAGATGATGATGAGAAAGAGGTGATGCTCTGGAATCGTTCCGAATTAAAAAAAAAAAACATTTAATTCAATTGTGATAATGATGATGATGATGATGATGATGATGTTCTTCATCATTCTAGCATCAAGTTGTTGTTGTTGGTGTTTTGGTTGAATTAGTTCGATTGAGACTGAAAGATACCGGAAAATACCAGAGAAGAATACATCAAGAATCTGAGATACTAAATTATTCCATCTAGATTGTTCTACAAAATCATTGAGATAGATTTAAAACATTCGAAGCGATCAAAGTATCGAAAGATGATACAACAACAGCGATGATGGCGAGCAACAATGGTGATGATGCAAAAAAAAAAAAAACAAGAAACTCTGAAACAGCAACTCACTGAATGTTCCAAAATCACAACTAAATGAATGCAACAATCGAGAATTTGAAAATTTGATCGATTTGGTATCTAGCATCTAGGAAACGGGAGGATCTCGAATCAATTCGCAAAACAATTCGCCGTAATAACGAAAAAGTCTGCATTTGACAGTGTCACCAAAATTTCAATCAAACTTGCTTCGATCCAAAATCAATGTTTCATAATTTTTTTTTTCAGATTTCATATTTCCTCCTACTGTTTATAAATCTATAAGAAAAATTTTCTTCTCTCATTAATAAAAATTAAGCTCGAAACAAAGATGATTATTTTGATCGAACACAAAGTTATCATAAAATGGATCATTTTGGATAGGATTAGAGATGAAATGATCGATTTTGTTCCCATCTAATGGAAAATGGGTTTCCAAAATATAAAAATTTGAAATATCCAGCGAATTTATAGATATAGAGATAGATAGAGAGAGAGAGAGAGAGAATGAAAATGCCAAATCTTAATGGAGATTGATAATCTTAAATCATTTTCGATTATTTCATTATCATCATCATCATCATCATCATCATCATCCTAATAAGTCATATTGCCATTTCGCTCTTCTCTACCACTGTTTACTTATTTTCTTAAGGCTATCAACGATTTATTAAATAAATCGTAGCGAATGGAATCAGAATTCTCATTCTATTATTTGACAGAAAGAAGAACCTAGCGGATCGATAAGAGATGATTTGAGAGATTCTGTCATCGTTTTCGTCTGCAAACACTCACACACACACACACACACCACACACACGTACACAATAGGAAACAAACAAAAAACTTATCAAATTGATTCCGAAGTTATTCAATAAATGGTTCGATGTTGATAATGGTTGAACTCAACAAACTTTTTGCGAAAATATGATAAATGTTTTGAGCTAAATCTAATAATATAATAGAATAGAATTTAATATAAGATAATATTCGATCAATTCTTATGTGCTGGTGATGTTGATGATGATGGAAGGCGATCCTAGAAGAATATTGCATCATCTAAATCTCTCATCATCGTACGATTCCGAGTCCACGATGCGAAGCTTCGAAATTCTATCAAACCGACCGATATGTGTTGTGTCAAAGCTTTCAAATCATTTTAGATTGAAAACAAAACAAACAATAATCGAAAATGAAATAAGTTTGAATCTAAAAACAGAGAGACCTCTTCAAATTGTCGATTTCTCTTCGAAGCTAAGGTATAAAGTGAGATGATAACTAATTAGATTCCATAACGACATTGTTCCGTTGGACCACAAACAGTACTTCGACCATAGAGATATCGGATCGAAAACGAAATAGAGACGACAAGAAAGTGTAAAAATAAAAAAAAATCAAAATTTAAAACATTTAATTAATTTCCAATGATTAGATTTTAAACAAAGAATGAAGGGAAGAGATCGTTTATCGGTTTGTATGGCTCGTTTCAAAATAAACAACCAATCAAAAGATATCGAGATCATCTCGATTGACATCAAAGATGGAATTTGTTATCTAGTTGTTCTGATACTGTTAGAGTGGAGACCAAGAAAAAACAAAACATTGATATAACTCCAGTTAGTTTAGAGGTTAGCCGATTGTAAAGTTTTACTGATTAGCTGTGCTAAATTTTTTTTTCTCTCTCATTTCGAATTTTGATCATTTTGCGGTGCTTGAAATTGATATCAGACATTCAATCTCAATTTTGAATCTCGCTGGCTTTTGGTAAACAAAGATCGAAATCATGAAACTAGGCCTAAGACATTTGATTGCATTGCTGAATTTATGCAATACAATGCTAGCCTATCTTGGTCGATTGAATCTGTCCACAACGATTGTCGAGATGGTAATCGATCGGAATTCGAACGAATCGATCTCCTCTCTACAAACTAGTCCAAACCACTTTGATCATTCAAAATCTCTAAACTCTAATGATAACATAACCGATCAGATTGTGAAAGCGATCGAGAATTCAGCGAAAAACATCTCGAACGAGCGTCACAAGCGAAAAGATCGTGCAAGAAGATACGATTGGAATCAAAAAGAGCAAGGGATTGTTCTTGGTGCATTCTTCTATGGATATTTCTCGATGCAAGTGGTCAACGGAAGATTGGCTGAGATTTTCGGCCCAAGAATTTTATGCACAGTCGGACAATTGGTTTCTGGTGTGATTAACTTATCGACACCATTTTTAGCTGATTATTTTTGGTTATTATTCGTAAGTCGAATTGTTTTGGGTGCATTTCAAGCAGCTTTCTATCCAGCTTGCTATGCTTTAACAGCTCGATGGATTCCAGACAACGAACGAAGTCTAATCAATTCAATGCCCTATATTGGATCAAATTTTGGAACGATTATCGCCTCGTTAATGGCTGGCTTTCTAACTTCGAAAACATTAGATTTTGGTTGGCCATCAGTTTTCTATGTCTCCGGAACGATTATTTTGATTTTCGCTTGCATCAATTATCTACTCATTCGTGGCTATCCAGAAGAACATTGGCTTATTTCAGAGGATGAATTAAATTATATCAAATCTAATCTCAATGAACGAAGCAATTTTGAAGATAATTTCAGCGCTTCCAAAAAAATCGATCCAATGAAATCGAAAAATATCGAAGTTTCTTGGGCCAAAATTTTCACCAATAAAATGGTTTGGATTGGAATTTTAGCCCATTGGTCGATGGTCTGGCCTATGATGGTCATCAAGCTTAAGTTTCCTGATTTTATGCACAATGTTTTGCATGTTCCAATGGAAAAAAATGGCATTTTCACCTCTTTGATGTGTTTCTCTGAAAGTTTGAGGTGCTAGATTTTCTTTTCGAAATTCATTCATTAAGCTCAAACTAATAATCTTGTATCCTCTCTACATAGTCTCTTTGGTGGAGGACTATTAGCGGATTATCTAATCAAAAACAGAATTATTCGTAAACAAACAACAAGAAAATTATTTCAATTTTTTGGCCAAACTTTAGCTGGTTCCATATTGGTCTTAGTGATATGGACCGATTCGAAACCGAATCAATTCATAGCGATTATGATGGCGGCAATGTTTTTGAATGGCCTACAATCAGGAGGACTAGTTCCGCTTCCATCGGACCTTTCGAATGAGTTCAGTGCGACGATCTTCAGCATATTCAATATGGTCGCAATGACCAATGGATTTGTTTGCCCTTTAGTGATCGGCTACATTCTCGATTTGGATCCAAATAATCTTCGAAATCAATGGCATCTGATTATCTTCATCACAATGACCATACAGATTCTCGGCGGTGTCGTTTTCGGATTATTCGTTAAGGCTGAAAAGCAAACATTTGCAAAATTAATCACCAAACCAAATAAAAACGATCAGAACTTCTATAGCAATAACAACCAAAGTTATCGTAGTGAGAATAATAATAATAATAATAATAATATTGCTTATATTGAGAATCTAAATCGAATCGAGAATCGGATCAATCATCGAGATCTGAATTGATATTATCGCCCACATTAATTAAATGAACATAAAATTAATGTCTGATAACATAAATTTCTTAATATTATTGGAACAAAATTGTAGCCTTCCGAATCTCTTATGTGATGTTGTGATGTTTACGAAATTTTCTTGGCGATTTAGAATTCTATTCTTATTGCTAGTAAAAGAGTTTGATTAAATTTTGATTCAAGAATCGATTTTTTTTGCCTTCGAAAAATCATTCTCTATTCACTAGGATCGATGTAATGTAACGAAGAAACGATTGAATGAGAATTGATTTCAATGGTAGAGAGCTATCTCGATTGTGGGTCACATACCTCAATCATTAAAAGCCTAATGCAATCGATTGAATTACTAATAATACATTCAAACAAACGAAGATATTATTAATAGAGAATGGACAATCTAGATTCAAGATGATCAATTATGTTCAATATGGAATGAAATCACGTCTTTCCGATGCTATACACTAGCATTAAGATATTCGCAATGGCGAATCGAAAAGATTGAATCAGTGTAGAAATTCGATGAATTGAATTTGAATACTAAGCAAATGGAATTTTGTGATTCGTTTCGCTTTCTTTTCGTTCAATTAGGAGAAAATTTATGTTTGCAAAGATTATTTAAATTTATTCAGATTAAATTCAAATTTCTTATTTCGCTCTCTGTAGAAATTTGTTTTTGGAACAAATAATCTAAGATCTTTTTCTTTGCCCATTGAATGTGTTTGGTTTGCGAGAACTGATTTGGTGTGTGGTACTCAACAACCAATCATAGAATCATTTCAAATTGTCTACGTTCTATTGAGCCAAATTAGGTCGGAAAGATTTGATTTAGATTCTATTACACTATAATCATCGAATCTTAAGATGTCAATAAAAAATTTTCGGTAGAGAATGAGTTAAGTTTGCTGAATCAGCTTGTTGATCGAAGGCAAGTTTGGTTGTTGCGAAAAAAATTTCCAAACCTCGTCAATGTAATAATTATGATCAAAGTTAGGATTATGAAAAAGAAAACGAATGACTACCACACACTTTTCCAAACAATTCTTTCATTTGTCTTCAAAAAACAAAAAAAAAATGAACTACTTAACGAAATAATTTAACGATTTTGGGAAAAAAAATTTCACCAACAGATAGCTTTGAGAATTCAAAATCGAGACAAAATTTCTATTAGGATTCCATCAAACTCATTAAGAAATCTCAAAAGTGTATCAAAAGAGTCTTTTGGTTCGAAATGAGATTCGAATTTCGAAGATTCCATTGAAATCTATTTGTAAATGCGATTTATTAGAAAGAAAGTTACAAACTGACGGAGCCTTATCATAGCCTAGCATCCGTATTGGATCTCATTCCCAAATAGTTAAGGAAAAATTTCGTTAAAAAAAATCTAGAAAACTAATTGAATTCATCAATTTCTAAGCTAAATCTTTTTTTTTTTTTTTTGGCTTTCTACTGTTTTCATTATCGAGAGAGAGAGAGAGAGAGAGAGAGAGAGACTAAATGAAATGACCAAAATTTCAGTGCACTTCATTCGATGATTTTCAAATGTGTTTGGACCGGAAATAAAACCATATTGACTATACTCATTATGATCTTGATGACAATAATAAAGCTGATGATGATGGAACCGATGAAACGAGATAAAAAATTGATCAATTTGTCTCGGTACTAAGAATTCTCATCGCTTCTAATCACTAAATAGGAGCATTAAAAGCGGCGATTCTCACAAGACAAGAAATAATGGAGCAAATAAGCGTTTCAGATCGTTATCCTTAATCGATAAGGTGAGTGAAGAGCAAAAAAAAAATCGGTAAAAACATCCAAATTGTGCTTAATCGAATCTGAGCTTTTAGGTTAAGAGTCTGATGGTCTAAAACTCGGCTCATTTGAACTTTTGCAAGGCTTCGACTATTAACGATTGCTATTCCGAATCGAGATTCCCTAGTTTTAACCTGGCTGGCTGAATTATGGATATCGATGCATCAGAGAGAAAATACCCAGCCCTCAGAAATATGGCTCTCTCAATATTGATTCCTTTTCCGACAACACATCTAACAAGAGAGAGAGAGAGAGAGAGAGAGAGAGAGAGACTACACAAAGGCATTGATAGATTTCGATTCAAACGAGATCGAAAAATAAAATTCTTTTCCCGGACCCATTGGAATCTCGATGATAAGGAAAAGTCTAACGAAAAAAAAAAAAAATACTTTAGATTTAGATTTTCCTCATAGCAACCAAAGTGACACGACAATCGTTCTGATATTCACGTGAAAGAAATTCCAAAATCAAATCATTCGTCAAACTGTTACAATTGTTTTGAACCGATTGATTTCGGAAAAAAAAGTAAAAATTTGCCTAGAATAGAATAATTATAGATCCGATTGTTTGACACAGCGAGCAGTAGTTTCGGTATCGAAAATAACTCTTCGAATGTGTAGAAATTTGGGGGAGAGGAATCGATTTCAATTATTCAAGTATAGCAGTAGGCACTGACTTGATGCGATTGAATATCCGAATCGGAAGCGATTCATATTGAATTTTGAATTTTTTTTTTCAACTTGGCCACCAACATTATTATTCTGTTCCATCTAATCTACGAATTGTGATACTATTTTCTATTTTTTTTGTCAATTCTTCCTTCGTTTTTGATTATATCTTTTTCATCATCCTAGAATCTTCTGACACTTTTTTTACATCTTTATCACTTTAAGACCGCATCGATTTTGTTTGGAGCGGAAGCGAAAAACATTTAGACGATGGCCCTCTGCAAGAGAGAAAAAAAAAAGAAAACATCATCACAAAATTATCATTATTCTCTCTTGATTGAAAGAGAGTTTTATAATCTTCTCTCTAGACATCATTAATTTCATTGAAAATTTTTCTCTCCAATCTTCTTAATTATTGATGAACGGATGTTTCGTACTCGATTATAGGAGCTCTTTTAACTTTTATTGTCGCAAAATATCCCCAAGAATCTAAAGAAATCTAATAGAACGATAAAAATTGTCTAGTGATGAAGACCATGGACTAGAGCCTAGTTGATTTGAATCACTTTTCTTCTCATTCGAAAATTAGCTTGAAAGAGCAATAGACGGATGAAAAATATTGGAAAAAATGGAGAAAAATCTAGATCTAATAAAAAATTAACTGCATTCTTTTATTATTGATTTACTGGATTGAATAAAATTACAATGATTCATCGATAAAGCAAACAATTAAATTGCTTGAAAAATATGGAATTGAAGAGAAGAAAATTACAATCAAACGATCGAAGAAACGAATGAAGAGTGTTTAGCTAACAGACGAGAAATAAATCCAATAATAAGAATTATATCGGCCATCAAAGAGTATAATCTAGTTCATAACGAATATAATTATTTTTGCCATCGTTAGGTATTCGAGTGAATCCAGCAATCAAGGAATCTTGAGCTCCAATATAGAGAGTGTTGTAAACTTTCCAATAGACATCGCGAACTTTTCTAGCTGGATGAAATAAACCCTTTATAGTGAAGGAGAAAGAAAAACAAAAATTGTCAACCGAAGGAATTTAAATTTAGAATACAAAATTTTACCTGCAATGTGTATTGGAGCATTTTATTTGGGCCAATCGCCACTCTTAGACCTTCGATCGATCCCATGAATGCTTGGACTAGATGTGGAGAGGTTTCAAAAATATTCGGCCAGACATAATTTAAAAGATGAGTTAGAGCATCCTCACAGCCAAATCCATAAACGCCAAGAGCCATATGTTGAACGACTGAGCAAGCAGTTTGTCGATGGACTAGATCTCTGTAGAAAAATAAGACATTTAATTAAAAAAAATTATCCAATGCTGATTCTAAAATCAATTCAGAACAAACCTATCCATCAATGCATCTTCTAATAATGGTGTAACCGCATAGATGTAGTCTTTGGCCATCTCACCGATGTATTCGAACAAAAAGGATAATGATTTTAAAACACCATTCTGAACATTCAATTCAGGAACTCGGTATTCATTCATCAGTGCAGGCAAAACAGTGAACGGAGAACAAGTTTCGGCAACGATAGCGATCGCAACTGTTGTACAGACACGATTCTGCCTCTCTTGAACTCTTAGATTGTTCAACAGGGTCGCTAAAACGTCATGAGGACCGATAGCTTTGGCAATGTAACCGAAAGTATTCACAGCAGCTCTTCTTATTGCTTTCTTGTGGGCTTTCAACAATTCTAATAATTCGAAACAAATTCTCATCCATTCTCGAGCTGAAACGAATTCTGCGCCACGATCAGCAATTCTTCCAACTAAATCAATGCAATTCTCTTGCACTTTCTCATGACGATTCTTGAGGATTGGAGTCAAACGAGGTAGCAAATCTTTGATCGGCGGGGTCATTTTTTCCATTCCAATAACATTGACGATAGCTTTCAAAGCACCAAGAATAGAACCTAAAACTTCCGGATATTCTTCGCCAAGATATTCATACAAGACTACACCCATATGACTCATCAATTTTTCTTCTTGACAAGTTTTCATTACAACAGCGATTCTCGAAATCAAATCTGCCGCTTGCTGACGAACTTTCGCTGATTTATTATTTAACCTCCATAGAATAGTGCCACATATTTGAGGTAAGTATGGTTTCACTCTTTTTCCTAAGGTATTGACTATCGTACCAAAACCGCTTAGCATAACCATATCTTCGGTTGTTTGCTCTTGAAATGAGTAGAGTATACCATCAATCAATTGTTCTTCAAGACGAGAATCTATTTGTGATGCACCAAGATTAGTCATTATTTTTTCGATGGTTTCCATGACCATTTTACGATATGCTTCGTTTTCATCTTTTAAATCATCAACAATTCTAGTGATAATTTCGGCTGCTTCAACTTTGTTTGCAATCTCAACCGTCGTATCGACTAATTGTCTATAGTTTCGCTTGTCCATGGCCATTCTATGATTCCAAAAATGTCGGAAAAAATGTGGTAAAACTTCTTCTTTGATATATTTCGGTTCGACACCATCAGTCCCACAACATTGTTTGACAACCTTCAAAACAATTTTTTTCATTTCTTCATCAGGAGATTGGAATTCTCTGATCAAAATAAACATAACTTCCCTGGTGTAATAGTTTGCGTATTCAGCATCCATCAGAGGAATAAGATAACCGATTGCTTTGAGAAAAGCTGCCAAACCTTTTCCCCTATGAGTTCTAATACCTTTCCAGAGGGGTTTTAAAACTGAATCAAATGATTCAATACCATAAGGTGTTGCAGCTTCAGCTAATGCAGCCAATGCCAACGCAGTAATGGTTCTGACTTTTTGTTGTTCATCTACAAGACCATGTTCAATGATTTCCACCAAATTTTTAAGATGAGGCAAGATAGCACAGCCCATAAGAATGGCTATCTGCTGGACAATTTTGATACCAGTGTGTCTGGCTTGCCAAGATTTTTTACTTCTACATACTGCTTTAAGAAATGGTAAGAGTGAAGGGATTCCCAGAGCCGATGCAACCACAGCAAAAGCTCTCGCCGTAGTATTACGAACATATTCATCGATATTTTCTATATCAGGTCTCATTGTTGAGATCATAGTTGCTAAACCAGCAGCTTTTGCTAAATTAGAGATGATCTCTCTACCCTCAACACGGGCGTAATAATCTTCATCAATAAGCAACGGCTCAATAACCACTAAAATTTTATGCACATATGGTCGAACTAAATCGTCAAGTTTGTATAAAATACGATCAATAACTTTCACTAACAGATGTCTTTCTTGATCTTCGAGTGTCGGTGACATCAATAAAGGTAGAATTTGATTGAACAATGGACCAGCACCGAATTCTCTGGCCTTGTCAGTTATTTGCCTCAATGCTGATTTTCGCATTGGCGGAGTTCCATTTTTGATTTTCAACAACAGCTTCATTATTTTACGCTCTTTCTGTTCATCTGGACTAAGAGTCTCTTCGTCTACCTCAGTCAAAAGCTTATCAAAATACTGTAAATCATCAGGTTTCAAAGGAGGTAAGTTTTGACCTTTGGGTTCCAAATCAAGCATCATTTTTGATGCAGAACCAGCTAGTTCTTCTTTTTGCATAAAAAACCCTCCAGCTAAACCACCCATCATTGGAGTAGGTGTAGCAGTCAATTTACGAGCAGGAGTTCTGATCGGTTGATAACCTGCTGGTGGTGGCAATATCTTATAACCAGCAGGTAAGAGAGCGTTTAGTTCTTCATCAGTTAACATTTTATTACGCTCATCGATCTCACGTTCCCATCGAAGAGCTTGCATCTGTTCTGGTGTCATTGACAACAAATGGCTAGGTGTTGGTGTTGCCATAGACATTGCTTTTGTCCCAGTCGGAGTCGACAAAGAAGGAGTCATCAAAGCTGGCGTTTCATCCCATCTAGATCTTCGCTTTGATGCACTTGGTGTTTCGGTTGCATCATCGGTAAAGCGATCGATTTTTGGAGTTTCACCCCAAGATGAATAGCCAGATTCCATTCGTTCAGTCTTCGGTGTTTCATCCCAGCGATTTTTACGGGTAGACTTATCAACGCCATCAACGCTTGGAGTCTGGTACCCGATTTGTCCCGAGTGTGCAGGGGTAGGATCCCATTGTGCTGGTGTTCGAGAGCCATCGGGGATATGAGCTGGGGTCTGATCCCAACGGCCAGCGACAGCTGGGGTGGCAGCTTCATGATAATTTGTAACAGGTTTTTTAACAACAGGCTCAGATTCAGATTCGCCAAGATCTGAAGTCGGCTGATCCCAACGTCTACGTTTAGTTCCAGCTGCTGCTGTGGTAGATGAATTATTAGTAGTTTTGAGTTCACCAGCTTTAGCTTTCTCAATTAGTTTCTTCTTGAGCTCAACCTATCATGGAAGAATCAATTGTAAAGATTGAATTTGAATAAAATTTAATAGTTTACCTCTTGAACTGAGAGTGTGGCTTCTTTGATTATTGTTTTATATGTCCTTGACGATGGATCGGGAGTTTTCCCACCTAGCAAAATAAATAAGAAACAAAAAATAAAAATTAATCAAGATTAGTCTTTTATAGCAAAAGATGTAGCTCTAAATTTGAAGATCTCGTGAATTTTTTCCTTTGTAAACCAAATCTTACATCAAACAATCACATAGAATATGATCAATTAAACAACTTGAGAGACTAAATGATTTGAAAGACAATAGATTAGATCGGATTATTATGATTTTGATCCAATTTACCGATAAACCAGTTTTTCTATACTTACGCTACGGTTGTCAAGAATTCTTGTCAATCGTTTCGAGAGTAAACGAAAGACTGAAGAATTGAAATCAAAACTAGCTCAAAAAGTTCCTGAAAATAATAATTTCTTGAAGATTAGTATTTGAAAACAAAAATTTTCAAACAAACAAACAGATAATTTTGATGTATTTAATGATGATGATTCGCATTCAACGTTTGATTGATTGCTTTACTATTGAACAACAATGCTCAAAAAGGCTTTAAAATTTTTCATTTCATAATAGCCGCATCGAAATCAATTTCATCAATCAAACAAGATCGAGATCAAAAAGGAATACCAAGAAGAATGTCAAAAATTGAAGTGTGTTCAGAATTTTCGTTTGAATACATTACCTTCAGCGAAAACATCGGCTCTTTCAGGTGAGAGTTGACGATTTCGAAAACGTCTGCGATATTCGTCTTCACGATCTGCGACTCTTTGTACTCTACGATTCTCTAATGGATCATAATCATCATTGACAACATCATTAAGATAATTTTTTGGCGCTTGGAACGATCTCAGCGCTTTATTTTTAGCTTCATAGCTATCAATCGGGATAGAACCATTGGTGTTCTCAATATCGTCCTGAACAGAATGTAACATTTGAAATTTTTCGAAATTTAGCACAACATAGTTCCAATAAAACTAATCGACATCTTACCTCATATTCTTCAATATCATCAGCAGGAATCGATGTGTTATAGCCACTCAAATTGATTCCACCGTAAATATCAGAATCCATATTGGCTTTTGTCAATGAAATTCTACCCTCTTCACTGTCTCCATTCGATGCAGCTAATGCAGCATTCTTAGCTTGAATTTCATTCACCTGTTGTTCGATTTCTTAAAGAAAGGAAAGCGTACATTTATTAATTTCGAAGTATCTCAATCATTTCTATTAATTAAATTTACCTTCACGAGTTTTGGCCGGTTGAGCCATTATGAAACAATAATGAGATATTACAGTAATCAGAGATGATCAACCTTCATTAGATTATTGATTGCTCTCGAATTTGATTTCGATTGCTTCGGCAATCGATCCAAAACGGTTTTAAATAAAAATGGAAAATTAAATGGTCTCTGAAACAATACAGACCTAGCAAATATTCGCTCTTGCAACACAAGACAATAGAGAAAGGTATGGTAATCCAAAAAAAATGAGTGCACTCAATACTGTCCGTAAATAGAGTACGTAAAGAAAAAAAAAAGAATTTCTCAGGGCCCTGGCAAAAATCTAAAAAAAGTTAAGAAAAATTCATAATATCAAGTCCAAAAAAAAAATTTTTTTTAATCCATTTGAATATAATAATAAAATGTTTTGTTTTTTTCTCGCTTTGTTTTCGTACACATCATTTTTTTTATCAATTTCATTCTCGACAATTATTTATCAAATAAAATGTGTGGGTATTTTTTTGGGTTTTGACTGCACAAAGATTTAGAATTTAGTTATTTGGTTGTAACAAAATGTTTTTTTTGTTCTTTTTACAAATTCGATTCATGCATTTAGTTGTCGATTTTGATATCTTTCAAGATTCGATTGAAAATTTTGCTGATAAAATAGGTTGGATCGAAGTGCGGAGAGAGAATAACATCAAGAGATTGGATTTCCGGTTTTAAATTAAATACGAAAATCGCTTCCGGTTCGTTTCAAAGAATGTTTGTGTTAGAAAAATAATTTTTTTTTTCAAAATGCACTACGAGATGCAAGAGAGAGAGAGAGAGAGAGAGTGAAAAAGAAATGAATCACAAAAAATCACTGCAAAAATATAATATTTCTCAATCTCAGTCCAATGTTGTTGTTGTTTTGCTTGTTGTTTAGATCGGGAATTACATAAAAATTGATTTTGAATAAGAATAATTAAAAATCTGTTACAGTCAATATTATTGTTTTTTTCATAACAAATTGGAAAAATGAGAGAAAAATTCTAATTTGATTTCAGATCGCAATAATTTTCAAATCGAGGGTATGAAATATAGATAGAATGGGGTTCCGTTTCCTTTATCTCTCTCACTCTACTAGACACAATTCTATCTCAAAAATATTAGATTTATAATTTTGTTGTATCATATATCACACTATACACTCCTAGATTATTGATGGTGGCTGTTGGGGAGACACTGTGAAATTTGTTTGTAATCTTCTTAGATTTCTTTACGTTTTGATCCTGTCGAGAAGGAAGGAAGTAAGAGAGAGAGAGAGAGAGAGAGAGAGAGAGAGAGAGAGAGAGAGAAAAAAATAAAATGATTCATAGAATTTATGGTAGGCGTGTATGGGTATGGGTGTGTGTGTTTTTGATTCAAATTTTAAGCACAAAAAATTCTTAAAACAATACAAATTACATTAGTATCGAACAAGGTGAAACATTCTTTCCATTTACAATTTCCATTTGTATTTCAGGCAAATTTCATTTACATTCAAAAAAAAAATAATAAAATAAAATAATACAAAGATTTCGCTTTTATCAGTTTTTAGGTGTGTGAGTGTTACATAAAAAAAGTTGGCTTATTTGTGTGATTTTTCAAAATTCTAAACATTATCATTCACCTTAATTTTTGGAATACATAGTTTTTAGAACGTGTTTGTGTTTGTGTGTGCCAAATTACTAATCTAAAAATATAGACATAATACATTCAAAGAGAGAAAAAAACAGATTGCATGCTAGAGTTACATAAGATAAATTTTTTTTTTTTGATATAAAATAATTTTCGAATTCGATTGTAAGATCCCAGAACCCGGAACAAAGGTGAAATAAAGTAATTGAATTATTGTAATGCAAAATTTTTGAGTGAAAATTTGTTTTTGATCTCTTTTGTACTTTGAGTACACACAATAGCACAAAATCACTGTTATTTAAAAGAGAAGATCATTATGATTTTCTGATTATCCAAGATGATGATTAGAGATAAGATCAACGATTTTAATATTTCTTATCGGTGATTTCAAAGCTATTTGAATTAGTATTTGAGGCAATATCTGTGGAGGAGTCCGAGGAATCGATATTTGCAGACATCTCAGCAGCCGAGTCATTTGATTTGTTTAACCCACACGATGTTGGCGATGGGCTACTATTGACATTCAAACCTGGATTATTGGTTGCATTATTCACCGAATTAGCTGACAACGGAGATGATGTTAAAATTGTTGTAGTGATTGGTGCGGTAGATGATTTCGTTCCAGTGTTCATGTATTTATCTAATTTAGCAAGAATATGTTTTCCATAAGTGAAACGACGTAGGGCATTAACATGGGGCCGAATTCTCACTAATAATAGTTTGCGTTGCTGTGATTCGGCAACTTCAATCATTTTTTGCACCACATAATTAGCATATTGATCTTTCATCATAGTATACAGAGCACTAGAGAGAAATTATTTTAAATTTTCAAGTCTTCACCACAAAATTCATCAACTCTTACCTTTCAGGGTAGTTACACACTTCTTCAATCAACATTGACCTTTCAGAGCGCATTGCTTGAGTGATGCATCTTTCAACAACATTGCTAAACATTAAAAATTGTGATTAGAACTTAAATTTCTAAATTAATTTCATACCTAGCAAATTTGTGCTGAGACAGATCTAAGACTTTGCCACGCACCATCCTTATTATTTTAGTTTTGTCCTCTGGTCTACCATGCTCGAGAACATGTTGAACTACATAATTACCATATTGATCTTGAACCAATGCTTCTGTGTGAGTGTGCAATTCTTGCAGAATGCTAGCTGTTTGCTCTGGATTGCAATGTTCGAGAATTCGTTGAATAACCCGACATCCATAAGGATGAGTCGATAATGAATGAACCTGGGCAAATAAAACACACAGACAGTGAGATTCTTCATTAATAAAATTGCATCATTTCTTGACATACTTGGCCTTGAAATGCGTTGATGATGAACTGTAGAGCTGATGGCTCAATACATTCAATACATTTTTGAACCACGTGATTTGCATTTTGATCTTTGACACAATTCAGAACATGACCATCTAATTCTCTAACGATTTCTTTTTGTAAATCAGCAGGAATCGATTCCAAGGCTTTCTGAATAACTCGACATCCATACATTTGTAAAGCAAGATCCAGAACTGAACCACGGATCGTTTGAGCCAAAGCTTGTTTTTGTTGAGTTGTACCAAACTCAAAAAATTTTTGGATAACATAATTACCAAAAACATCTGTCATCAACTGATATGCATGGCCGATTACTTCATTGAAAACTAATTGTTTTTCCTCATCGGTAGCACGCTCTAGTTTCTGCTGTATGAAACGGGAACCGTGTTGATCTTGGGAAAATTCAACAATGTGTCTTGTCAGATCTTGCAAAGTAAGATTTGGCAAATGAGAATTTCGGAAATCTTCAAGCAATGCTGATCGGCCAACATTTTTCTCGATCGATCTAGTGCTATTTTTAGGAATATCGGTACATTTTTAATTCTCTGCTTTCAGTAATTAATTATCTAAATAACATACTTTCGCTGATTTACGTTCCGATTCGCTAAATTTGGCTGATAGTTCGAATTCGATTGTTGCTGACCAACTTGTTGATGAAAACCATTGTCGTAGTGATGGATTCCAGTATTTGCATTTCGGTTATTCGATGCAACGGAAGCATTATTAAACGGATTAGGTAAACCGACTGCAGCTGCAGCAGAAGCAAAAGCGTTTTGATTGATAAGTCCATTACGGGTCAGGTATTTGTTATCAACACCAGGAATCAAGCGCATTCCGTTCATGAATGAATTAGGACCAGTCATAGGGTTTTGATAAGAATTAACTGCTTCTATAGTAGGCGGTGGAGTGAGGTTGTTACCAGGGCCTGCATGTAAACCAAGACCTATTGAACCGGAAGAATTTATGTAAGGCGGAAAAGAGGTAGCATTGCTCAAGCCATTAGCCTTGTTATTATTGCCAGTAGCATTTGAATTCATTACACTTGCAGCAGCTGCTGCAGCTAATTGTCTGCTAAAGTGATTCAAATTTGTTTCAGAAATCATAGTCGGGAACATGTTCCCGATAGGTCCAATTCCGGTACCAGATGATCGATTGTCTAATGAATCTCTTCGATTTGTGTTTGATCCTGCAAGGCTATTATTGCTCATCGATGGTGCACCAAGAGATCCTAAACCTGTGGTAAAGAACTTACAATGAGTTATTTCAATTTGATTCGAAATGATGAAATTTCGACCTGGATTAGGGAAATTCATCTGTTGTTGATTATTAGTGTTGCTAAAAATGTTTGACTGTTGATGTATAGTATTGAATGCGGCCAGATTGACAGAATTAGGCACTGATGTGTACAATTGAGGATTTCCATTAGGATTATTAGAAGGACCGTTAGATGCAAATAGAGGATTTGTCGGCGATTGATTTTGATTGGTTGGATTAGACATCATACGAGAGTGTACACTGCTGTTATTTGATTGTAACATATTCATTTGAGGCATTAATCGATGCAGCGTTTGTGCTGGCATTCCTCGAGGAGCAGCTAATGCTGATAATCCGTTTTGGTCAAAAAAATTTGACGCACCAGGAAACGGAATAGAGATAGAAATTCCTTGTTGATTAGCCGCAGCTTGAAGAGCAGCTATAGCTTGCTGCTGAGAATTAGACGTTTGAATATCATTCTGATGATTCGATGATTGGAGAGCACTAGGCGAAATAGATCTATTGCTAGGATTGGTGGTTCTGGCCTGTTGTTGTCCTCCAATCGAGCCAGGATGAGCAGCAGGCTGATTCTGTATTGGACCATTGGATGTTGTAGCGGGATTGGCGTTGGGAACCAATCCAGGAAACATATTCCAAGGTGCGAATCCATAAGCAGCAGCATACTGCGACATAGGCATAGCTCCAGCAGCTGCTCCAGCTGCTATCATATGCCCCATAGAGAATGGCTCTGAAAAATATGTATTTTGGAGATTCTGTGCTGCTGCAGCTGCAGCGGCAGAAAACAAATTGGTATTGCCATTGGGAGGAGGAGGCGCAGTAACGGAACCTATTGGTCCTGTTGGATTCAATCCTTGAGTCGATTGATTTTGTACTGCAGCCACGGCAGCAGCGACCGCTGCAGCATTCAGATTGAGATGTTGTTGAGGCTGTTGCTGGTGATTGTTCAATGATGATGATGGATTACCCACTTGTCCAGCAGTATTCGATCTTTGCTGCTGCTGCTGATAAAGTGCCGCTTGATAATCAATTAATGATTCATTGGATAATAGAGGATTGATGCCATAATCATTGATTCCACTTCCACCAACACCAAATGCCTGCAATGAAGCATCAATATTTTGAATCGCGTTTGCACCGAGTGCTTCTGAATTGAAATCGGCAAATGTTTGCTTATGATGACCGACAACATTAGTCATCACCATTCCATCAATTTTATTTAACAAATTGTTTTTCAACGACATATCATCATTTTCTCCTGATGTCAGATGATAAGTTAAACCTGGAGCTCGATTGAACAATTTTGCCGATTCAATTGGATCAACATCTTCTCCTGATCCAAAGCCGTTCGAGAATCCATTAGAAGCAGGGTGATTGTGATGATGCCTAATCTCTTTGTCATTCTTACGAACTTGATTAGAGGATGTTTTCTCATGTTCTCTAGCTAAGAGCCTTGCGTGCAATCGAGAGTCAAGATTATCTTTGGATGGAGAATTATTCAAAACATATTCTGCCATTTTCATCCCTATCCCGCCGGTGTCACTTGAGCGAGGAGACAATAAGTTGCTTTCGTTACCATATGCATTCGCATTACGCTTGACCATGATTGGCTGAGAAACCGAATGATCTGAAAGATCAGTTGATGGTACTGCAGGACCAGACGATGAAGGTGCACTACTCCATGTTGGGTCTCTACCCCACTGGTCTGAAACAAATAAACCTTTGGTCGCATCATCAGAGTGTTTGTCTTCTAAATCCCAGATTTTTTTGGTGGAGGCAAAATCTTCATTTTCTAATGTCAAGGCATTAAACCCATCTTCAATCTCACGAGTGTCGCTAGAATTGTTATTCTTAAGAAGTAAATCATGATAGCAAATTAATTTAAAAAAAATATAAAATTCAGAATAAATAGAATTTACATTGATGATGGCCGAATCATCAGGTCCAGTTGCGAACCATCGAGACGATTTTCCATATGGTTGATGAAATTCACCAGTAGCATCTGCTGCGGGCCTTTGAAACATATATGAAACCATCGCATCATCTTGGGTTCTAGAGTTATTGTTGTTTTGAGAATTCGAAGTCACATTGATCATATTATCATTATTTGCTGTCACTGTTGGTGTTGCAGATTTCGTTAGCGAATTTTGATTAGAGGATCCATGGATTACTTCATTTGTAACCATTTTAGTTCCTCCACTTTGTCCATTCAACATTCTGGATAAAATTTAATCTCTGGATTTGTTATGCAATGATTTGAATTATGCAAATTTTTTTAAAACAATATTGGAAAAAAGAAAATTAAAACACAACAAACTTACGTGGATGTGAAAATTCAATCAGATGTAAAGGAATGATGAGTCCGAAATATAGCCAATGAAATTGTGAAAAGGAATGAATGGTTTGAAGAATTGAAATACTTTTTTTGGTGATGCCGAAATCAAGATCGAGTTTAAAGTCTAAGTTTGTTGCTTCAGGATCTATTTGTTTGTGTTAATTTCATCTACAAATTTTTCTTCTTTAAAGAGCAATTTTTTTGGTGTTAATTTACAGAAATCAAATTTCTTCTGATGATTTGCTTGCTGTATACAATTTGTCACACTATACAGAATGATTAGTTTCTATATGATAAAAACAATATGAGTGAAATCATTATCGAATTTGCCTGAAATTGATCTTATTGTTCAATTTCAGATTACCCGGCCAGGACAAATTTCTTTACTACACTTTACAATGGTTAAAAATTTTTACAAAACATAGTTAAATACACGAACAACAATTTTAAATGTAAATCTTTACGAATATCGACACCATTTGTTTTGTTGAAAGTTCGAGATGACAACCTGAATTAAGATTGCGTAACAATTAAATTCTCAGCTTGGCTATTTCAATGGGTTTGTGGTCTATTTATATTATGATCCAGAATATTTTTTTCACCCTTCGGAAAAGAAATGAAGAGGTCATTAGCAAATCAAATTTAATCAAATGAATAAATTAATAGAGTAAAATAGAAATTAAATAAGAATTTAATCGGAATTATATGGTGTGGATTAATCTATTTGAATTATTGACTAGTATTCCATCTTTCTTAAATTTTAAGAGGAATTACAGAGAATGAAAATTGAATTAAAATTTGAAAAGTTTTTTTTTGCCAAGTAACCCAAACAATAGACGAAAACAGATGTTACAGAAAATTGAGAGAAAAATTGAACGAAAAAAAAGGAAAATACTCGAACTGACCCACCTTTACGAACGAGATTGTTGAATTGTAGAGATTCTTCATCATTTCAAACCAATCGATCGAAGCAATAAGAAAAAACTATATTCGAAATGAGCAAAACAAATATAATCAATTATATTCTCCATCGAATCGTTAAGAATTTCATTAGTCTATGATTACCTTTCAATAGATTTCATGACTGTTTTGATTGATTCATATCATCAAGACTTTTGACATTTAATGAAGATTTTCAGTGTAAGAAGTGATTCTATGATGACAACTGAATCAAATCATCACAAAAAGAGAAAAGATTTAATCGAATCAATTATAATCTCTTTTCTAGTCTTCTCGATCAAGGAAGACGGACAAGATCTAATAGCTCTCGATTCAAGGCCCTAAAGGAGCCAATATGGAAACAAACGATTGAACTGTGGAACGATTCTTCATGAAATCGAGGCTAGATATCAATGTATTTTTTAAACAAAGAATTGATCAAAATTTAATGAAAGTCAATAGAGGGAAGATATTTTTCGATAATCATTGAAACAATCATCTGAATTACACTACAAAAACAATCCGGTATGGTAAATAAATTTTATTTTAGGTATGTGTATGTATGTGTGTGCTCTCTATATTCGTTTCTGAGTGGTGATGATTTATTTGATTGATGATGCTGATGATGATGATGATGATGATGATGATGATGATCACAATGAATGATTCGATCCAAAATGGAGATAGATAACACATAAAAAAAAATTTTTGAGGATAATTTTTTTGATCCCTTAGTTTTATCTTCAAAACTTCAATTCGGTATTATTGATTCTATTCCAATGATGATATCCAAGATTGGTTTTGATGATGAAGATAATAAACAAAAAAATAATTCAGTATAAATAATAGTGATGGTTTTGTAGAAGATCATCGTCGGCAGAGACACCAAAATACAGAAAACAAAACACCAAACAAAATATCTCTCTCTCTCTCTCTCTCTCTCTCTCCCTCTCTCTATCTATCTGTTCAACACACGCACACATACCGAAATCTTATCAATATCAAACCAAACCATACATATTTGAGTTTGCCAGCAAGTTTTTTTTCGGTAAGAAAAAAAAAATAATTTCACGTTTCTCCTCTTCCTCTCTATCTCTTCTACCATTGCTAAAAGAACGAGAGAGTCAGGAGAAAAACAAAACTTCTCTATGAACCAGAGCGAGAGAGAGAGAGAGAGAGAGAGAACACTAAACATGCCACCACAAACACAACACATATAAAACGAAACAAATTATCAAATTTTATTCTCATAGTTTTCCTTTTGGTATTGCTGCATATAGATATATAATTACTCTTACAAATACTAACACATAAATATAGTTATATCATATAACTAGAAGAAAGATACAATGAGAGAGAGAGAGAGAGACGAAGGTCTCGATCTGTCTCTGAACACCAATCCGATCTCTGATCTGATCCGATTGGCTTTTAATAAAAATATACACAATATTTACAGATAATATACAATCTCTGTGCAAAACATTATAATAATATGGTGATTATATTCTCTCTGTTCTCTCTAACTCACTCACTCACACACACACACACACACACACACGCAGACATCGAATTATCAGAATATCTATTCGAATCGTAAATATTCGAACATTTTGGAATGGATGGTGTGTTTGTGTGAGAGAATTTAAAGAAAAAAAAAGTAGCAATCTAGCGATTCGCACATTGCCGATAATTTTTCTGTGGACACACATTCTTTCACTAGAATGGTGATGCGGCGGACCACAACTAATTATTTTGTCTAAGACCTAGGACTTTGAGAAATTTTTGGTTGATGAACACGTTTCATTATTTTCTTGCGATCCGAATTTTTCCCATATCTTAATCGCTTTTTTTTGGATCTAGCATAATCCGATAGATATTGCTGGTTGTCAAACAATATCAATCTTCAGATGCGTTTGAACCAAAAATGAAAGAAAAAACAAACATTTTGGATGGTGGAGAATTTGGGAAAAAGATTTGCGATCAACCAAATCAAAATTAGCTAGACTAAAATTTGTGCTCTATATTTAAAGGTACACAAAAGCGAGTGATGATTCGAATCATTTTTGCTCAACTGATAAGAATAAAGTCATTACACAGTGTTTTAATTACAACGATCATATCTGGAATGAAATGTTAGATTTTCTTTTAAAATAATGAATTCGATTGACCATACAAAAAAATCATCTATGCGAATAAATACATGAAGATCGAACTCTTATAATCAAACAGAATTACGAAAATTTTTTTCAATTCTAACAAATGTTGTTAGAATCAGAGCTGTACATTTGAATTTTTGTTTAATCTGCGATTGACAAAGAGATGAAATAGAATCTTAGACTTAGATGATCATTTTAAAACAAATTAAAAAGGATTATCATTCTGATTAATACTCGAATCGGTCAAAGACAATCTGGAAAGAAATCTTGGAAATGATTTCACTTGCAGCTCTAATTCTTCCGAATGTGATTGAACATATTCTCAAAAATTCTTGTTCATTAATTCATTATGAAGTTGTTGCTGACGATGAACTAGCTGGAGGATTTTGTTTGAGTTGCAAAAGCATTGAACGCATACGACTTGTGTCACGATTGTTTCGCGATGTTTTAGGATTAAAATCACACATTCGATTAATTTTTTCCCAAGCTTGTCCTGGTTGATCATTGTCACGTTCAGCGATCCACTCTTTCTCGGCAGACCTTATAGAATTGAAGAAAACAATTTTTAGAGACGTTTCGACGGTTCGTTAAGACGCTGAAATTAATTAAATGACCGGAAACAAACAACTTACTTGCTAATATCTCTAAACACAGAAATTGTTCAGTGAAATTCGAGGGAATAGAATAGGTAATAAAGGAAAGTTATAGCAGAAGATTATTCAAGAAGCAGTTAGAGAAAAGTTTCAATATTAGTTGTTAAAAAGAATATAAAGACATTTGGATCTGATAAGAAATTGCTTTTACTATTCACCTGTTTTGTTTTTTAGCTTTTTCAAGTTGATCTTGATAATTTCGATACCATTCATCGAGTTCTTTTTTCGCTTGCAATTTATGTTCTTTGATTTTTTCTCTTTCTTCTTCATCTTTAGCTTCTAGTGCTTTCAAGTGTTCTTTACGCCATTTTTTTATAGACTCGGGCTCTTGCACTGGGACGGTTGACGAAAGAAATATTGATGATTGATCGGAATTGATGTTGGCATTTTTTACTCCATTCACTAAATCATTGATACCATTTGTGAGATTGGCTGATTCGATTCCATCGAGATCGCCATTTATTTCTAGAACAAAAATTCCCTTATTAAATGTTAATCCAGAATAGAATTAGTTCTTAACTCACTGATGTCATCTTGACGGTTTAAAGGTGATGTTTGATCATTTGAATTAGGAATCAAATCATCATTGATGTTCCCAAGAACTAATTGCTCTCTTGCAATGAAATCAGCAACTGGATCATCTATAGTATCAGTCTCATTATTAATTGGTGTTTCGAATTCTAAACCAGCCATTCTTAAAGCTTTCGAATAGGAAAATCGAATAGAGAAACAAAGAATGAATAATTTGAATGCTAAAGTTACTAGAAATAATTACGAAAAAATATCCAAGTGAAATTGTAAGGAAGAAAAAATCAATCGAAACAAATTGATTGAATAAAATCCAAAATCTATTTTTGTGATTTTTCGAGGATAAAATATAAATGGGAGTTTTTTTTGTCGATCAACAAAAATCGTTTGAAAATAAAAATTCGTTAGAGGATCAAGTAATTGTTTTTTTTCTATTGTTTGAATTTTACAATTATATCACAACAAAATTAAAATCAAAACCGACACTAAAACAAATAAATAAAAATTAATATTGCATTCGGTGGAATAATTTGACTCTCCGATATTTGTTGGAGCATCAGCTTTCTTCTTAATCTATCGATTGGACAGCTCATCAAACAAATCTCTCTCTCTCTCTCTGTTTTAGCTTTCTGTTCGAAAACAACAACGTCGCCTACAGAACTCAGCAAACCATTTTGTTTTCTTCTACTCAACAGTTTTCTGATCCGAACTAGTTGTAGCAGCCAAATAACCACAGAGAGAGAGAAAGAGAGAGAGACTAATGTGAGTGTTAGAAAGAACACACGAAGTGGACGGTTTGGTGACGGCTAATGGACTACGATTTATTCAACGGTTGGACTGTGCTTATATAGGGATCTTACAGGCAGAGTTGTACAAATACAATAGTACGAGTCTAATCGATCTCTAACAGTGAGCAATTTAGAGAACTCAGAAGGTAAACAGTCGCTCCGCTGCTACCATCCAGTTTTGAGGATTTGAAACAATTTTAAATAAAAATTTTAAATTATCCAATTTCCTATTTTTGATCGGAACTACTTGATTCCATAAGTGTTTAAGTGATTTGAAGACAAAATAATTATTGTTGAAAGTTTTTCTTAAAAATCATTGTGTTGAATGATGTAGGATTGTATGTAAAAGTTCATTCCTTCGAGAGATTCCATCTTTGGTGAAGGTTTTGTTTGATCTAAAATATCTCATCTAAACCATTGCTAGGATTATTTTAAAATAATGATCCGTTGGAATATGGCTATGATCATCTTATTGATTGGTTTGAATGCAAATAAATTATTCAATCATGGTGTTAATTCACTTGGAATAGCAACCTTGAACTTTGCGCGCTTCAACAATAGTTCGCTGACAGAAAAATCTCAATCACGATCAAAATGGATGAAGGCGAACAAGTTTTTTTGTTTGTTTTCTGAATGACAGTGCGTTGGCGATAATATTGGAGTCGAATTGATACAACAAACAAGCTCAATTATATTTTTATCGTTCAAATTATTAACGGAATCATTTTGTTTCGATTATTATGCAAGTGGATACATCAATCAAATAGGGCAAACGTACTTGTTAGATTATAAATAGAGAAAAAATCCAAAAGCTAAACTTTCCATATTCGAATACAAATGAGTAGAGACTACTTGAATTTTACTACTTGATGAATTTTGCCAATCGTGATTAAAAGATAAATGTCCATATTAATCAAACAAACTGGCGAACAATCCAAAACAAAGAGAAGAAAAAAATTCATTATCCACAATAGATTCACTTCTTCATTCTAGGTGAGATTTTAATTTAATCTCAGCGAACAACAAAAAAGGATATTTAAATTTTTCTCCTCCTTCATATTCATCAAAAACAATCCATTGATAGCAAATCTGATTGTTGTAGTAGTAGTATTTCAATCTATGTGAACAATTTTTTCTCTCTTGCATCTACGAGATGCAAAACAAATTCGTTAATAATAATAATAATAATAATAATCACAACAAACAATACCAAACCGAACTGTTTGCACGCATTTCGATCATAGAGAGAGAGAGAGAGAGAGAGAGAGAGAAAAGGAATTGATGAATGGAAGAAGGTGAAAATAAAAATTCAATGGGCGAGATCTTGTTGCTGGTGTTGAAGATTATGAAGTGATTGTTGTCGAAGTCGAAGTCTCTCCCCATTCAATTCTTCTTCATTCTTTCTTTCTCATTTGCCTTGATTTTTTTTGTTGTTGTTGTTGTTCTTGTAGCTCTTGAAATGAGCTTCTCTCTATGACAATAAAATTGATGTTGAATTATTTTGTTTTTTCGCTATGTTTAGGATTTTATGATGCTGTTTTTTTTTTTTTTTGCTCTCATGGATTATGTTTTCGAATTGATTCGATGTGGAATGTGGAATCGTATCACCGTTTATAAACGTCCTTAACTCAACCTAATTAACGAAAAAATTGCTGAAAGATATTGAATATTTCTAGATTTTATTGATCGCTGCAAATACGCTATGATTCTGGATTGAAATTCGATTGAGTTCATTGAACAGGTGTTTGAATGCAAAATTCTATTAAATAAATCTAATTTATTTCTTTTTCTTCGCTTTATAGCTTTTAAGATTTTTTTGAATCTTGGTCTAGAGAATAGAGGAGGAAATTCGTGGAACACTTATGGCTACTCTTTCTTCATTCATCAAAACAGCTCCTTTATCATCGCAAACACCTTCATTAAATTTAACATTTAGCAAATTTTGTTCTCCAAACAGCAACCGTCTTTCATTATTGTCCAGTGATATAGAAGAAGATTTAGGTTTTCTTGATATAAACACCTCAGAATATGATCATATTTCGCGTGATGAGTTTTGGCTTCTTAAAGATGATGAATATGACTCGAATCTTCATCAATATAATTCAGCATTGAATTGGATCGAAACATATCCAAAATCAGTGAATGAATCATTTTTTGACATAGAAACAAAATCGAATAAGTGTAAAACACCTAGTAAGTCCTTATATTGTAATTGCATCAAGTTAACAAATAATTTTTATACTTTATTCAGATAATTTTTACAATCGTTTCGATTATTTGACTAAAACTTCTAAAAACGCGACCTATTACTAAACGTAAAATTGAAAATCTATGTGGAAAATCTGATTTCGATACCCCGCCAACAGTATCAAATAATGTTAATGCAAAATACGGCACTATAACAAAAGGAACAGTTCCACGTTCTTCAAACATTTCTTTACAACAATTCAATGAAAATAATAGAACGTTCGAAATTTTAGAATCCAAACTCAATTCTATTGATAATCCGAATTCTGATACCCCATCGATCAATGAAAATCGCAAAGCCTTAAACTCAATAAATACAAATACAATTACTAAATCAAATCGTAGGATCGCAAATTCGATGTTGAGAAATGCCAAAAATTTGCGTACCAGATATGACGCCCATCAATTTGATAATTTCAGTAGTGACACCGCGAGTGATATTAACGCTAATATCACGGATGAGTATGAAGAGGATGATGAAGATGAGTGTGTAAATTTCTCATCCGGTGCCTTGACGAATAACAATGATTTGTCTAGCCGTTTGAATAGAACTTTTGATATGGATTCTAACAGTGATCTTGTGATCGATAGTGATGAAACAAGATCTTCACCGACTAATTACCGTAATTATCCTACCATCTCTCGGAACATCACTCGTACGCTCTTGCGCCGAGAATCGAGCCAAGGAAAAATGACTTATCGCAACCATCAAAACAATAATCGTTTCGAACCATCGTCGAAGCTGAAGCAATCAATTTATTCAGTCTCATCATCAAACGACGATCTACTCAGTTCAGAATGTTCAGTCATTTCACTAAAATCCAATCTTTCGATGACATCTTCCATAACTGGTCGAAGTGAACCGAATTTGTTGAATGCTCAACGCAATCTCAATGATAAAAATTTTAATAATCAAACCAGAATAAATTCTCATAAATCGAGACAATTTGAAAGTCGTCTAATGAGTCCACCGACTAACGTTCCGCTAAGTATCTATCAAAACAATCTCAATGATAATCAGAGTCGAATATCCCGAATTATTGCGACAAAAATAGCTAGACCATCGGTCCAAAATGAATCGACAATGATAAATCGAAAAACTAATCAAACGAAAAATCCTCCGGCGATTGCCAGAATCAATGGAAATCAATTTTCTAAAGCAAACTCATTCGGCAATATGAACAATGTATCGAGAAATGACGGTAACTTTCAAATGCCCAGAGCTGTTAGTCAGGTAATAGTCTAATTTAATCGAGTTTAAAAGATTTTGTTTTGAACAAAATCATCATCTTTTGATCTTCCATTTATCATTTTCTCGAGATTTGCATGATTGAAGATTGATTACCACAGTTACAACTCATTCTTATAGCTTCTAAAGCTTTTTTTTACACATAAACTGCATGCTCTCATGAATCTAAAATTTAAGTTTAAAAAATGATCGGTTAGAAAATTATTTCAGTTTTTTTTAAGAATCGCCATTAATTTTCAAATTTTTTACTCATTTTGAAATCAATGTTCTTTTAATTGGCACTAATCACAATTAATTGCTTCTTCGATTTGTTGTTGTTCTTTAAATGCGATCCATCATCTCCATCATTCTGAATTATAATCACTGCCAAGATTCGTGAAAATTTTTCGTCTGTTGATAATTTCCATCAGGCGAGAACACAATCATCATCATCATCATCATCATCATCAATATTATCCAGGTTGAATAGGAAATCAACTTTTCGCGTTCAACGATCCAGCTTGAATGCCTTTAAACCTTTTCCCGATTTCGAATTTAAACGTTTATATTCAAAGAATGATCGACAAAATTTCGATGCTGAAGCTCATACGAGTCTTGATCAGATTGATCAAGATGACATTAAACTAAATGACATCGAGAAAATTGACAATGATCTTTTCTATCGCAATCTAGATGATATTTTTGAAAATTCTCTTAAGTCTAATCCTGATTTTATTTCAACTAAAATTTCTTCAGCTTTGAAACTTTCTGAATCCGATCTAGACAATCAAAATCTTTTCAGCAATTATAATAATGACGAGAATAACAACGATAAACATATTTCTCACAAACTAAACGCTCTAACTTTGCGTCTAGCATCTGTCGAAGCAAATAACAAATCTTTGCTTAATGTTGCGAAAAAATCTAATTTATTAGCTCCAAGCTCATTAAGATCAATCATCAATAGGTGATTGTTGTGACTTGATAATTTGAATCAATTTCCCACTCTGTTATCGCCAATAATCTTCAACAATTCAGCGATATTGATTGATTATTTTTTTTCGCAGATCAAACATCCCAGTTTGTGGAAAGGAGCTCCTAATTCATCGGCCAAACTTGGACAGCAACCATTGTCAACTACCAGAATCAGTCAATTCGGAAACCATTCTTCGATTCCGGCCAAATCAAAAAGCAATCTTGGAATCTCGACTTTCAATTCACGTAGATAGAATCAATACTCATCGAGGATGATTGCTAATCGACTTGTCTACATTGTCTAGTCAAAGAAATCAGAAGAAAAAAATTCCATTCCGACATCAAGATTCAATTAAATCAATTCTTGATCGAAGAGCCTAAATGATTTAGTAAATTCCAGGACAATCAAGACCGTACTTGAGGCAATAATACCTAAAAAACCACCCGTATCGAGAGTTAAATCGTACACCAATGTACATGAATACTATTAATTATTGAAAATCATATTTAAAATTATTGGTTTTGGTTGATTGTGATTTCTTTGTAAAAAAAAACAAAATAAATTCTTCTAAAGAAAAATCTCTAAGGAAAGGTTGAATTTTAAGTTTTAAATTTGAACGATTCTTCCTAATCTAAGACTTTTTGTGAGACAAATTAAAGCCGGATCTAGATTGCATCACTCTCTCGGGGAAACCTTCTCGACGGAACAGAAGCCAACTAACAAACCGGTAATCACAGTCGAAATATCTCGATTTCTCGAATGAGAGCTGCAAAGAGAGAGAGAGAGAGAGAGAGAGAGAGAGAAACAGAAACAAATCCCGTGCCTACAAACATTCCGCGACCACCGAAAGCAGCAGCATTGGAAGCACAACATAGCTGCCACAAAAAAACAAAAATTTCAAAAACAAGCGAAAAAAAAAACAAAAATAAAATTTTTTTTTTTGTTTTTTCGAATTTCTTTGTTTTGTTCTAACCTTTTTTTTTTAATAATCTTTGATTTCCGTTGAAAAATGTTCACGTTATTTTTTCTTCAAATTCAATTTGTTCCTAATTTGATGCGATAGATCGAGTTGCCATTTCGAAAAGAAAATCAAAGAATATTTCTCTATCTATTCGATTTTGAATCTTAATCGATTTGATCTAAGTTAGTCCAAGAAGGTAATGGACGATCAAGAAAGGTGAGCCTTTTAAACTCTTCAAAGATTTTTTAGATTGAAATTGAAATGGATAATTCTCTCCTAGTATTACCGAAAAGGATTTTGATCGTAATTCGATTGTTAAACCAATTTCATCTATAGATGAAAATGAATCTGATGTGGAAGGAATCAATTTGATTGAAAAATTGTTCTTCGATTCAATCAATGAAATTATCGATGTTTTTCATTTAAAATCAGATTCAAAACTATTAGAGATTTTCGAATATTTGAAAATTCGTTTCACAAGTAAAATTGATGAGAACAAAAATAAACTTTTTACTAATGCATCGCGAGAGTTTTTTCAAAATTATCATCAAGATAATAATTTGAGTCCGAATTTGAATCCTGAACAGCTTGATATTAATTTACTAACAGAAAATTCATTTGATCAAGAGCAACTAACAGATTCATCAAGTAGAGTTAACAATGATTGTTTTGATGAACAAGAAAATTCGACAGAACTTTTTGATGGTTCTGAACAGAATATGAGGATTTCCGATCTAGATTTTGAGAATGAGACCAACATTCTAGAAGAAGAAAGCAATCGGGACAGTGAAAATCCAAATACTAACAAAATTGAAATCTTTCTAGACGAAATTGATAATTTATCTCCATCATCATCTCTATCTCAAACTTCTTTCTTCTCAGATTCACCGTCGGAAGCTGAAACTGGCAAAAAATCTTCGCCGTCTCAAAACGATAATCGACTGAGAATTAAAAAAAATGATAGCATAACAATACAAAGTGTCGCTGATGAACGAATTAACATTCCAAATCTTCAAGAATTGATTGAAAAATCTAATCGCAAAATTAAACAGCCCGAAGAAGTCGAAAAAATACAGTCAATTTCTCAAAGTACAAAGAAGCCGCCGATTTTCGATGATGAAGATGATGATGATGATGATGATATAACATTACTAGATGAAATCATCAACGAAAATCCGAAGCAAATTACAAAAGAAGTCGAAAAAGCTCAAGAAGAAGACGAGATCGAATTGATTCATACTCAAACACCTTTGATTCCTCAAGATATCAAAGAACAAATCACAGTGTCAATAGATCCAACATCGATATTTGAATATTATTCAATGGATGATTCTTTTCACTCTCTTCACGAAACCGATAAAGAATCGGATTCAATCGATGATTCAGAAGAGAAAAAAGATATTTCTAAAACAAAATCCCCAAATTCTAATGCATCTTCTGAGAACAAACACGGAAAGTTCGATGAATTCAATAAGCTCATGAAAAAAGTTTCTAATATAATCCATTCAAGTGATGATTCGAGTGAAGATATTGATTCAAAATCTCACTTCCCAGTTCTCAAAAAATCTAAAGCAATCAATCAAGGATCCGAAACTGGCTCTAGTGATGAAGATTTGAGCGATATTTTGAAGAGGAAATCCAAAAAAAATCCTTCAACTCCAAATAAGACCGATCTCTCAAGTGATGATGGAGGTGAAAGTGGCGAGGATAACAAGTCCGGTGATAAAACTCCGAAAAAACGGAGACGAGTGGTCAGTTTGATATTTTTGGCAAAATCGATAAATATTCTAATTTTCTAAAAATAATTTTTTGTAGATTGCTAACAATTCTTCTTCTTCATTTTCTTCATCGGAGGACGAAAGTAAAAACAAAGATCTTGAAGATTTCAACAATCCAATTTTGAGTGGAAGTCGGAAAAAAATCAGGAAAATTATTGCGGACTCTAATCTTCAAGAGGAAACTAGATTAGCTAAAAAGTCTGAAAAAGAACGCCAAAAAAGAATTGAAGAGAAGCAAAAATTATACAATTCAATCGATGAAAACATTGCTGAAAAGCCATCGATTGAGCGGATCGTTTTGGATGTCTGCAAAGAAACTAAAAAAGTTTTAGTTGAAGTTGATCCAAAATTCATCCGTGTCCTTAAACCACATCAAGTCGATGGTATTAAATTTATGTTCGATTGCACCATAGAGACAATTGAAAGATTGAAAACGAATAATCATGAATCTGGATGTATTCTAGCTCATTCTATGGGTCTTGGAAAGACTTTACAAGTGGTCGCTTTTCTTCATACCATTATGAACAATGAAGATATTAAAACAGTGATACGTCGAGTTTTAATTGTCGTACCATTAAATGTCGCGAAAAATTGGGCAGCGGAATTTCAAAAATGGTTTGAAGAGTGTGGTATTGAATCGCGAATTTATATTTATGAGATAATCAAAACTAAATCTTTGCATGAACGTTCACAATTTTTGAAGAGATGGAATAAAACCGGTGGGATATGCATCATAACAATCAATCTTTTCTCACAAATGATTGCTGGACGACGATCGAAATCGAAAAACTACAGCATTCTGCCCATGATTAAAGAATATCTGATAGATCCAGGACCAGAGATGGTGATCATTGATGAAGGCCATCTGCTCAAAAATGATAAAACTGTCTTTAATACCACCATCAATCAGATCAAAACTTTAAGAAGGATCGTTCTGACTGGAACACCATTGCAAAATAATCTTTCTGAATATTTCATTATGGTCAATTTTGTCAAACCGAATCTTCTTGGTACTAAGAAAGAATTTCGTAATAGATTTGAAAATCCCATCACTAATGGACAACATTTTGATTCGACTGAAGATGATGTTAAAAAAATGAAAAAATGTGTACATATTCTTCATAAAATACTCCAAGATGTTATTCATCGTTGTTCATATAATGTTCTGAAACCATATCTTAAGCGAAAATATGAGTTTGTTCTAGATATTCGTCTCACTGATAAGCAAATCGAACTCTATAGATATTATCTCAACAATCTGTCAGATAAAAATGGTAAAAATCTTTTGACCGATTACTCTGTTTTACGCTTGATTTGGAATCATCCTTATCTATTGGAAAGGTATCCATCTTAGTGCTTGATACGGATTTCGTATCAAGAATTCCTCGCCGAATCTTTTTGACAATTTTTTTCTGTATTTTGTTTTGAAACAGATTTTACGAAAAAAGGAATGAAGCCAAAGATTCGATCAAACAATTCATTGTGGAAGATTATGCATCAAGTGAGGATGATATCGATGATCCTGTTCCTCCCAGAGCGATCGCAGCATCATCATCAAATTCATTAAATTCTGCATCAGAAAAAAATGGCAATGATTATGATTCCGATATTGAATGTATTTTCAATTCAAATAATGATGATACGACACAACGCTTTTTACGAAGTCATGGCAAAATTGAAAATGTTGATCACCCATCGCCTCAACCAGTGAAAGATTCTAATGATTGGTGGAAAAAAATTCTCATGAATGAAAAAGAGAAAGAGGACGGAGAATCTAAACTAAATGATATCGAATTGAGTTCCAAGCTTATTATCTTATTTTCTATACTAGAACAGTGTGAGATTTTGGGCGATAAAGTTTTAGTTTTCTCTCAAAGCTTACAAAGTTTAGACATCATCGAAGATATGTTAGAGATGAAAATGGCCGAAATGAATGCTAATTATGGTCATGATATTGTCTACGATGATCTAGTCAATTTGACCGGAGGTGTCTCTAACCGTTGGGTTCCCAATGTAGATTATTTACGTATTGATGGAAGCGTCAAAAGTGATAATCGGTCTTCTCTGATTGATAAATTTAACGATTCCAACAATTATCGTACTCGTTTGATGTTGATTTCAACCAAGGCCGGCGGTCTTGGAATCAATTTAGTGGGAGCGAATCGGTGCATCATCTTCGATGTTTCTTGGAATCCATCGCACGATCTACAAGCAATTTATAGAATATATCGATATGGCCAAGCAAAACCAGTCTACATCTATAGGTTTATTTCTTATGGAACGATGGAAAGAAAAATTTACGATCGACAAATCATCAAACAATCGATTGCTGGTAGAGTCATTGATGAATTCCAAATCGCCAGGCATTTTAAGCAATCTGAATTAGCTGAATTGTATGCGCTTCCCGAAGTGGATCAGGAAATCACCACATTACCTGATTTGACTAATGATCGTTTATTGAGTGATCTATTTTTAAAACATAAAAATTTGATTGTTTCATATCATGAGCATGATTCGTTGTTGGAAAACCGTCCGGAAGAGGACTTGACAGAAGAAGAACGCAAAGCTGCTTGGATCGAATATGAAAAAGCGCGGGATGGTCTGACGGTAATTATTTCTAATATAATCATATTTATTATATAAAGACTGTTTTGTAAATCTCGTTTATCATCTAGGATGAAGCTCAATTACAAAATCAATTATTGCAGCAATCCTTTTTATATAATCAATTCAATAATAGTTTTCTTAGACCTCCATGCTTCCCTAATCGTCGTGGAAGACCACCGATCGATATACCTTTCATGAATATCAATGATTTCTCAAATTCATTCAGTGCACCAAATAGTTTTCTTAATTCATCTCCACAACTGATTCGGCCTCTCTCATTCGATCCATCATCATTAACTCCTGGTCATTCGAACCTACAAATGATAAGACCAAATTCTCAAAATCCAATCAATCGATTCGAAAGAATCGATTTGAATGATCTTAAAAAGCATATTTTGACTATCATCAAATATTTAGTTTTTAGTGGTCTTAAAAAATATCTATCAGAAAATGTTTCACCTTCATATCAAACGTTTCAGGAAGATTTTTATATTATCTTCCCTTTGAACGATTTCGATAGTTTTAGAATCAAATTTGTTTGTTTCCTAAAAACACTTTTCAACTTGCTATGTGCTAATAATGCTGATGATTTAAAAATTTCTCAAACTAAACTAATCATGGATAAAGTGAGTCGATATTTGATTCATTCCATCTCTCATTACTCATTAAACTACTGGAATTTTTTTTATTTAAAAATTTTAGTTCATCGAATTGCATAATCTTCATCAGATAGAAGCATACGTGAATCAGATTCTGGAAGATATGAGAATCTCACCTGTTCCGTCTACAAAAAGTCCTCTAGATTTACCGCAGCCTTCTGTTTCGACAATGGTCATTACTGAATCACAACCACAAATTGTTGATATGTCCCCGATAGTTCCTTCTGAAATCAACGTTTCCAATGGAATTCCTGTTTTAAAATCTCCTGAAATCGAATGCATAACTTTAGATGATTAGAAAATTCTTTTTATTGACGGCCGTTAGGAATACTATCTTTATTTTTAATGCAACGAAAACGATTTTGAAATTGATACTAATCTGTTTATCACAACTGATAGGTTGAAGATTTTTTCTTTGTAAATTTTAAATTATATTTATTCACTGTCTAATATAAAATTCAATTAATGGATGGGTTTGATTGCTTCCATTTAATGGATTCTGTATTTCTTTCATTGATATAGAATGACCAATATACCATGTTGAGCATAAAAAAAACAAACGGGAACAGAATTCGACTCACTTTATCGATTATAGAGACACTATTGACTGCGCTCATTGTTTCCGCTTTGTTTCGACGTTTCTTCATTTCATTTTTATATTGTTCGTTGGCAGTGAAACAATACCAAAATTGTATACAACAATCTCGTAATGGATTTATTACATGTTCTTTTATGCCGAAATCCATTGAATCATCATCTGATTGAGTGGAAATCACTTCCTCTTTATCAATGCCATGAACATCACATTCACCTGGACGAAATCCTCTACGCAAGAATTCACTATCATCTTTACAATGATCTATGGCAAATTGCATAGGCAAATTACCCAATGAAAAATGTTCGATCAAATCGTTCGAAGTTTGCTTATCTGATTCAATTTCTTGTGATGATAATATTGGCCAACTTGAATTCAATCTCCAAGAGGGTTGTGGTTGAAGATGCGAATAATTGAACTCATCATTATCTCCAATCATTACCATAGCTGAATTTGTTGTTGGAGGATACAAAAACGGACCATTCGATTGTTGATATTGAGGGCAATATGGTTGATGAACTATTGATCCAAGTTTCGTCCGAGATAAATCGAAAAAATCGTTAGGAACCTTTAAAAGAAAAAATGTAAATAGCTGAAATGCAAAAGCGATCGTTTAATCTGATTTTCAATCGAGATCTATGAAAAAATAATCTGATATCAGAATCAGAATATTTTGAACGGTTGTAGTAGAAAGATGAATGAATCGAAACGGACAAGATGAATTTGATAAGAGTAGAGGTATTCTTTAAAGAAGGGATAATTTCGAACGAATTTGAATTGTTTTCGATCTCATAAAGGGCAGAGTGAAATTCTAAGGTTAATAATTGTTTCATTTCTCAATTTGAATTGCTGGATTTCGGAAATTGATCGATGAAATGCATCGGATCGATAGGTGTCGAACAGCACTTGATTACCTTAACGAAGTTCTCGATGGACCACCTAGCCAATCAGATTACTCTAAGGATTCAAATCTATTCGATACTAGTCCATATTCGGTTCTCAACTCTTATGATCTAGTACCTTACGCCTCAATCTATTCTGAACTTGGCCAAAATGAATTCGTTCTTCAAGAACAATCCGAACAATACGATTCGAATGTCATCAATCAAGCCATAAGTAATTTGAATATCGACTTATTCGCTTGTTGTGAAGAATCAGAATCGTTAAACGTTTGTAAGAATAACCATTCATTATCGAAAGGTATTCTCAAAGTTTAGACTTTGAATAAGTAATATATTTTCACTAAATTTTTCCAGACACAAAAAATAAGCAGAAAATTTCAAAATATGTGAGAAAAAAGCGTAAAAATAATAGCAATAGTTTTCCTTTTGTATTGTGGAGAATTATAAATCAATGTACTAGTGGAGCGATTGGATGGTCACCAAATGGAAGTACGATTTTAATCGATTTAGAACTATTTGAGCAAGAATATCTCAATGTTCAGAATGGTTTTTTCAAAACAAACAAAATTTTATCCTTTGTCCGTCAGCTCAATATTTATGGCTTCACAAAAGTAACTGTCAATGATAAGCGTCGATTGAAATTCTTGAATGGAAAAAAATACGATCAATTTTTCCATCATGACTTCAATCTTCATCGACCTGAAGCGTTGCCAAAAATTGTCAGAAAAAATAAAGATCTTTATCGCAAAAAACAAACTCTCTCAAATGAAAAGGAAAACTTGCCACTGTATTCCGACCCTGAAAACACAGTTGAAAGTTGATTTTATTAAAAAATTTACCTGGTTATATGAGTTGTTTGAAACGAATTCCGGATCCGATAAACTAAAATTACGTTTTTTTCGAATAAACTTTTTACTTTTTAATTTCTTTGATTTATGCCACTTTGGTGGTTTTTTCGCAAAGAAATTATTTTCATAATTATTGAAAAGATCTTCTTGATCATTGCCATCAACATCTCCATCATTTGAATCAGATGATTTGATCCAATCATCATCCAGCTCGATGATAGGCATCTCTCCGGTACCGACTTTTGTAAAATAATGAACTCCGGCGAATTCGAGTAGAGTGAAGACAACAAAAAGAAAACACATAACCGTATACCAATCTAATGCTGTTGCATAGCTGACTCGCGGTAAATCACTCCGAGAATCCAGCCCGAACGTCGATAGAGTCAGCACTGCAGTGACGCCCAGTCCTACGCGATCTAATTTTTTTTTCATTGTATTTCAAACCAGTTTTAGTTTCAAACCAGCTTTGAAATCATAATTCAAATACCGGAAGTAGCTTCACGATTTATCCAAAAGGAAACCCATGAGAGAACGACGATTAAAGAACATGGAACATAGATTTGAATCAGAAAATATCCAACATGTCTTCGTAAATTGAAATTGACTTGAAGCATTGAATGATTGCCTCGTTTAAAAGCTATAGTTTCGTTTCGATAAATCGTTTTGACGATATCGAATTGAGATAGTGTGAAATCTTTCTGATTGAATGTAACCGGCTTAGAATCCCAACTATAGACCAATTGATCGTTCGGAAATCCATCTAAATAGCATTAGTGAATTAGAAATGGACCTAAGCGAATCTTGAGATCGAAACTCACAGCTACCAAGAATAAGTGGACAGCTTTGTTTGTCCATAGGGAAACTGTGTAAATCCATTGGACAAAGAGATTTGATGGTTAATCTAGCAAAAGAAATTAAAATTTATGATCGTTTTAAAGATTCAAAATACAAATTCATTGTGATACAAAAAAAAATTGAGAAATAAATTCTTCTTTTAGAAACGAATAAGGCGATTTTAATTCAGAAAATTTTCACCCAAATTTCTTTTTTTCAAGGAAACCTTATTCATTGAATTTTTATTCTCTATCGCTAACTAATCCTTTCATTTCTTTCTTTCTCATTGATGCTTGATCGAATGATAGAAATCGAAATATTCAACGCTTCTCTTAATCTGATTATTGACAATACTTTTGGTGAATTTATTGATGAAAAAATATAAGAGAGAGGGGAAGAAAATCATAGCCATCTTCTTTTGCTCATAGAGATTCTCGATATGGAGAAGCAAAAAACGAATCGAAATGAATCAAATAACTAATGCTATTCCTGAAGCTTTTCATCTGCACTAGAAAATGAACAAATTCGAAGCCAATTTTGATAAAAAAAAATAAATTCTCTTTTCGATCGAAAGAAAATGAATTACAACAAGAAAAAAATCTCACCTCATCGAATAGAGAACTAGACCATTTTTGAAGATTCGTAAGAATTTATTCGGTGTCGTAATCATATGCAAATGTGATGCTTTTCCCGTATGAAAATAGGTGTCCGGCTAATTAGTATTCGTTCAGTTCGGAAAACATTTCAATAGTTTAGTTTCAGATTGACCGATTGAAAAGAGAGGGAGAGAGAGAGAAAAAGACAGAGAGAAAACGGATCATCAATAATCTCTAGGCATCAAAATTATCAAGCAGCTAGGTCTTAGCTCTTTCACATTTCAATGCTAAAATTGTATTCGTTTTCAATCGAACAAAGATTGCGTGATAAGTTTGTTGTGGTGAGAAAAGAAATTTCTTTTCTCTAACCAATTCTTCGAAAACTAATGGATTTTCTATGAAAATTATGAGATTTACAAGAATTGCAATTGAGAGTTTTGCAAAAAAAAAAAATCAATTTTTCATTCGAAACATAGTCGAATACATAGTTCATAATCTTGCAAAAAAAGAGCAAAAAAGAAAGAGATTCGCTAGACCTAAGACCCTAACTTGGAACTTACAGAGAAAAAGAGTTGAGAAATTTTCGCCGTTGCTGATTTTTTAGTCGATATTTTTTTTTTGAAAAGTGAGTAAAAATTTAAAAATCAAATCAAAAATAAAAAAAAAAAATTATCCCAGTCGAGAAAAATGGACGTTGAAATGCGAAGGAAAATTTTAAATAACCGCTTGAAATCAATGGAATTTTGTGTTTTCTTTATTTTATTTATTTATTTTTATTTTATTTTATTTTATTTTTTTTTCTTTTTTTTTTTTTTTTGAATAAATTTAAAGATCGCGAGATGAATGAGAGCGGAATAAAATTGAAACCAGAGTTCCAATCTGTTACCCAAAAGTCTAGGAGGCTAAGAGAGTGTCGACACAGTTTGGTTCCTAGAGTCAATTTGTTTTCGATTTATTTTTCTCTCAATCCAATCAACCGTTCAATTTGATTCACTTTATTTTTTGTGTCGCTGTTTTTTCTCTCCTTTTCTTTTCTGATTCTTTGATCGATCAAATAATCGAAAACTTTCTTTCTCGACTCCTAGCAAAAGGTCTAGATAGATCTTGAAGAAAAATTATACTCTAGTCCTTAGAACAGAGTGGGTGGAATTCATTTTATTCTGTTTGATTGACAAACCAATCAACGGAAACATGTTTTAGCGAGAGAGACTTAGAAAGAGAGACAGAGAGAGAGAGAGAGGAATCGGGGACATAATTTTTGATTAAAGATATTTATTGATTATTAATATTATCATCCCAGTGATTATTGCAAAGATTCGGATGCGATTGGAGAGGTCGAATCAGAAGAACTCTAAAAAAAAAAGATGCTCTCGAAACTTCCTCCTAGAAACTTTCTCTGTTCCAAGGGATTCTTGGAACAAAATCGAACCAAATTATCCAAAATTGATTGAAAACACTTGGATCGTTGATTGATTGATACAAAAATTACATAATGAATTTCTAATAAATTCATAACTGAACTAAAATCTAATGAAGGCCGAGAGAGCAACAAGGACGGTAGTGTTAAGATATTTTGGGAACATCGCAAAACATCATCGGAACAACAATAAAATTTGCACCTACTTTCCAGATTTTATCCAACATTTTAATATTCAATGAGAGAAAATCAGCATTGCCTGTGAATCTTAAACGTTCATCTCGCCATTTTTGACGAAAATAGCAATCCAAAGAATATTCCTTGCGATTCCATAGGGAATGTGGAATGTTTCGCCATACCGCAATTCGCCCATACACGAGATTCAATAGAGATCAAAAGAAATTGTAGAAGAAAATCATAATTAATTCTGTAGCAAAATAGGGTTTATGAAATTCATAGAGCGATAAAGAGTGATAATTCTAGAGCTCAGATCTCTAATTAGTGCTTCAATTCAAACATTCTAGGTAATTAAAAATGTCAAGAGAGATCCAAGAAACCATCATTGCTCACTGATTCTCTCATTGATTTGAAGAAGATTGATAATGAAAAAAAAAATGAAACGAAACGAAACAAAACAAAACAAATTTTCTCTTCCATTGACTAGAAATTTAAAGATTAGGATGGATTTAGAATCAAGAATGTTTACATTGAATAAAAATCATTCAATTGAAAAGAGGAATATTTTCTTCATTAATTCTCACCGAAGCGAGAGTTCCTTGAAAAAAAAATTGCGGATTTATAACAAAGAATCAAGTCTAAGAGAAAGTTAACCTCGATTGAGGCATCAAATACTTTTTCGACGAAAAAAATCAATCTTAAACGAGTATCGGAATTCGATTGAGACAGCGAGAGAGGGATAGAGAGATAATTGTCTTCGATCGACTATGATCGATGTGATTGTGATCTAATGTCAACAATTACCGTTCCAAAGAACGATCCAAATTGATTCCGATTCGCTTGTTTTCTTAATGGTGAGCCAAAGGGAGGAACCGAATAGATCGCTAAGGTAGACCGATATTTAACAAAGTAATTTTGAAGCGATTTTTTTTTTTTGAAACGAAATTCTATTTTCTAACTTGAATCGAATTCAATTTTTTAATTAAATTGATTGTTTGCCTACTTTCTTACTTTTCTTCTTTCTCTCTCGCGTTCAAATCAATTGTTTTTTGATGATTTATTTTCTCGCAGATAACAAACACAGAGATTGCAATATAAGAAATTGTAAATGTTCAGATTGATTTGATTCGAATAGATAAATCTAAAAGAGGAAGAGGAAATGAGAAAGAAACAAAAAAAAATATATGAAATCAAAATTTCAGAGAGGCCAGACCACCCAATTCCTATTGTCAAGAGTGTTTGGTTCATTAAATTATGATACCATTTCAGAAGAAGAAAGAGAAGACAGAGAACAAGAAGAAAAATAAGAAATACCCTCGAGCGAAAAAAGAAAAATTAATCATCAAAACAATACGAACAATACGGAAAATTATTAATTGAAAATCGAAGAGAATCATTGCAAATGTTTTGTTTCCATTCAAATAAGAAATTCAATTAGAGAACGAAAGAGAGAGAGAGAGACAATTGAATTTATGCTAGTTATTGTGCGTTTGTCTAATCTCGAGTGTCATTACCATATCTAGCTCCGAAATAGGTCCCATACTTCGTATCTCCAGATTGGTAGTGATGATTGCCGGTGGTCCTTTAAATCATCGAGAATTTTTGAGAATTTCGTTTTCAGATTTATTTTTATTTTCATTGATAAAAAACGAGTTTATAATACTAATAAAATTAAGATAATAATCTTGAAGATCTCAAACCTCCATAACCAGGCCGTTGATTGTGATCGTAGTTTTCAAGGAGAGCAGCCAATACTAAACTAATATTCTTGTTACTACCAAGTGTTGCTGTGGAATTGGATTGATTCCAATTCATCAAGGCATCACGATTTCGATCGGGAAATTTGCGCGCTTTCGGTATTCGTTGTAGAAAACGTTTGTGACGAAACAAAAACTTTCCATCACCATCGATAGAATTCTCATCATCCGTATCCGTTTCACCATTCTGATCATCGGCATCAATATTTCGTTTCGATTTAGATCGATAAATCTTCGTCGCAACAATATCTTCTCCTTCACAAAGATTGATGAACATTGAGAACGAGATAGGGAGAGAGAGAGAGAAAAAAAAAGTATGATGATAAGTGAAGATCATATTACAAATGGTTAGATTTGCTAAGCAAAAACAATTATCGAACCAGAATTCGGTCCTCGAAATGAACGTAATCTAGATGAAGTGATGATTTTTATTGGATACGAAGAATTCTCATCATCATCATCATCATCATCAATACTCTCGTTATGAAGCTGACGATGTTGATAGTGGTGGTGATTTCGGTGAGGATAATTCACTGAATAAATGAATCTGGAACGAGAGAAATGAAAAAAAAATGTATTCTTAAAGTTAAAGTATCCGTTAAAGATTTCTTTTGCTTCAACTTTCTTGCTCTTTTGAAAATTGAGCTCTTCTTTATCCGAATTCTTTTCTCTCTCTCTTTCTCTCTGTAGCTAGATTCGGAAACAAAAAATTCTCTAGAATCATTGTAAAACTAGCGATTCGATTTGATCCGATAGAATTCGATTGAATCAGCTAAAAATTGATTATGAAACAAATTAGATCATCATCTAAGGTTTCAAGCAATTTAATCATAAACGCATCTATGATCGCCCCCTCTCTCTCTCTCTCTCTATCTCGCTCTCTGACGATGATGATGGTCTACGATCGAAGTTTTGATTGAAGTTTAACTTTGTAGTCTAGATCAGAGAATCGAATGAATTCGGACACAACCGATTTATAGCATAGTGAAGCGAGATAGATAAGAGAGAGAGAGAAAAGTGGACAATTCCGATTTGTTTGTATTTGAAAGTTTGAATATTATACAAACAGAATTTTCAGATTTTTTCGCCATAGATTTCCTGTTTTTTTTTTTTTGTTTGTAACACATCATTATTGACAATGGTAAACATTTTATGTCAATATCAATTTGATTGCGATGACTTTTCTCTCTCTCTCTCTCTCTCTCTCTCTCATTAGAGCTCTCGAAACAAATGGAATGTTGAGAATTCTGATAGCTTTCTTCCCGTTGGTCCAGTCTGGTTTTCCTAAACGGAAATCCAATAGAATCTTGATGGAAGAAAACGAGAAATAGAGCAATCACATCATATCCAAGTGATAACAAAGATCGAATAGAGTTATAGACCGAGACTGAAAGAAACACAGAGATGTTGAGTAGCAAATCAGTTAAATTCGATCGATTTCAATGTCGACGCGCAATGTATCATATGAAAGTTTTAAAAGTTTCTCAATTAAATTTAAAACAGATTTCGAATTGATAGCGAAAAATGTGAAAATGGAGAGACAAATAGAGCGAATTTGAGAATCGATGCGATTCGTTTCGATCGGAACCAATACCGTAGAGGAATCGATCGCAAACTTGTTAGTGAGAAAATGCTAGAATCAAATTGTATTTTTGCTTTGATAAAATTCAAACTCTAAACTAATTGTTTATTATTCTATTTTCAACAAATAAATTTCAATTCAATCGAAACTGAAGAACTTCTTACAATAGACGTAGGGTAGAATAAAATTATAAAGCAAAGAATTACGAACTTTTGCGCTAGCGATCCATCTCGTTGATGAATGATGATAATCGTCATCGATGAAACCAAAACGATCAATCGCAAATTGAGATTTCGTTTAGACATTGACGAATGTTCGATAAATTGGTGAAAACTAGGCAATTAAATGAAGATTGCCAATAGTTTGAGAATGCGAAATGATCCAACAGTTTTCGAGGCTGAACAAATTTGGAATAAATTTGTACTTTTTTTTTTTGCAGTATTGACGCTGCAGAATGGTTCTAGAACTAATCGAAAGTTTTTTCTCTTGCGATTGTGAATGAATAAATCACAACTCTTACTAAGATGATGATGAATTATAGGAAATCCATTGATGACTTCCTTTCACTTCTTCTTTGGCGATTTTTTTTTTCTTTGATTCGTTTGCGGATTCGGTGTAGATTATATGTCCCACTTCTCTCTCTCTCTCTCTCTCTCTCTCTCTCTTCTGTCCCAACTCAGTTTTAAGGTTTCTCTTTTTATTTCCACATTTGATGTGAAAAATTTTCTTTGTCTAGAGATTGCGCTCGATTTGATTATTACAGATTGATTTTCGAAGAGAAAAAAAGATTAAGTTAACCATAAATATCCAATGGAAAGGAAAATCTTAGGAAAACTTGAGGATTTGGATTTGTTAAGATGTATCACACGAAAAATTTTAATTAGAAAACATCAATGAAATCATTAATAAATCATCTTGTTCGAATCGAATTCGATTTGTAAAAGCATCACTGAATGAAAGAACAGCAAAGATGTTTAAATGGTTCAAAATAAAATCGCAATTTAGTTCCGCGAAAAAAATACTCTAATTAATCGCACTCCAATAATACTAGGTAAACATTATCACAACCATCGCAATTAATCGAACAAATTCCATTGATTTAACGAGACTATTTTTAATTAGATTTGTTCATTCGAAGTTTTTTTTGCAAAAAAAAAGGCTCCAATCATCTCGAAAATTCAGTATTTATTTGTGCCATCAGAACAAGATTAATCACTTTGGTTATAAAAAAAATAGACACTCGAAGTTTTCGATTTAATGTCTGATCGGAATCCTAGGGCCAAAGCCAAATTTTCGAATCTTTGAATTCGAATCTTCGAATCGAAGGATTTCCGATAAGCTTACAGAGTCATCTATCGTTTGGATTTTGAAAAACTTCAAAAAGTACCAGTGAGTTTTTGTTTCGGATGCAATTATTTGTTTATCCCTACCGATCAATAGTCGTTGTCAAATAAAATTAGGATTCCCGATTTGGATACTTCTATTTTGAAAAAAAAACCGAAGGAAAAATGTCGGACAATCTAGCTAATTTAAGAAATTATAAAATTCAACTTCGTCAAGTTGAAATGAGCTTGAAAACTGATCCAGACAATGAAGATCTCAAAAAACTTCACGAGGACCTTAATGTTGGTAACAATTTAATTGTTGTGAAGCTTATTTTTTTGACATTTTTTGTGTTTTTTTTTTTTTTGCATCCAGGAGGTAATTGATTTGACAATGCAATTGATGACTAAAGATGAATTGGCAGCATTAGAATCTTTAGAGAATGAAGATGCACCAACACATAATTTTAGCGCCGGTGATTGGGTCCTTGCACCTTGGAGCGAAGATGGACAGTGAGTTTGATAATCTTTCAAATAATCAAAATCATCTTACACTTTTATATCTTTTGAGATTCTACGAAGCTCAAGTAGAGGATATCACTTCCGATGGTCAATGTACTGTAATGTTCACCCATAACAAGAAACGTTTCTCCGAAGTATGTCTGGTCGGATTATTGAAACCTCTTGGAAAGAAACGTAGCTTTAATAATACTAAAACAAATGCTAATTCCTCTCTAGGGAATCCTTATTCCGCAAATAACAACAAAAATTTAGGTCCCTCATCTGCTTCGATATCGTATACAAATCAATCTTCGAAAAACTTTCGCGATGGTCTCATCGCTCATGCAACAACGATCAATCAGTTCAAAAAACAACAAGAACAGCGTGAAGCTTCAAGACGTAAGCAACAGAAACGTAAAGAGAAACAAAAACTATTAGAAGAAGAGAGAGAAAAAGATAAAAGAAAATGGCAATCATTTGCTTCTAAGGTAAACGAAATCATAAATTTGTTATCAATCGGTTCAATTTGAAATTTCGTTTCGATCTAATCATTTTTTTCATTGTTAGGTTGTCACTAAAAAAATGAAAGGCAGTCAAAAGAAGAGTATATTCGCTTCGCCCGATTCCGTCGATGGTCGCGTTGGGGTTGGCACTTGCGGTCAGTACGATTTTAAATTTGAAACAAACAAATTTCTGATTAATTCAATTCAATAGGTGTTGCTGATCGTCCAATGACAGAATATCAACAACAAAAGCTCGACACTGTTCCTAGAAAACCATCATCGGTTTTACCTAAATTATCTTTGTCCAGTGATAATTATTGATTGTGTATTCATTTTTTTTTCTTTTGCTTCAATCATCAATATTATTCATTGTAAAAGAATCATGAATCAAATTCTTCGGTTTCCATCAAAACCTGCAATTAGATGCCCAGAAATTATCATTATTTAGCCTCAATTTATTGTAGTATTTTATTTTGTAATAATATTTAGAATACATTTATTTTTCACAATCACAAGTTCATGGCTTGAGAATCGAAAAATTTTCAACTTCGCGATTTGAATCTTATCAATTCACCATTAGAATCATACATAATACAGAGCTTTTGTGACTGAGATTTCGATTTGTTTCGATTGATATTGCATTGATTGTTTCGGTTCCAAAACGAATTCGAAAGGGCTGACGTTATGGGGATTTTCTCATTGCTTCGAACAGAGGAATCATATTGGTTAAGTTTCCGTTTCGATTGTCGAAACGATGATGATGATGATGAAAGTGATGATAATGGTGGACTCAAAATAGAATTGTTAACATTCAAAACTGATTAAAAAATATCAAAATTAATCATAAGAATTGCTAATCAATAACCAAGAGAGTAATCACCTAGATTTGAAATGGATCGTTGAAGGCAAATTTTATTTTTGATCGATCGTTTAGCGGAAGCTTTCTTACCACCATTATCGTTGAAATTATCATCACAGTTTTGTTTGTGATTGGAACAATCATTGATCAGAACTCTAGCATTCCTATCGATCGATTGATTCGATCTATCAGAATCGTAAACAATCGCACTTGATGATTGGAAATTTTTAATACTTAATCGATCGATCGGTGGCATTGAGCTTCCGGACTTGGTACGTTTCAAGCTTGATTGACTGCTCGTGAAACTTTTGGAATGTTTCGTACGTTGATATGTTATCCTTAAAATTTGTTGAACATCAGTATCCATAAAGCAATAAAGGATGGAGACAAAAATTCCCTTCGAAAAATGAACAAGAAAGAGAATAGAGAACAACAAATCGAATAGAATTGCCTACTTGTGATGATTGTAGAAATGTATTGAAGATTAGATAGGCATCTTCCAATCGACCATCATCATCTGGATTGATGCAAAACAATAGATGAGAAATTCCTACCGAAATAATAGAAAAAATAAAAACGGAAAAAATCAATCCAATTTCGAGAGCTTTTGTTTCATCTCAAAATCAATCAAGCATGAATTGCGAACCTAGCAGAGGAAAAAGTAATGCGGTCGCTTTGATCGCTTGTCGAATCTGTTTGGTTTCGATTGTCATTGTTAGACGAAGTTTTGTCAGCAAAACTCGAATGATATTCACTAAAAAAATACAATTAATCTTTCCCGATTGGATAGGACAAAGAAGCAAAATGGAGAGAAAAGAGAAAATAGAGAATGAAAATTAATCTTTTCCATCAAATTATATTCGATTAATTTCAACTGACGAGTAAAGCTAAAATCATTGGTCCAACAACGATCCAAATAATGATTGAATGTGCATAACCATTCCAACAGACTGTCTCCATTGTGAAAGACATTTGAATCGCCCAAGCTGAGACCAAAATCATTGGGATTCCTTTTCGGTTCAGGTGTGAATGTAAAAACAAAATGAATTTAATAAATCTGCAAGCTACGATTGATACTGCATATGGAATACTTGATGTGCCTAAGTAATCTAAACGAAACAACTTACCCCATCCAAAAAAATGATACAATTTGAATGGGGCATCCTTTCGCAGAATCGATACCGTAACTCTGGAATGCAATTGAAAACCTTCGATGAACATCCAATTGATTGAGGCCATCGTTGAATAGAGTTTGATTGTTAAAATCGATTTACATAGCCATTCCTTTTCAAAAAAAAAAATACAAAAATAAATAAGGAAATGAAATTGCGAACGCAGACAATTCTTCAATATATCCTTGGCATTATCGGTGAAGAAAATAAATAAGAACAGAAACAGTAGAATTTGTCGAGAGATAACAAATATTTAATTTTAAATTTAATTTCAAACCTAATCTAAATTAGTCTAGTACATTTTCCAAATGCATTGAAATAATCACAATTTCTTAGAAATACCTGCCATTTCGATAATGTTTGAATTAAACTGGGTTTTCCGCTGTGGAATCATTAGGTACAAAAGAATTTTTTCATTTTCGAGGAAAATTCGCTTCGATTTCACCCGAAGCTATTTCTTATTAAGTAATTTAATCAAAATATCTCTACCTTCATTTTAGATTGAAGAAGAATAAAGGAAACAAAAACAAAAAGGAAGAAGAAGAGGAAGAAAGGTATTGATTTGTAAATTTACAATTTCCCAATAAGATGATAAAGATTCATCTGGATTGAATAGATGCGGACTAGAGAGAAGCAGTAGAATCAAGGAATGAATTATTAAAGCGAAGGATAAATTTCGATGTATCCGTAATCGACAGCTTCGTAATGCTCTTTAATTAGAAAATTTAGCGAAAGCAGAACAGAAAGCAAGAGAGAGAGAGAGAGAGAGAGAGAGAGAGAGAGAGTAAAATTTTGGTGTAATCAATCGTAATCAGAATAAATGATTGAAAAAATTCTTACCGAAAATAGGTGAAAATAATGAAGGTGATCGAGAGCAAAACAAGCGAAACAATTGAGCAAGTGAACATGATCACAATCACCAATTGTCGAATGGTTTGATATTTCGAGATCTTCTCATCGTTGTGATCCTTTCCGAAGAGAGAACAAAACGAACAAATCCAAAGCGAATTGAAATTTTAAATTTGAAAATTTGATTTTAAATTCAAAATGAATGAAGAAAAAAACAATTAATTCCTTAAGAGAAAAATACAGAGAATATTCTACATTTTCAATAAGCAGAAGGCATTCGGTGTAATTGGTCCAATTGTTCCACCAGGTTCCATTATGATTACATATACGATAAGCGTAGGCTAATTGTGTTATGTTGTGCAATTTGGAAGAGCGAAAACAGACAAACAGAGTGACAAACAAATCCAATTAGAAAGAAACTAATTAAATTTCAAAGATAATAGAAATCTAAAATTGTAAAAAAAAAAAGAAATGTTTTTTTTTTTTTTAAATCTTTCGAAAACATACAAAAAAAAAATGAAGGTGTTTGCTTCTTTACAAATCTTACAATTGCAACATTGATGAAACTATTGAAGAGAGATAATAAACTTTAGAGGAGGGGGAGAGGAATCGAGATTGAAACGAATCTAGATAGCGAATTTAGCAATGAATTCTAGATCTTTTCAATAGAATCAAATCGAATCGAACATCTGTTTGGATCTGATTGCCAATGTCAAATTCGGCAATGATATTTGCTTAGATTTTTCGGAAAAAAAAACAAGAAGAAAACGAAGAAGACATTCTGATTGAGAAAGTTAATCGAAATGAGTAGGAATTGAAAAAGGAAACAAAAAAAAATTTTTTTTTTTCAATCTTTTTTCTTTTTCTTCACAATCAATTCAATAGCTTTGATAATCGAATTTTTTTTTCTAATTTATCAGACCGAATCTATTCTGATGGAGAAAGAAGAGAAATCTTGTCGCCGAAATCGATCCTAGCAAGAGAATGGAAGCGATGGATCGGAAGCGAAATTGAATTCTAAGCTTTAGAATTCAAATGCTAATCCAAAATCGAACGAAGATTTTCCACCATTATATCTTTTCGAAAAGATTCACTAGAATTTAGCTTTGTTTCACATTTTGTCTTTCCGCTTCTCTTTCTCTCTCTCTCTCTCTCTCTCTCTCTCTCTCTCTCTCTCTCTCTCTCTCTGCTAGTGTCTTTAAATTCGATAATCTTTGCTTCAACCGATTTGATTCATTCAAAAGCAATTGAGACATTGAAACATTGAAAAAAGAAAGAGAAAAAGAAAAACGAAATAATGAACAAATTAACTTCTAGAGTTGACTTCTTCTTCTAGAGAAAAGAAAACTACTTCTAGAGATATATAGAGAAAAATTAATTACTTTCGAATCTAAATTTTCCAACGAATCGAAATTCTTCAACTATCATCAATGATTATCATCGAAAAAAATTCCAAACTATTCTTTTGGTTAACGAAGAAACGTATCATATTCCAAGTGTAACAAACGCACACAATAGTCCAGGTATTCATACAACAGCAACAGCTTCATTATCATCTTGATTTGAAAGAAATACATCTGCTGGCAGATGTTTGTTCTCTTACATCAACGATTCAATCAAGCGAACAACACCGATCATACCGATACGATTCAACAAGCATTGAAAATTTGGTGAGCAATAAAACAATAAGGAAAAAGAGTCTCTTCGTTACTTCGAGGCAGAGAGAGAGAGAGAGAGAGAGAGAGAGAGAGAGAGAGAGAGAGGGAAGGAAAATGAAAGTAAATTGAAATTTACTACCTCAGAATGAAGCTGATGGTTAACTTTTTGATTACCTCAAACGGAATGAAAAAAAAAAGATGCCATTGGTTGATGGTGTGTGTTTGCTGTCAAATCAATCATTGAATGAATGAAGAGATTGGGTATTCATTAATAACAATCACTAACACTAATCTTTGATGAAGAAGATGAAAGGTGTGTGTGTGTGTGTGTGTGTGTGTGTTGGCGAATCGGTTCGAAGTTACGAGGTAATAATGCAGAAGAGAGAGAGAGAGACTCAAAGGTTTGATGAGGAAAGAAATGAATTTCTTTAGAAAATTTCTTCTTCAATGTTTTCTTCAATCAAATCAAAAATCTTTTCTTTACTGCAATAGACAAAAGAATCCATTCCAATCCAATCCAATCCGATTGGATTCATATTTTGATTAGAGATCAAAAATTTCGAAACTGATTTCTTTCAGAAAAATTTATATCATTAAAACTCAATACTTTGGCCACCATCATCCTAAGAGTATCCATCATTTTTGTCTCAATCTTCATTCATTCATAATTCCATTGTGTCATCTGTAATGCAATGAAACTTTTGAATCAATTGAACTTGTTCCGTTCCACAGTGAACATTCTACGAACATCATAAACCTCATCCATCAAATCTAATTTCAATAATTAACATTCGAAATGTTTTATTCGAAAAAAATAAAAATTCTCATCGAATTCGATTCCCATTCGAGATAGAATGTAATCTCGAAACTTATCTATTCACAACCGACCTTAAAATTTAATGATTGCTACCAATCAATTAGATCTCTGTTTGACTTCTTTGTTTGAATGATTTTGTTTTTTTTTTTATTCAATTTTTTTTGAGCCAAAAAGAATTCCTTTTGTTTTGTTTTTTTTTTAATTTGTTCATTCGATAAACATCTCATTATTTTCGACCAACAACAATTGGAACGAAGATGCAGACAGAGGAAAAATAAATTTTTTTAAAATTTTTTTTCTTCTTTCATTGCAACAAAGAGAACGAAAACCCTTGTAGAATCATTAGATTTTACTTCTAAATTAAAAAATTCAAAAGCTAAAAATTTAAAAGCTAAAAAAAGATTCTCTTCTTTGTTTTTAAAAATAATAAATTTCTTCTTCATTTTTTTTTTTTGGTTTACAAACGAACACCAAATATTCTCTTTTCATTTTATTGAAAGTAATTACCTAAGAAAAAAAAGAAGTAAAAAGAAGTCGTAGTTTTTCTTTTATTTTCGAAATGAGACAAAAATTTCAAACTCTCTTATCTCAGTGAAATTTTGTCTGGTTCGATTCTCTCTCTCTCTCTCTTTGTCCTTAGCTCTGTTCCAGAAGCGAATTCAATGAAATAGTTTCGGTTTAATTTTCTAGATATTTGAGCCTAAAAAAAAACCCAAATTATTTGTGAATTCTTTGCGCGCAATTTAAAAGGAATTCGGAAAGACCGAAGGCCTAGATTAATAGAGTAGAGCCAAAAATGATTGCTTTAATGAATTCGTTGGAACAAAATGTTAATTATTTAACAAAAATCAAACGCTTTTGAATTGCCATATTTTAATTTTCTTCGCGACTATCCAGAATGCACCAATCTATCTATATAGCTATAGAATTCAATCTAAACAATGTGATAATCTTCTTGATGATTTTATCGAACCTCAACACGATTATGATCAATGCTCAACAGCTCACAAATTCGGCCTCTCTATCTAGCGACCTAACACTTGAGTCAGGTCTTTCGAGTCAATCGAGCCCGAATCGAACAGTGAATGATCATACACATTCAATCATACACAGATTTGATCTGTCAAAACCAATCAAACGCAATCAAATTGAATCGAATCGTTCCTCGTTGATATTCGTTACGGATCAACAAACGGTATGTTTCACTTGAATTTGAATCAAAACTTTTGCTAAATCTCAGATCAATTTCAATTCCGATAATGATAGACAACATTCAGACCAAGCAGTGCCATATTATATCTTCATCCACCGAAACCTAAACACATTGAATCGATCGAGACCCGATTCAATGGTATAGAACTGATGAACTCAAAACTTATAATTAAGTGGTCATTGAATGTGAAACTTCGAACAGCAAACAATCAGATCGAAAGTAATGATGATGATCGAAACAATATGGATCAAAACAACGGACAGAACAACGGTACTGATGATGACGATCATGATCTTCCTCTCTCAAACCGATCGAAACGAAATATTTTGAATGCAGCTAAAATTGAGCTCGAAAAGCAGCCGATTCAATTTCGGATCCATCTTCGTCGATATGGATCGAAACAACGTCAACGATTCTCGATAATCGATCGAAACAACACACTCGATCCACCAAAGACCGATAATCAAACCTACGAATATAGTATAGATCGGTTAGATACTTCGAGTGCCTATGAGTTTTGTTTACAATCAGTCAATGCTGGCCAAATCTATGCGAGCGAAGAATTGAATCGAAAATTTCCATGTGATGCACAAACCGATATCGCTGGTCGTAACAATCCATTATTTCTTTGCAAAGAGATTGTATTCAATGATCAAAGTGAAAATCACGACCGAAAAGAAGGTCGATCACAAATCGCTGATCATCAATTTAATGCAACGAATCAAACGGCAACAACAACTGCCACCAAGAAAAATTCGAATCGATCTGGTAAATCATTGATCGAGATGGACGATGAAGCTATCGAAGCATTTGTTCTTTACACTGCGATCTCATCTGGATCGACCACAATACTATTCTTAATTATCATCGCCATATTTTGTTGCTGTCGATGTCGAAGAAAAGAAGATCGACATAATTATTATTACAATCATCGAATGACACCACCATCATCACATCATCACCATCATTATCCTCTTGTTTGCCGTAGAGCAGCATCTGGCTACGATCGTGTCATTTTCGATCCAGATCATTTCATCACATCGAATCCAAGCTCTTCTTCGATCGTTGACGTTGACAGCCAGAATCGAAATCACACTCGAACAAATGAATCGATCAATTGTTCCGAACAATATCACAATATCATTGTACCATTCAATGGTTTTCGAACATAAATTATATTAATTAAAAAGAATCTAAATATAATTTTCGATTGTGATAATTAAGAGGATGCTATCGAAATTGAAATGTTTCTTTCTTAAAAAAAAATAGAGAGATAAAATCTGATAGCAATCATAGATTGCCAAGATTCTAGACTCTAGAATCTTCAAGCCTATCGATTTAATATTCTTCTTAATCTTCGATTCGATTCTATAGAGAGAGTGTGTGAATGAATCGGAAACTTTTGCAAAGAGACATTTAATGTATTAATTTATGTTTTTGTTTGTTCATTAGTCCAGAAGGTAGCCTTATTTTCGGAAACAACCGAAAAGAAAATGATAACTCTACTCTTCAAATCGTTAGATTTTTTTTTTTGATTGCATCAGTTATTTGTTCAAATTTTTTCTCTCAATTGATTTGATTGTTCAAGCAAAAATAAACGAAAAGCAAGCAAATTTTTTCTTTATTCCCTTCTGTTAATGTAATAATTCGTCTAATCAGATCGTTCAATAAATTAACAAAAAATTAATGGCTATATTTTCTGCGATAGAACTTCCGATAACTCTCAAATCGTTTCAATCAATCGAATACCAAATGATGTTGGTTGGCTTCGATTGAGGACGATGATATTGATATGATCTTTCTTGTTGCCCTAGATATTCTCGAACATCTAGAGCAATTTGTTCGAGGTTCGAGCGAACGAAATCAAAAAAGATCATTTCGAGACCTTATAAAAACGCAACGATCGATAAAGAGCAACGAAATTTATGGTTTTGAAGAGAAGTAGAGCAACAAAACAATCTTATTATCATTATCATTTAACCTAGAGTTTCAATGTAGTATTGATCCAAGAGATCATATATGGATACACTGCCTCGAGAGCTCTTGAGTGTTTCGTAATAATCGCAATTAATTATCGAAACACATCGAAATGAAGATGATAACTAGAAGAAGTGAGGGAATACGATAATTCTGTCGAATGATCGCCTCATAAAAGAAACGGCTCGAATTTGTCTTGGTCTGTGTGGAACCTAGTTTTTTTTTTTTTTTGTTCATTTCGCTCGTAGGTAGAGACCCAAAACTAGGGGTAGGTAGTGAATTGATTATTATGTCAATATTGAGATATGAACGTTTCTTTGGATGGACAAATTTTAGAACAAACATTGATTAGAATCATTTTGACTACGATTCATCTTCTAATATATGTCCTAAGTAGGAAAATTTTCAAGACGATTCAAGAAGAATCAAATGGATCAATTGGATCTGATTTCGATGCATCAAAAAATATCTAAGCTTCATGGAAATAATTCTCATCAATCATTCACTACATATCAAAATGGTTTGGAAATGAAGAAGGAAATGAAGAGATTGCCAAAAAAAAAAATTGCCTTCATAATTGAAATACTTGAGAAGGGAAAAAAAATCTAGACGAAATTCGAGACTATCGTAGACATTCAACTAAACGTCCTCTGGTCCAAGCGAAACATTTCACTAATCAAATACTACGATCATAATTATTGTCCTCATCCTCTAGCTTTGGGCTGTGGAACAAACGAGACTGAGAGTAGCGATAGACTGATAGTAGAGACAGACAACAATAGACAAAATTATTGTCAATAGTATCACTTCAAATCGAAAAATGATGAAATAAAATGGATTACTATTTAAAAAATAATTACAACTATGTTTTTTTTTCGGGAGGGGGGTCTTAGGAGTTAGAGAAGTAGAATGTTGCCTCAACGAAGCATTCCATTCGATGCTAATTGTCTCCAAATCGAATCGCTACTCTTTCACTGAGTTAGTTTTTTTTTCACAGCTTTGTTTTTTTTTCAATCAGAACAACAAAAAAAAAAGATTCTCTTAAAATGATTTTAATCAACACTTGATCAGCGATGTCGAAACTATCGTCTCAGGCAGTGCATAGCGATAGATTAATCGATCGTTTCAATGTAGAAAGCTTCAAAAAAAAATCCTGGGACAGGTGTTTCACTTGATGCAAACACCAAACCACCCACACATACACGCCCTCTCTCAAAATTTTAAGAATCTCTAGACTCAACTCTCTTCTCATTGAAGCTAAAGTAGCACGAAACACTCGATGTCGATTAAGAGAGAGAGAGAGAGAAGAGGAGAATGGAGAGGAAAAAAAATAATGAAATTTTTTGATCCAAAATAGAATCGGTCAAATTGAGTTAAAGTTTTGATTCAAATCGAATTCTGATCGAGATAATTGAATCTGATCTGTTATGATGTTCGATTATTTGATCTGATTTTTCGATGATGATCAGTATACTTCATTGAACTTGCATCGATTTGTTCGCTATCGAATGGGCGTAATGATGAGTTTGTAATAGAAAAGAATTCGAGATGAAAAATAAAAAACTTCTCTCTCAGTGATCGTTTTTCTAATGCAAAAACGCACTATCGAAGCTTAGATTTCAAGATCAATCGGAACTTGGAATGAGATTTTCAACTATGACTCTAGCTCTTATCTAGTCCATTTTGATTTCGGTCTATTCTTTGAAGAATCGGACTATTAATTGATTTCGAAATCTAAGAAAATCTAAACCTCAATCTAGAAGCGAAACATCTTGATGGATTAGAATAGCAATGATTATGGTGGCATTTAGATGAAAATCGCAAAAATAGATTGTGGTCCCTTGAAATCAAACAATGCGTAATGGTGAAATTTCGAAATCAAAATACCATTGTTATATGATTGATCATCAATCTCTACTTTTGGTAGTTCGCCAACAGAATCGAATATATCACGACAAGATTTCATCATAATGGTACCAGGCATCGATTGGGGCCAACAATAGAAACCATCCCATGCTGTTCCACACTGAATCTTTGAGTTCTTCAATGCATTTTGATTGTCCATCGATGGTAATTTAGATCTTATCTTTGTCGATCCTAATGAAAATGTCGATGACAACCAAGATGATGATGATGATGATGATGAAACGGTACTTTCATTGGACATCATCGCCGTCGTCGTTCGATTGTCTTTGCAACGAGAAGGGAAAAATAATAAAATTCATTCGCAATCGTATTGCGATCCAAACTTTTTTTTGGTTCTAAATACTTACTTGGATCTCTATCAGTTTGACTCAGACTATCAAATAGTTCTTTCGTGATTCGATCGATACTTTTGGATTCAACATTTTCGGTTCTATGGAGAAGATCGGTCAGATTGAGGCTATTATTCAAAATCATCATAATTTGACATTCGATTGAGATTGATTCGTTCTCATTCGAAATGATCTTTGTGATCCAATTCGAAAGTTTCGTATCGATAGACTCATCGAATGATTCATTCGAGGAATTTCTTGCGAAAAATGCGCTCGAATTCATTTTGTAGAACGAGAGAGATAAGAGCTGTCGATGATGTTGTGATAGATTTCGATTGATTTGAAACAAACTGAAACATTATCACTCATTGAATGCGCAATAAATTTGATTCAATTCGATAGAATCTTAGAAAATTAGCTGTTTTCAATGAACGTTCGATTCGATAATTGATAATGTAGCAAATTGATTTGGATTTGATTTGTAAACGAAGAAAAAACGAAAAAAAAATAGCAAGACGAAAATTTCAAAGTTAATTCAATAAAAAGTTCTTCAATGAAGAATAACATTCACGTTTCAATAGCAGTAGATGAAGAGATCAAAGCTTGTCTTCTAAGAAGTGAATGTGTTTAATCATCAAATCTTCTTATGGAATTTAGGTTCGCGATTTGTTTTTCGAAATAAACTCTCAATAAATAATTCATTCATTTGCGAGCTACATCGATGATAGTTCGGTATCGAATGGAATTAAGATTTAAGGAGAATTTCTTTCTCTAAATCTTCTCCGAATGGAACATCATCACATTAAAACCAACACTGACATCATCATCGGATCGAATCGATTCTCAATCGGTCAAACGGTCAATCGAGATTTCTTAGTGGACACCAAAAAAAAAAAAAAGGCAAATGCAAAAAAAAACAAGAAGATTTCGATGAGAAGCCTAGCTTCAATAATAAATCACTCTGTTCGTTCGTTTCTATCTGTTTAAGGTCGGAGATGTGAATTCCAAGAATCTCTGTACGGATTGTATTCAGCCAATGGACATCAATCTTGTAATTTTCTACTAATTGAAATTGGTGTCAGAAAAAAAAGACATTAGAGAGAGAGAGAGAGAGAGAGAGAGAGAGAGAAAAGACAGTCGTCGTTCGAGATTGTGAGGTTAATGTTCCAAGACATTGGAAAGAGATGTTTGGCGTTTGGGCGTTAATAAACACAAATTCTAGTTAATCTTTTAAATCCGTTGAGAGCCAAAGATTCGAGTTCGGCTTAGAAATTGTCATCCATTCTGGATATGTTCCACTAGGTTCGAATAAAACTTTGAATTCTCTAGGAATAATAGCGACTGAATTTGGATCGATAAATTCAAATGAATGTCACGCATTCATTCATTCATCTTAGATGAATTTTATTTAAATTTTAATCTGAATTCTGATTCTCGTATTCAATAAAATAATTTCAAAGTACAAATAAAATAGAAAAGCGATTAATTATTAAATTATTAGCGTCTAGACAAGTTCCGGTTTGGAATCGAATCTAGAAAGATTGTTTACCAAAAAAAAAGGAAGCGAAAAAAAAAACAATCGAACAAAGATTAGTTAATTACTTATCTGAAGAATTTTTCATCTGTAACACAAAGATTCAAAGAGAATAATATTTTTCTGGTAGCGAAACACACAACAATTCTGTGAAGAAGACAATTCGCTAAAGATCAACCGGAACTCTATGGATTCTTATTTGGTATCGGGACAAATCCATGTGAAGAGGAAGATCCAAAGATCGAGGTTCAAACTTTAGGTCCTAAAGAGATGGAGATATTTTTCTTGATATAAAAGAGCAAAAAAAAAAATATAGATTCAATTCGATGATTCTGGTGAATTAGATCAGAACCGAGAACATCGAAAGATGCCAATCAGAATTCAAACATTTTCAAACGAAAAAAAAGCTTTTTATCCTATCTTTCGGATGAAGAATTCAGATAAAGATTAGTTGTCGATGCTAACGATGATTTTATGATCATTTCGAATGAATCTGATTCACGATGAATCAATTTAGAGTGCGAAAAAAAATATTCGATACTATAGAGAGTAGCCGATTCTCTTGCATCTTGTACCGAATTGCTATTTCTATTGCTTAAATTTGGGGCCAAAATTACAACACTCATTAGAGTGTGTCAATGGAACTGATACAATACAGGCAGAGAAAGAGAGAGAGAGAGAGAGAGAGAGAGAGAGAGAGAGGGTGGATTTGAAAAGAATGTTAGCGGAAAAGACACAAACTACGATGTGATCATCGTCATCACAATCATATTCAATCACTAGTTCCTCGTTTTGGGAACGAAACTATTGAAAGAATTTAGAAACCTTTCAACATTTTCGGTATCTCTCTCTCTCTCTCTCTCTCTCTCTCTCTCTCTCTCTCTCTCTCTCTCTCTCTCTCTCTCTCTCTCTCTCTCTCTCTCATTTTGGCTCTTCTCAACGTTCCCAACTCTATCACTTTTAGAAAGGAAAATTGAGAGATATCTCTACGGATTTCCTTCCTTTCTTCCCTTGAAGATCGATTAAGATTTTCGCAAACAGATATTTTATAAATTTAAAATTTTTGTTCATTTTTAATTTTATGTTTCAATCTAAATTTTTTTGATTGCTACGACTTTTTTTTTATCGATGACCTCTAAAGAATTGCACAGATTGGAGACTGAAAAAAAAACCAAATTCTCTCTGTCTCTCTCTCTCTCTCTCTCTTCTCTATTCAATTTTGACGATCTATACTTATCTCGATAAATGTTAAAATCTTAACATAAATCTTAACAAATCGCTTGATGCTATCGTAAGATTTGAAGAGAGAAAAATGAATTCAAAAATTTCGTTCTGATTTCATTGACGGAGAAGAAAATTTTCTTCTCATTTCTAATACCGATACCGAATAATTGGGAGCTTATTGGCAGAGATCTCGGAAAATATTTTCTTTTGACCAAATTCATTCAAATTTAATGCACTAGATCAAGATAGATAGATCATTTCTGATCACTAAATGATCACTACAGTTAGAAGTTTTAAATTTTTGCTCAAATTTTTTTCGGAAAAACATCACGAATTATTATTCGAAATTCTTGACGAGAATTTGATTTCTTATTTCTTCTTTAGTAATTTGTTAACTATTTTTGGAGAAAAGTTTAAATGTATTCGCAAAATCCAATGATTTTGATTTTGAATCGAGCTGAGTAGAGTGACATCGTCTTAACGAAATACGATCGGCTTCATCTATTCGCAAGAGAAATGAATCAATTAATAAATTATGACATATTCCATTATACTCAACGATCAAGTTATTCGTTAGAATTTTGTTTCGAGATTATCATTCATTCATTCATTCATCGAATGAGTGAATGATTTGTTTCTTTAGCTATTTTTTTTAGCTGTTTTCGAATCCATTAGATACGATCCGATCTCGAAAAGTTCTCTATCAATAATTATCCTCGACGATCGTTTTGAGAAATCTCCAATGGTTTAATTTGCCTTTCATCTACTGCGCTACAAGGTCTGCAAAGACATTCGACTGGAGCTTTGGTAATTACCTGTTTGTGGTACAATTGATTAGTTATCAAATAGTGACATATCATTTTCATCAAGTTTCCCACTCTCTGTCTCTCAATCAAAAGTTTTAGAATTTCAATCTTCGATTACCTTTCGATAGCTTGGGATTCTGTTCGGACAGTGAAGAGTGATTGATGTTTCTCGTTCACCGATCTCTTGGCAGCAATTACATGATCGTTCGATTTGCCAAAATTTAGAATTCGACACCTTTGAATTCAATCAATATCAAACATATAATTTGTTTCAGTGAAATATGATCGTAATCATATGACCTACCTGCACATATGAATTACAGGTCCCATAACAAGCGAACGATGGAATCGGTTTGGGAATACAACCAGATCGTTGAAGAATATGGATCACTGGACGTAGATGACATTCAGACATCTGAATCGAATCCATATTGGATTGAATGGATTGCTGAAATTTTTGTTGATGATGTTCCGATGAAAGAGGTGTTAACTCATCACTCTCTTCATCGATGATTGGATCTATTAGCGCAGATGATTCCAATTCATTCGATAAAGTTGATAAAGGGAATATCTTCAAACAAATTAAAATTGCGATCGAAATCCGATATTTAGGCATCAAGAAAGCCATCCTAAGATATTTGCGAACGTAATGAACTACTTTGTCAAAAGATCAATTGTTTGAATGCTTCTAATCAGAGACTAGATTCGAATGTTTCGAATTCAATCGAAGAGATTTCTGATCAAATAAAATTGTTTGAATTATTGTAGCCGATAATTCTTTAGAGAGAGAGAGAGAGAGAGGAAGAGAGACGATTCTTATGTTTCTATGATTCTGAGATTGCTAATCGTAACCCATAATTCTAAATGTTCCATGTTATAATCGCTGTTCGAACGAAACCTAATCTAATGGCATTTGGTATTATTGTTTTGATTCTAAACATTCTCTCTAATCTGCCCCATAAGATCTTGAGTTTTTTGCGCTATTTCTCATTCTATCCATAGATTCAAGAATGATCTAGAAGAAAAAAAATCTCGATCATTTAATTGATTTTCATTGTTTCATGATCAAATATGTTTAACAGATTGCCATTAAAAATGGAACATTTTGAGATTATTTCGATGTTGAAGATTTTTCTAGTTTTATCTTAATCACCAACAACTACGAAATAATCAAACTTCATTGAACTAGATTCAATCATCAACATTGGTTGATGTTTGAAATCTAAATCGATTTCTTCGGTAATGGTCGCTGTTTTGTAGCCAATCCATAAAGCGAGAGAGAGAGAGAGAGAGAGAGAGAGAGAGAGAGAGAGAGAGAGAGAGAGAGGAAATCCATCATAATCTAAGCATCGAAAAGAATTTCAATCGCGAAATTTCATATTTTTTTATTCATAAATCTATGATAACGGTGCACATTTAATTTAATTATCAAATTGAAGAGAATAAAATCGAATCGATTCAATTAGAGTTTGTGCTCGATGATCAATTATTGGAACATTGAAAGCAAGCACATTGATGAGGTTCATTGATTGTAACGATCATCGTATCTTCTTCGAGAAGATTATCCTCAGAATCGAAACAGCGATCCAATTTCACTTGTTTCGTTCGCATCATTGTTTCTCTACAACAAACACAATCCTAGCGAGAACAAAGAGAGAGAGAGAGAAAGATAATTTTTAGACTTGGAAATTTTCTCTCTAGCCGTTAATTAGCGCAAAAATGTCGCTGTGATCAATTCAATAAATAGCTACCTTAACTGGACTTAATACCTTAAGTAGACCCGATGCGGTATTGATCGATGGCCGAAGATTGGAGACACATCCACCTTCACATTTTGAAACGATCGCCTGGCCAAAACATCGACGTATGAGCTGACCATTCGATGAGAGTTCATTCTGTTCGATTTCGATACTTGTCTCTAGAGTTTTACAAGGATGTATGAACGATGTCAATGCAAGTGATGATTTTAAGCTTCGCCGAAGAGGAATCAGCTTTGTCCCGGATTCTTGCGATGATAATCGCCTCAAATCTCTCTTAGCATCTGTACTGAAATGTAACCATTCTGGCAACGTTTCAATGGATCGAGAGAATTGAATAAAGTTTTGATGAAAAATTAAAATAATCAATATTGAAATAGGAAGAAATCGAGACATTTTGAGGTGATGCAACAATCCAATATTGTGGTGATTTGATTCTTTTCGCCTAGAATGCTAGCTCTCGATTGAATGAGTATCGATCATCAACACTAATGAACAATAATGAAAATCATTTTATTCAATCAATGTGAACAATTCGATTGACATCTACAACAAAAGATAAAAGCGAAAGAGAAAAATCAATGTTTGCCTTAATATTGTTTTCGATATCGATTTTATTTCACCGACATTCTATTACTATTTTGTTTTAGATCAAAAATGGCCGAATTCGATTGTCCTAACAGTGTTGGAACAATAAGCAAATACGGTCTACTGGTTTGGTCCATCATGTAATCCTTTCCATGTTTTCTTTGATTCTCAATCGCCCATCCATTGATGGTTGATGGTTGGGGCTTGATGTAGCTTAAATGATGTGAATATGGATTCAAAGTTTGGCCCATAACAACAAGAGAAGGGCGGCGAAGAATACAAGCCAAACAAAACGTTAAGATCGAAACGAATGTGATCACTAACAGAATCAAACGGAACGCTGCTTCTCCGACCATGTAGAACATCAAAACCAAAACTGTGGTCATCACTGATGCAAAAACACCTTCAGATTTACAAAGAGAAAATATAGCAAAGATTAAGAAATTCAGACGAGAATAAATCCAAGAAAGTCATAACCTACAAAGAAATTTGATGAAATCCATTGGATCTTCGCTAACTGGTGCCATCGAAGACCATGTTGGTGTAGATTGCGCTCCGTTTCGTTGATATTGATTCGATTTCAATGTCCAGGATGGCGAAGACGATGCTGATGATGGTGGTGATTCTCTATGGTCATTCAGATGATGACTGTTGCTGTTGGTTTTCGACAATTTAGTCTCGATCACTCTATTGGCTGCTATTTTTGATTGATTATGAATATCTAGATGATGATGTAGATGATGATTGATTGAATTCATTGAGGTTAATTTTGATGGATCGTTGCCGAATCGATTAATTGGCTTGAAAAATTTATGAGATTGTCTCGATGGAGGAATCGGACGTTGTGGTTGATCTTTGTTGAATGGTGATTCGATTATAATTTTATTGCTCGAATCAATTTTTTCTTTTTTATCGATCGTTTTAGATCTATCATTGTCAAAATCATTATCAACATCAACATCAACATCAATACCGCCGACATCAATATTAGCAGTATTGAGATCGACATTATTATTTTCATTACGAGAACTCAATTCTTCTGTTTTGTTGACAATCGTTAGTCTACTGAAGTCTAATTCAATGTAATTAGGAGTTTGACAATATTGTCCATTATCATTATTAGATGATATTGTTAACGATGTTGGGGGTGGTGGCGGCGGTGGGGATAATCGTAATCGATCCATTATTTGGAATTACTTCGGAATGAAGAAGGAAACAAAAATTCTCGAACTTTTTTTACAAAAACATAGCGATAAAGAGAGAGAGAGAGAGAGAGGTGATAGGTGTCTGGTTCGGTAACAAAAAAATCGATTCAGATATTTCGATTATGAAGACTTTTGATACGAAACTTTCAAAACGAAATTACATCTCTACATCCTCGTATGTAATGATTGTGATGTTGATTAAAAAGTAACATCATCATAACAGTTCGAAAATTCGATTCCATACATGTTCCATGATGAAGATGATGGTCCTTGGTGCTCACCATCATCATCACCATCACCATCATCATCATCTCCAACACATCATCGTTTTCGTTCGAACCATACAAAGTCATTCTGACTGTTTTGTTGGCCCTACATCGAGGACAATATCGTAAACTTTTTCTTCTTTTTTTTTGTTGGATTTTTATGTTTCATTCAATACCGGGGACAATCTAAAACATATTTTCTTCTGCATTCCATCTAAACCATTGCCACCATAATTTGTTTTGAGATTTTCATCATCATTCTCATCATCCTCATCATCATCGTATTCCTCCAAACCAAATATGGTATGGTTGAACAAAAATTATGATGACTTTCTATCTCTTTTTATTGCCAACAATGTCATTGTAGGAAAGAGATTAATACAAAGAGAGAGAGAGAGAGAGAGAGAGAGAAAGAAAGAAATAGAGAAAGCTGAAGTTCATAAAAAAAATCCCAGAATCCTTTAGATGCTCTACCTTGAAATGTTTGCTGGGAATAAGATTTTTAGCATTTAGATGCATAGTTCAATGCTGTCTCTCTCTCTCTCTCTCTCTCTCTCTCTCTCTCTCTCTCTCTCTCTCTTTATCGGACGCGCGATCTAAAATAAACTTCGACAATAGCTGCATCTCTACAAACAATGAATTGTACTTGAATTCTTCGAATCGAAATGAAACTTCCTGTTCTAGGTTTTTAGAAAATTTCTCTACCTTTCTGAGATTTTATCTTTCATATAGGAAAAAATTTTGATCTTTATCCCTCTTACAATTTCACTGAATTAGAATTAAAGTTGAGAAAAAAAACTCAACTAGGTCAGTTTTGTGGAAATCCTTTTAAGCTTTGAATAGAATTTAAAATTTTAATTTCCGTTCCAGATCGCCATCTATCTACATTGGATTCTAGCCAAACCAAAGGAAAATTATCGCAATCAAAAATCTAAAGATTTAACAGTCCGTTGGACTAGTGTTTGGAATCCATCACTAGGTTGAAATTTTTCGCCAAAATCAAAGTAGGGAGAAATTTGGCGAATGAATACAAAAGACGCGATTCCAATCGACGTTCAGTGTGGGTTTGTGGAGAAACAATCTCGAAATCTCTTCATGTTTTTTCATCCCAATCTTCTCAGCGATCCGTTCGCCTCCTGGATTCGAATCCAAAGTCATATAGAGTAGTCCCGATGACATTGGACCAGCAAGATTATTGAAGAGATTTCGCATCAACAATTCAGCAATAGCATCATTGTCAGCATACAATGGTCCAATCATTGCTTTGCCAATATTATTAGTCCGAATGCATCCATAACCGAGAACAGTTTGACTAGAAATATCGATCGCCATCAACGAAGCGGTATCTTTCTCTGATCGCAAATCGTTTCGATTGGAAAAATTAGTTTAGCTTCGTTAAAAATTTTCACCAACAATACCTCGGATAACGTTCGAGAGTAATTTAGCACGCACATAGCCATGTATGTTTGAATCATATTCGATTATTTTCGGCAATGATTCTGCTGTTATTGTTGAAATTTCGGTATCTCTTATCGATGGTACTAGAATATCTAGATTCAATTCATCCTCTCGATCTGATTCATAGATGAACAAATGACGTTCATCGTCATAACGAAATCCAGCACGATCACGATACATCTTCATATGCTCTGGAACGGCATACAATCCAGCATTCAGCGATCCAATATGTTCCATCATTTTGTTCCACATCGATGTCCCAATACCTAGACCATGTAGTTCAGGTTTCACAGCATAGAGACCAATAAAAGCGATTGTTGGATGGACAAAGACTCCAGCACACATTCCAAGAACTCTTTCTATGATCAAATGATCGAGATATCCGATCGAGAAGGATAGAAAATAAATTCATCATCTGTTGCAACGACACAATCTAAATACTCACTCTCTTTATAGATATCAGCATTGATTGTAGGTTTTTTTCGTTTGCAATTCTCGAACGGATTCATATTTTTGAAACGTTCCGTTAGATCCACAATAATTTTTTTGTTTTTATGCGATTTTTTCGCATCAATCTCACCGTCGACATTGAGATCATCACAGATATCATTTGAATCAATTTCGATCGCGACAAAAAATCCTTCTGGATCTTGTTGCATAAACGATTCAATCGTATGGGTACCTTCGTGAAGATTATTCGAGGCCCAAATCTCTAACACCTCCGGAATATCTTTCTGATTCATTTGACGAACTTTGAATTGAATTGTTTGATTTTCTTTTTGGCTCATCATTATCGATTTCGAAATGTTCAAAACAAATTATTTCAATGGATTGTTTGTATTCTCAACGCTTTGTTTTGATGCCTTGTTCGATGTGCTTTCGTTAACAATCAAAAGGAAATAGTAGTTATCACAACGGAAATACTGTAAATTTAAGCTAAAATTTTCTGCTGTATCGCTTGCCAATTCGACAAATAAATTTTTGCCTTTCAAATTTCTCACTTCTTCTTCTATCTCTCTTTCTCTCTCTGGAAAAAAAATCATCTCAAAGAAAAGATAAGAAAAAAATCGTAGAGGAAAATCTAGGAGGAAAAAAATTCAATTTGATTGGAATGCAAAAGTGGTGGCGGCGGTAGCGATGGTGTAATGGAATGTTCCGATGTCTCCAAAACTCTATGGAACTTCTTACCAAACTCAAATTCTATATCCCTCGGTCATAGATATTGGAATCTAACTTAGATGATGTAAAACGAAATGATAAGGTCCATAACGTTGATTGGTATTGAAATCGAACCGAATTTATAACCCAAACAATCAAAATTACTTGGCGAATTTTCAACACAAAAAGAGTTTGGATTTTTGTTCCAATTACGATGCATCACCATCCCCATCACTATCCTCACTATCATCACCCCCACCACCCCCACCACCACCATCGTTACCATCATCATCAGCGTCATCATCCACAACTTGGTCCTCAATTAACTTTAGAAAACTATTTTGTTCGATATCAAACAATATCTCCATGGAGTTCGAAATCGATGGATTCTCATTCCTAGCCATCAGCATTGTTGTTGAACAAGATCATTGTCTTCCTTTCGGCTCCACTCTCCATCATTGAAATAGACTCAAAAAAAAAAAAAAAAAAGAATGGAATTTATCTATTCAATTTCAAGGAGAGATTCTTGAAAGAATAAGAGCCAGGAAGAGAGAGAGAGAGACATAGACAAACCAGAAATCTGTATATTTATTCTTCACACATTCCAAGCATTACTTTGATGAAATTATCTTTTCGAGAGAAAATTGAGTTTGGAAAAAAAATCGAATAAATAATTCCAGAGATAACAAACTGTCAATGAAGAATTTTTTTTCTTCCTGAATCAATTACTCTCCTTGAGGCTTCAGTGTTGCATGGATTGAGAGGTGACAAATCATTTCGGAAGCCTAGATATTTTTTCTCTCAATAAACATTGCTAGCTGTTTGGAAGTTTTATGCTTTTTTGTTGGATCAGAAAAAAAAATTAAGGCAAAAAAATTCTTAAATTTGATCAAATTTTATTGTCAAGAAAAGAGAGTTTGAGTGAGAAAAAAAAAAGCTAACAAACAAACAAACAGAGAACAAAGTCTCATACAATCCATTGATGTTTCTCTATGATCGATGAGAATTTCTTCTAGAAGATTGCCAAACCGAGATTAGATTGCAGAAATGAATGAAGAGTTATAATAATTATCTAGATTTTTCCATATCTTTGCGTTCTGATGGATCAGAATCTCTCGTTCAACAACAACAGCAAGGAAAACATTGACAAAATCCACAGCAAGTTGTTAGGATCCAGATGGCAATCAACGCCAGAATCGTTACGCCAACAATGATGGCAATCAATGTACCGGTACTTAGAGGCTCCATTATGGACCAACTAATGGAGAACACAATCCAATCAGAGTGTTCGATCCAGTATTAGAATAAGTAATCAGAAAAAAAGTCCAATCTATATCTAATCGAAGCGAATCGTTTCGAAACATTCGAGATTTGTTGATCGCGAATTTCACTGACCAAGCACTGAACGCGATATCTCGATCACTTCAAGCATCTACTGCATCGAGTGTAAGCGTTCAGCATCGTTCACAATTGAAACGCTCACATCATCTTCAAACAGGTTCGGTGTCTCTCTCTCTCTCTCTTCCTCCACAATCAATGTAGATTCTCTTCTCAACGCGCAATTTACAATTGTTATGTCCATCCGATGACCGTAAATGTCCATCGGCTTTTTCGATGAAACTTTCAACGAGATTTTTTTTTCTGTTCGAAAGAGAAATTCTTGCGAAGAGAGATGAGAATAATTTAAATTAAACTAAGCAAACAAGCATTCGATTCTAGATTCTGGAAGCTATCACTTAGATTCGATATTGAGGACCAAGTCCTATCAATCCATAAATAATAAGTCATAAATTCAATAATCGATCAATAAGCAAGGACCTAGAAAGGCTAGTTATGTGCTAATTTAGGCTGATGAAGAAATTATCTAATCAATTTTTTAATACTCGTAAATTGCTGTAATATTGGACTTACATAAACGGTTTTCTCGAGATAGAAAGAGAGAGAGAGAGAGAGAGAGAAAGAACCTTAGGCCCTCGTTATTGACCAGAGATGAGTGAACTATTCTTAATAATCCAATCGCTGTTTTTATTTTATTTTTTTTTTTTTTCGTTCTGACATTCAATCTATCTATAGACCTGAGAATTCAGATTGAAAAATTCGGATTTTTTTTTCTAAGATTAAATTTCAAATCAATTCGCAACGACATCTCTTTGATGTTGTCGAAGAAAATCGAAGCTCAATGATCAAAAAAAAAAATGGATCCTCTTGGAACGCACCGATCCAAGCGTCATTGAGCACCATCTTTCGAAATATAACGCAATTTTCAATACGATTTTTTTCCTCTTTGTCTCTTTCTCTCTCTTTCTCTCTCTCTCTCTCTCTCTCTCATTCTTTCGTGATAGTTTTGCTTCAATTCGAACAACTTCCCAACACATCTGAGATATCAACGAGAAACAATTACGTTCTCAATTAAAATTTTGCGTATTCGAGAAACAAAAAATCTAACAACAATTAATCCCAACGCTCTTCCTTGATTTTGTGATTGATTGATTGAATGAATTGAAGTAATTCTAAATCGAATTAATTGTCTAATTGTAATTGTGAAGAAATAGATCTTAATCAAAAAAAAAAAGAAAAAATATCAATCAATCAGTGCGACAACATTCCATAGAAATCATATTTGGAACTTCTTCATAGCATACCGATTTCAGGTGGTTAGAATTTTCATTCAAGATCTCTCGAAAGAAAGGTAAACAAATTTTCATTGATTTTATTTTGCTTCTACTTTATGCATCCTCTAATAATGAATGACTATTCTAATATATCTATATATCTTGGATATGATCCTAGAATGATAATGAAAGGAAACTCAAATGATTTCTTGCGATCAACATAATAGATCTAACATGTTCTCGAATCAAATGCCATTCTAGATTTCGATGATGTTAGCTTTAAAACTGCTATGATGATAACATTGTTCGAATCCGGTTCGGTCCATTTCATTCAATTCATTTATTCCATTCATATAATTGTGATGTTTCTGGATCATACTCCGTAAGATGAATTCCAGTGTTAGAAATGGTCTTGAAAGAAATCACAAAATAGCCACACATACAAGGCATATGAATAGGTTTTTTTTTATGCCGCAACAATGTTTTGCTAGATTAATTTTAATTTCCATCGCATTTTATTAGAAAAATAATTATTTCGATGTAATCTTTAGCTTAATTCGCTTACTTTAAATGAGTGGCAGATTCGTGAATCTATCAAATAATTGATGAAAAACCGATTTATATTATTAATAAATACGAATTATTCGGTCGAAATGTAGTCTAATGGTGTTTTTGGAGAACGGTCTATTAATAATTTTTTTTAAAAGTTTTTTTTTTTTTGCTTTTAGTTTCTATTCTATCAGATTCTCATGTATTCTTTTGGGTTCAGACTTAATCTAAAAAATTATTGAAATACGTTTTAAGCCTTCAAATTTTAACCCGTCCTGGTGCGAATTTTCTTTCCTCTAATCTTTTATCTTTTAGACTTTTTTTGACATGAAATTTTGAATTTAGCTGATAATGTCGAATAATGTTAAGAAAGATCCTATTCCATCGACATCTACACAACCGCCTTCTTTTGAGAATGATGCTCTTGGATTCGTTTACAAATCATTGAGTGAGTATCTTAATCTGCATAATCTATGAATAGCAATAATTTATTCCTGTTTTGCGGCAGTCAATCGTGATCCAAGTAAACGAAAAATCAAACCAGTTGAAAGTGTCATTTCCACTTTTTGCTCTGGCGATTTCGATCTTGAAGAAGATGATAGTGATTATGAGCCAGAAGATTTTAAGAACAAAGGTGATGATATCGATCTAGATTCCAATGATGATGAAAGTGATGAAAATAGTGAGAGTAGTGAGGATGATACCGGCAGCGATAGTAATGAAGATGGAAATGCTGAAGAAGAAGAAGAAGAGGATGATGATAGCAACCAAATTGAAAATGTCGATGAAACAATAGAAACAATCGTCGATGCAAAAAAACAAAAAATTATCCGAAAAATGTCGGAGAGCCAGAAAACCACAAATATAAAGAACAAAAATTCTGGACGGATGAAAAACAAAAAGAAAAAATCAAACAAGCAAACCGTAGTTGAAAAAAATTGTTCAACTGATAGTGATGATAATGACAGTCTTGAAAGTTTGCCCGCTGAAAATTTTCTCGCTGGTATCAATTCAAAAAATAAAGATGACATTCTTAGTGCTGAAGATTTAGAAGAATGCTATCGAAAGATTCGTATTTGCTCAGTCTGTCTGGGAGAAGATTCTCAATACGATGATGAAATAATTGAATGTGATGCTTGCGGAATCTCGGTACATGAACTTTGCTACGGTATAACTGTCGAAGATGATGAATCAGTTCATTCCGATGCATCATCAGCTTCTACTGAGCCTTGGTTTTGTGATCCGTGTAAAGTTGGTGTTACCAATCCAGAATGTGATCTTTGTCCAAATCTTGGCGGTATCTTCAAGATGTCGGACAACAGAAGGTCAGTTTAATAGCGTTTAAGTATCCTTAATCATTTTTCTGCGTATTTAATCAGATGGGTTCATATGGTCTGTGTTCTCTATTCAAATGATGTTACTTTCATCGACCGTGAAAGATTAAATTTTCCTAAATTGACTGAAATATGTCACACTAAATTTGGCTCAAAAATTTGTCTTTACTGTCCCGATGATCGGTTTAATTTGACTGGGGTGTGTGTATGTTGTGATGCTGGAATGTGTCGTACTTATTTCCATGTAACATGTGCTCAACGCAAAGGTTTCTTGATGGAATTTCGCCATTCCGAAGATGTGATCGACAAATATGTTGCCTACTGTGCAGTACATTCTGATAAATCAACGCAGAAAAAAAAACGTCAAAACTATGGCACGATGATCGCTCGCAATGAGTTTTTAATGAAGAGTAGAAAAAATTGTCTCAAAATTGAAGATTCTATAACAAATCAACGTGCTTTGAATAAACTCTTTATACAGAGAGAAAAATTTCAAAAATCCATCAGGTCCTTGACCCTCGATCGTTAGTATAATTTAACTGAATTGTATGATAGATTTTGACTCGAAATTTTCTTTCGATAGACCCAGCAGTCTGTGTTCCAAGATTTTTAGAGGCATCACCTACTGCAATGCGTCATCTTATCTCTAAATCAGAAATGGAGAATTATGATTTCCAAGGTCATTATTATCGAAAGCAAATCAGTCTCAGCTTTCAAAAAAAATGGCATATTCGACCAGGATTAACAACAGATTTTGTAATCTATTCATCAGGTATGCAACTATCATGAAACTGATGTAAATTCAAATTAATTATAAACATATTTCTTTTCTGTCTTCGTGTGTAAAAAGATCGTATTGAAAGAATCGTTGAAATGGAAAATAAAATTAGAGATCTATCAGAAAAAAATTATGAACTTAACCTATTACAAAAATATCAGCATCAAAAACTTTTAAAAGTAAGCTTTTTTGTAAATCGAATTCATTAAATTTTTTTATTATGATTAACCTATGAATAGAGCAAAAAAGATGTCGAAACTATTCGAAATCGAAATAATACTCTCCGCTCTACCATACGTCGATATCTTCTTGTACTTGCATCTTTTAATGATTTAAGACATACTTCATCGTTAGAATCACCGCTGCCGTTATTATCATCATCATCATTGCCATCAAAATCAGCTTCGACACTAACAATTATAAAAGAGAGTGAAAAAATAAAGCGATTAAAGTTGGGCAAGAAGATCCTTAGTCTACCCGAAATGATTGATGAAGATGAGCAATGGTATTATGACCATCCGGATCAGTTGGATAAACTTAATAAAAAAGCTCGTAGTCAATATCAAATTAAAATTTGCAATACTTGTAAGAAAGATACTGATCCACATTTGTTGGCTTTATGTGATTCTTGTCATCTTAATTTTCATCTTGGATGTTTGGATCCACCATTAAAGCGGATGCCGAAAAAAACAAAGTTTGGTGGCTGGCAATGTTCAGATTGCACTGAAAACGAAGAAAATAATGAAGAAGCTGAAGATGTATTGGATTTGCAAAAGACGTTCAATGAAAATGATCCTACGATCGTAAACGAAGATAATTCTAAGCAAAAAACAATCTCTTCGTCTAATCGTCGAAAGCTTCGAGAGAATCCAAAAGCAGTCGCAAAATATACCGATACTGACAATTGCTCGCCTCAAAAATCCTCACCCTCATCAAAATCATCATCATTTGAGAAGAACAAAAAAAGAAGTCCTGAAATAAGTTTGATTGAGAAACAGTCCAAAGTTATCGATAGCAAAATTAATTCCGAGCCTGTCACAACAGAACAAAATAGCGTTTTGCCACAGGTGAAGGTCACTGTTATTAGGAAAAAGTCGAAAAAGCATTTTAAACCAAGTACATCGATAAATCCGATCGAAGCACCTGTCATTAGCAAAAACTCTAATGGAATCCATCATGAATTGGTCGATCAAGTTAAAAGAAAACGGAAACGTTCGATCAATGAAAATATTGATGATGAAAATGTAGATAAAAATGCAACTGTCATTATCATTGATGATGATATTGCAGAAAAAAATGAATCTTCAATCAAACCAGATAGTGTAGGTTCGGTCACCAAGCAGCATCAATCTCCAACAATATTGACTATAAAATCTTTTACATTTAAAAATCCATCTCCTGTTAAAAAATTTCTTCCAGACTGTTGTGTGTGCCAGAAAAATATTGAATCGCGAAACTCATCAGTGAAGTAAGCTATTCATTTTCATTACTAATTCTAAATTCAGTTCGATCCGTGAATGAATTTATGCCCTCCAAGTTTAAAGAAAAATTTTTTGATGATTTTTTTTTATTTGTAATCTGTTGTTGAAATTTCGTTATAGATGTGATAATTGTCAACGAGAATTTCATTTTGGTTGCCTACGACCGCCAGTTCTCAAATCGCCGAAACTTCGTGGTTACACTTGGTGTTGTTCTCTGTGTGAAAAGGTTTTGGTTGCAATTTTCAATTTTATTTGACACTAATTGATTTTTTTTTCAATTATTTTCAGAGTGGACCTAAACGCAGCAACGATCAAAGAAGTTCTGTCACTGTGAAGCCTGATTCAATGTCAAGGAATGAAACTAAATCTCCCACAAATCATTCTTTAACAACCACCGTGGACAAAATTGATGAAACTTTGAAAATCGATGCTAACAATCTGGTAAATAATTCTGAAAATATTCCGAAGTTCCACCAAGAATTCCTAAAGAGAACCATCTTTAAAGAATCTTTAAAAAAATCTCAAAAGCGTATCTCAATTTTGAAAAAGAAAAATGCTCTCTTGAAGCCATCCTCGTTGATTCAAGCTAGTTCTGCTTCGGTAAATTCAAGACAAGCATCGTCGAACGAGAATTCGGAAAATGATGATGTTCTTTTTATTAAAGAAGTTCCTGCTACTACAGGCATCAGCAATGTTGCATCGAATGATGACCTCAACAATGTCATAGACGATATTATTATGTTGGAGGAGGAAGTTGTGATTAGAGTACCGAAATCATTAAACTCTGACATTTCAATTAGCACTGCTAATTCTGCCAATCACTATCATAATCAGATCGAAAATAATCGTGAAAATTTTACAGAACGAAATCGTGCTGAAAGCCATTTGAAAGAGCGATTTCTAAATCATCAGCCTAGTTGGACTACCTCAAATAGATGAAAATCACATTGAATATTTTATTTTTCTACCATTCTACTAATTTTGCCCTCATTTTATCATTTTTTTTTTGCGTCAGTATAATGTAAAAAATGTTTTGTGGATAAAATCCATCTAATTTTACTTATGCAAATAAAATTCACAGACATCAATTTGGAATATCGCATGTTTTCGATTTTAAAATTCATAAGATTCCAATTTCATTGGAATGGAATTTTATTTCAATTTCATTGGAATCGAATAAAGAATCATTTTTTTGGTATTTTAATGTCAATCGTCAACAGATCATTCGATGGCAGAATTCTAAGAAATACCTAGCGATCTTCTGCTTTCAATACGATTGAGTTTAATTGCTTGAAATTCCCATGTTGATCGTCGAAATTTGCAACTCTTACATAACATAGGTTTTCAGATGGTTTAACCTTAGTCATAGGTCATTTTCCGGTAGGCTTCATATCGTTATCGATTCGGTAGGCAATTCGATAAATTGCTTGAAAAATTTCACTGATCTGCTTCTCTGATAGTGTATGTAGCACAAAACCTCGATTTTATATCAATAAAGATAATTTAGGACTTGAAATCTTTTTTTTAATGTAGACAGAGGCTCACATAATATCATTGGCAGTTCTAACCAAGATTTCATCAGTTGCAGACGGGCACTTATTGAAGCTTTTTTCTTCATGTTATCAAACACACAAATTTCACAAATTCGGAACTCCAAATACGACTTTAATTTAATTATTCTTTTTGATCAAATTAAACAAACGAATCGATGAGTTGTTCGCCCTTGTTCAAACGAATTATTTTTTTTTTAAATTGATTTTTTAATCTTTCGTTTCTAGAAGATGATTGTGGTGACAAATAAAACTCTAGGTCCTAATTATTCTCCACAATTACTAAGTATGAGACTAATCATTTCTGTTTTATATTTAAGTTTTATATTAATAATAAATCCATCCATCAAAGATCAAGAATGGATGGCTTTAAGCGGAATTTTTGTTTTGATTTGTGTCATTATTCCATTGCTCTGTAAGGTTATCGGTTAGTATTGCCGATGGCGATTCGTTTCAAAAACCTCTGCTAAACAATTGAATTATATTCGATCATAGCGATAATCTATTGCCGAAGAAGACAAGCTCTCTCTTTGCTGACTTTTTTGGATCTATCCAAAACGACAACAATCGGAACGTTTTCATCGACATCGAAAGAAATCAAAGAATCGCCCATAATGACATCATCATCATCATCATCGAGAAAATGATAGTGAATTAGATTGGCAATGATCTCTTTTCTCCTCAATAGAAAAAGGATCAGATATTCTTGAATATTAGCGCGAATAGAATTACGTGCTTCTTGAACATCATCTAAGGATAGAACCAGTGTCAAAGAATAATTTTCAGCGACAGAGAGAGAGAGAGAGAGACCATCAGATCACAACATCGACACACACGCACAACACCAAACATTCATCAATCTTCATCGCGAGACATTTATGGGAAGAAAAGAGTCAACATTTACAATCTTCTGCAAGGAAAACAGAGAGAAAATTTTGAAGTCTAGATGACCATACAAAGCGAACGATAATCTCTCCTTTTTGCATATTCGAATCAAACTCCGCTATTTTCTTCTTCTCTCCCACATTCAACTGTGGATGCTATTTTAGTGTTTGGTTTCGTTGAAAATCTAACAAAAATTAACTCTATTTTTGTCATAATCTTTATCGAATCTTAATCACAATTTTTGAAGCGATGTAACCGATCATTTTTTTTCATAATTACAACGCCAGTATGATGATCTCTTGGATTGATGAAATAGTTTCGAAAATTCAATCTCGAATTGTTCCTAATCTTTTCATCTATTCTTTCCATGCCTTTCTTTAATTTTTAATCGCTTATTAAATGATCAAGAACAATCATCTTCAATCATGATCAATTCGTCACACCTTGAACATGTGTTATTCCGTGGCTTCGAAACTAATCTCAATTTTCAACCATGCTCGGATTGGAGCATTTCCAATCACTTTTTCATACAGCTCGCGAATCTATTCATTCTTTTGGCGTTATGTTTTTGTTGCACCGGCATCTATTCCCTTTTGTATTTACGTTCGATGATTCTGATCGCAAACCTTATCACCTTACTTTGGATTTGGTTAGTCTCGTGCCAAATCGATCTTCTCTTCTGGAATGGCTGCTTTGTTTTCATCAATGCCCTACACATCATTGTGATCCTTTGTAAATTACATCTATTCATTAGGTTAGTCATTACCAAAGTTAAGACCAAGCTTATTTAAATTGGATTTTTGTTACAAGATTTCCTCATGAAGTTGAGATGGCCTATCGTAATCTTTTTCAACCTTTAGGCGTTTCAAGATACAATTTCAAAAAACTATATTCATGCACCAGGTGTATCCAGATATTGAAGCCAAAAGATATTTATGCGATGGAAAATCAAACTATAATCGATAAACTTTCATTGATTCTAGCCGGCCGAGTTTCGGTCGTACGTAACGGTGTCACTTGTCATATAATTGATTGCTTTCAATTTCTCGAATCGCCAGAGTGGTTCGGAATGAATACTGCCGAAACATCACAGGTTTCTTTTATAGCGTTGGAGGAGTCGCAAATATTAGTCTGGAATCGAGATAAACTCAAACTTTCCATCAGTTCCGATCGATATCTTCAAACAATTTTGGACCACATCTTAGGAAAAGATATTGTTAAAAAATTAATGCTCTCTTTAGATATCGATTCTGCCATGGGTGTGCCTATTTCGGAGAAAACTAAATTGATGAAGACTAACTATAATTTAGATCATCAGATTCTTTCGTTGAATACTTTGAAAAGTAGGTTTTTGATTTTCGCCAATGTTATCCTAATAAATTTTAATTCATCTTCTGTAAAGACTCATCACAATGTTTCTGGAATCTCTCTTCGACGAATGCGATTGATCATCTCACTAATGATAATTCGGCATCGAATTTTCATCTCAATCATAACCCTCATCTTCATCCACAAGAATCCACATTATGATCGATTCAGTTCATAAAAAAACGCAATCTTTTTTTGAGAAAAATTTGATTTTTTTTTTTTTTGACTTGAAAAATTGAGAAAATTTTCAATTTTTTATGCTTTTTGAGCTTTATTAAATATGAGGAGCCATAATTCTTCAAAATAAGTTTTTTCATTATGATTTAATTTCATAATCCGTTATATGAAATCGATACGTCTAATTCTGTTGAATTAGCAAGAGAATTTTTGCCTGAAACCAACGAAAAAACATCTTTTTGATAGCAGAGAAAAGCCACCTTCTTTCTGAACAGCTGATTTCTCTCACCTCTCCATAATCATCAATTTTGTTTTGTTTATGTTGTTGTCGTCATCATCATCATCAACTTCACTTTTGATTTAATTTTTTTAATAAAAATTTATTTATTTTCGCTGTCAATAGTTAACATTATCGACATTCAAATAATAAAAAATTTGATGTGTTGTGAAGATACATGTGTTTATAGTGACACGTTTAGATAATCCAATACTATACCTGGAAAAAAAACTAAACCAAATGGAGACAGAAAATCAATCTGATTAGAGAAACAAGATAAGAAAATGTTTCAACGTAATTCTAGTGGGCTTTTGTTGGGGCCACCAAATCCAAGATCAGTATTAAGGATACGCGAGAAATATCTTTTTTTCTCAGTGATAATCGCATTCATGATTATCAGTTTGATTGCGATGACTTTTTTGCCAGAGCTTAAGACTAGTAATGTCATCCTACAATACATAAAACCAGCTGAATCTTTAGGACCGCAACTACTAGGTTTGGTACCCGATGATCGGCAACAAATAACTGCCGTTCTTCCACCGCCTAGATCAAGATTTGAAGATGAAGTTCGGTTGCGAGAGAAAATTCAACAACATTTCAATCTTAGTCAAGAAGCTGTGATACCAAAACCTAATATCCAGAATGAAAAAAGACAATCATCCGGTTCACATTCGGCGTTGATCGATAAGAGTTCTGATTTTTCTATTCGAAGATTAAAAAATTGGACATTGATGATAATGCCAGATGGCGAAGATTCTGATTCAGAAATACAGAAACGTCGTGAAAAAGTGAGAGAGATGATGATTGTTGCTTGGGACAGTTATCGTAAATACGCTTGGGGCGAGAATGAATTGAAACCGATCTCTAAAAAAGGCCATTCTCCAGGAATTTTCGGCAATACAAAACTAGGTGTTACCGAATCGAATTTCGTTGCATTATCTGCCTACGATTTCTAATTTTTTTTTCTATTAGGTGCCACAATCATCGATGGAATGGATACATTGTTCATTATGGGTTTGATGGATCGTTTCAATGAGGGACGTGATTGGATTGAGAAAAATTTAGATTTCACCAATATCAAATCAGAAATGTCAGTGTTTGAAGTTATTATTCGTTACGTCGGTGGACTACTAACTTGTCATGCATTCACCAACGATAAAATATTCTTGAAGAAAGCAATCGAAATTACAAATTTGATGTTGCCTGCTTTTGATACACCGACTGGTGTGCCGCATGCCCTAATCAAACCAGCATTAGGATCGAGCCGTAATTATGTCTGGGCATCGCAAGGGAATTCGATCCTTTCGGAGATCGGTACTCTTTCACTAGAATTCAGTTATCTTAGTGCATTGACTGGTGATCGAACATACTACAATCATATCGATCGTATTCGGACGTTGCTAGATTCTTTAGAGAAACCAGAAGGACTCTATCCTAATTACATTAATCCAAGGACCGGAAAATTCGGACAAAGTATTATCAAAAAATCGATTATACCCGCTGAATTCATTTATTCTCATAAAATTTCCTAGAACATATTTCTGTTGGTGCACTTGGCGATAGTTTCTATGAATATCTTTTAAAATACTGGCTGATGTCTAACAAACACGACACGACCTCCTTAAGAATGTATAATGAAGCTGTCGAAGCGATTGATAAAAGATTAGTACAAAAATCTCCCGGAAATCTAGTCTATCTTGCTGATCTTCGTTACGAACGAATTGAACATAAAATGGGACATTTAGCTTGTTTCGCTGCCGGAATGTTTGCCTTGGGAGCAAAAGAACAAGCTCATAATCAAGAACGTGCTGAGCATTTTCTACAGCTCGGTACCGAAATTGCTAACACTTGCCATGAATCTTATGTTCGCACGAAAACTAAAATTGGCCCCGAGAATTTCTGGTTTACCGGTACTTTAGAAGCAGAAGCCGGAAAGTATGTTTCGAATGAGCTTTTTTTTCGTTGCGATCAATTTCATAGCCTTTTATTTCATTCAACAGAAAAAATGAAATGTATTATATTCTTCGACCAGAGGTAATTGAGGGCTGGTTTTATCTTTGGCGATTGACTAAGAACCCAAAATATAGACAATGGGCATGGGATGCTGTGGAAGCTATCGAGAGGAATTGTCTTGTGCCAGATCGAACCGGTTATTCTGGAATCAAAAATGTCAACGATGAGAAAGTTCAACATGATGATGTGCAGCAGAGTTTTTTTCTCGCCGAAACTCTCAAATATCTATATCTTATATTCTCTGATGATCAATTGATCCCATTAGACCAATGGGTAATGAATTCAGAAGGCCATCCATTGCCAATCAAAAATCATAATCCAGCCTATACAATTGAGAATTCCGATGAGAAACAAATTCGATAGCAACCAGAGAACAAATGCAGACCCAAAGTACAAAAACTATGTGCCTAATGTTTTGTTTCTTTTCTAATCCAATCCTGTCCAAATCATTTGCTCATCGTTGTTCTCATCTCGAATTTGATCCAATCCATCGAAACGATATTTCTTCAATTCAATTATTCTGATTTTATCTGCTTTGTTAAAATTCTCTTTGTAAATATGATTTCCTTCTTCACAACTTCTTTTTTGCGCATTAAAAAAATTGTCCAATCCAATATAATTTAAATCATTTTGAAAATTTCAAAAAATGAACAATTCAAATCTCGTTTTTTTTTTCTGGTGCCATCTGTTTCTGGTTTTATCGCAATGTGTGCCAGTTTCGATTGGATCGAATAAAAATTTAGGAAATCTTTTGAATTAGGATAAAAATCTTATTGCTTCTTTTCCATCAAAAATTCACATATTTGTGCTGATTTCTATATTAAAATCTTCAGAGATTGGTAATTTAAATTCATTGTTAAGATAATTTTGATTTGATATCGATCTATTCATTTGGAATAAATATCGAACAAAGATTAGAAACCTTAAATATTGTTTCATCAATTTGGTCCATGGTGATCAGCTATCGAACTGCGATATCATTATGCTTTAATTGTTCTTTCTCTAATTTATCCCAATGGAGATTAATGAAGTTCCATTTCAGTAAAGATTTGGATCTTTGAATCTCCGCATATCAAATTTAATAAAAGGGTGCATCAGTATTATCAGCATCTTAGAAATGAGGTTATCAGCTGATGAGTTCCGCTTTGATTGTAGTCAATCGGATACAGGCCAAAATTATCTATCGGTTACAGACAGTCTTCAGTTATGTCGGATGATGAAAAATGATAATGTCCATTAATTGTTGGACTATTCGAAATCAGATTAAAGGCCATATTAACGGTAATGAATAGCTGTAAAATCATTTAGTTAAAGTAATCGTAATAAAAAACCAAACATCAATGAAAATGATTGATACATCGACAATTGAATTGATTAATCTGAGTGAATCGAAATTATTCTTTTATCGTCAATTTGTCGATTGTGTCAATGTAAGCATTTTAGACAATACTGTAAGACCCTAAAGACAAATTCTTTCTTCTCAACAGTGTCCTTTGATTCAGTCTTCTTCGGTTTCTGCGAGCGAAAATCGTACAATCAAATTACGAAGTTATTTTGATCAAAATTATGTTATCACTCAAAAAAACCAAACTTTTTGGAATCCAATAAATGTTTCGAGTTTTTGTAATCTATGCGAATCATCGTGTGAGAAATCGTTCATAGCTCTTCGAGATAAAGCTGAATTTCGATTGATGTAAGTTTGGACGTTCAACTAAAAGAACTATAAGAATGAAGAAACAATTTAATTTCCAATTCAAGAATTGATAATAATCTGAATTGTCACCTTGATGTCCTGAATTATGGTCAAAATCAATGGCTTAATGCTTCAATTGTGATCATAATCTTCTTGGCTTTATTTTCGTCCATAGTTTACGGTCACGATCGCTTAGATGGATTTTGGAAACGTTTCATTCGATCTGAATCGCCAACAATGATCGATTCACCAACATCAACAATCGCAATCAATCCGAATTCTCCAACGATTCCGGTTAGTTTAGTTTCGAAACGTTTCCATTCGATCGACTCTTTTCGAGGGTGAATAAACAAGAGAATAAATGAGAATGGGAAACAGTGATTATTTCCGAATTTTTTTCTAGAATGACGATTTTGTTGATGATTTTTGTCAACTATGGTGCTGGCAACTTGACATCGTTAAAACACGTACCATGGGATGGGTTCAATTTGGCTGATTCAGTTTTTCCCTTTTTCATTTTCATAATGGGATCAACGATTGCAGTCAGGTTTCCATTCCTTAACGATTAATCCGCAGAACGATTAATGTTTTTTTCGCAATAAAATTTTTAAAATGTGTTTGACAGTTTTCGAAACATCTCTACCATCAATGAGAATCGATCCAAAATAATAACCAGAATCCTCAAGCGCTCGATGAATCTGTTTGTCTTAGGAATCATCATCAATTCTATCGGCTCCGGTAGTTGAATTGACTATTAATATTCTTCTAATTTTCTTTCTCTTGAAGCCGATATAAAAACTATAAGAATTCCTGGCGTATTGCAGCGTTTTGCCTTGTCGTATGGAATCGTCGCTTTAACTCAATTGGTCACTGTCAATCTCATAACTTCATCATTGATGCCTAGATGCCTGAATTGCTTCAAATTATGGCCACAATACGCTCTAGCTTCAATAATGTTATTTATTTATCTTTATTTCACTTTATTCTGGCAATTCGATCAAAATTGTCCCATCGGTTATATGGGCCCTGGAGGCTTATACGACAATATCTCATATCCTTTTTGTATTGGAGGTGCTGCACATAAAATCGATGAAATTATTTTCACAAAAAATCATTGCTATCGAAATAATTTTGGTGGTGTATTGTACGATCAAGGACTATTTAATCTGTGGCACGATCCTGAAGGGCTTCTCGGAACAACTACTTCAATAATTTTGACGGTAATAGGTCTTCAAGTTGGTCATACTATACTTCATAATATTCAACCTTGGGCTCGTTTTAGAAGATTGATCAACATTGTTGTAATATTAGGTTCGAAAATTTAAATTCGTTTGAAATTCTACGATTTCTCCCTTTGATTATTCTTTTTTACGAATAGCTATTGCCGCATGCTTTTCGGTTTTTGTCTTACGGATTCCGATCAACAAAAATCTTTGGTCATTCAGTTTTGTTGCATTGAATGGATGCTTAGCTACATCAATTTTTATTATATTTCATTATCTGATTGATCATCGTAAAATTTGGCCCAAAGGCTATCCATTGAATTATCCAGGACAGAATTCAATAATGCTCTATCTGGGACATGAGATCGCCAATGATATGTTTCCATTCAAATTAGCTAGTTCCTATTCAAGTCATATTGGTTATTTGGCTCAAGATCTTTTCTCCACTGCTATTTGGTGGATAATTTCTTGTTGGATGGCATCCAAACAAATATTCATTACAGTTTGATTCGACTAGGAATATTTAAATTTACAAAAAGATGATGACGATGATTTCTATGCGAATGATTGATGAAATTTCCATTGTTTTAATTAAAAAAAATGAACATATTAATCATTTTTGTTGCTCGAGATCTTGTTGCTCAAGATATTGATCCCATTTTTTCATACGTTCCTCGATTTCTTCTTCAGTTTCTTGAACTTTATATTTAGTTTTACCATCCCAGAGATGCGAATCAAGTTTTCTTCCGGCAAAAAATCTACCATTCATTAATTGAACACATTTATCAGCATCATCGAATTCTTTGAAAGTGACCATAGCAACACCTTCAGGATGAAGATCGAAAATTTCAACTTTCTTAACAGGACCACATTTTTCTTCACATTCCTCTTGAAGATCAGACTTATATTCTAAAATTAATTTAGGATCTTTCTCAAAAATTTTAACATCGAACATATTTTTGATAACGACAACTTTTTCATTTTTAGACCTCTCACCGGGAATTTTGTCTGGACGCCAATCGAATAATTTATCCATCTTTTTCTTTTGTTTTTCTTTATCTTTTCGATTGGTTTTCTTCTTTTTAGGCTTCTTCGAGGGATCATATTCCCCTTTTAAAGAAAATTTGGCCCTTTCGACCTTGATAAAATGATCACGATAGAAATAACCATCGAGAATTTTCAACGCCAGCTCAACAGACTCAGTTTTTATGTAGCAACATCGACCATCACCTTTGGGCATCCCACATTCATCAAGATAGAGTTTAATTTTTAGTTGACCACTTGGGAAGATATTCGCAAAAATTGAGAATTAATTTAAAAATTATCAGCATTATCACGATCTTACCGATCATCTTTCATGATTAGGCCGCATTTTTTCATCAGTGTGATGAACTCATCTTCGGTGATATCCATCGGCAAATTCGAAACATAAACATTGGTATTGTGTTTCTCTTCGATTTCGAACCACTGTGGAGGCTGCTGTTCATTTTTTCTTTTCCGATTCAAAGTCTGTACACTCGATTGAGGCTCTTTGTCGATGTTTGATTCAGTTTTTGAGTCCGATTGATCAATTTCAACAATTTTTTCGGGATCCTCATTTCTGGTTTCGCTTGAGATCACATTTGTAATCGCATCGAATTTATTATCAACACTAGTCTGGTCGAATTGTCCATATTGAGATAGATAAACAGCAATAAAATCATCGTTGATCTTAGGGAACCATGCTTTTTTCTGAGCATCCCACTCGTATTGAGTGCCATCGATAGAATAATTTGACGTTGTCACATCGGAATTCGATTCTTTTCTTTGAGCTTCCAACGCTTCTTGGCGAAGTTGAAATTCAAAATCATCATCATCACCAGCATCAATATTTTTCTCCATGGTTTAGCTAGCACCGAAAAAATTTCCAAATTAATTATTCCGTTGAAATTATTAGTCTTAAAAGACTATTTTCCTACTATTATCTCTCATTACTTTATCGAAAAATGAGATGAGATCCAAAAAATCAATCAAATTTCAGAATTTTTGCAATATTTTACAATCTAATTTAGAGATCCATTCATATACACTGTTCCATATCTAAGAAAAAGTTTGGTTTTTGATTAGTGAAATATTTACATTTTTGAAACATAATTTATAAATTTTAGCTAAATTTAGCTTCCATATCAATGCTTCATTTTGATGATAATCAGTAGATTGGCTTTGTTTCGTTTTTCTTCGCTTCGAATGTTTCGTTTAAACCTAACAACTCAATAATCGAATCAAAGTTATCCAAGAGCAACATTGATTTATTTTAGTAATGTCATCTGTATTAGAAAAAATCTCCATTCTTTATGGATCGGAAACCGGTAATTGTCAAGATCTCTCCAAAATGGTTGCCTGGTCGATCTCGAGATTGGACCCATCGATTTCGATCGAATTTATGGCCTGCGATGAATATCCAATCGATCGATTGATTGAGGAACGTTTCATTTTGTTCATTTGTTCCACAAGCGGACTCGGTGATGTGCCATTAAATATGAAATCATTTTGGAAATTTCTATTGCGAAAAGATTTACCAAGAGGTGTTCTTTATGATCTCTCATTTGCTATCATCGGTCTTGGAGACTCCTCATATAAACACTATAATTTTGTTGCCAAAAAACTTTTGAAACGATTGTTGTATCTTGGAGCCGAGAACGTTCTCGAATTTTGTCTTGGTGATGATCAACACGAACATGGTCCATTTTATACAATTGATCCTTGGCTAGAAAAATTTTATCAAATGCTTAGTCCTTCAAATAAATTTGATCCAAGTGAATCATTCACAAGATTGATCAACTCAAGCTTTGTCGTCAAATCTCTTCGATCAGAATCAAAAAACGAGCTTGATGAAGAGATCGAAAATATCAACGGTTTCGTTGATGATTCAATCAAAACGGGTTATCATCCATTAAAGCCTTATGAAGCTGTAGTTGTTGAGAACAAAAGAATGTCGACAGAAGATCACTTTCAAGATATCCGTTTGATAAGTCTCGAGCTTGAAGTTGATATGCACTATGATGTGACCGATATTTGTGTGGTATATCCTGAGAACTCTGCAGAAGATGTGGATAGATTTTTGGATCTATTCAATAAAAGTGACAAAGAAGATGCGTTTAGGATCGATCCTAATGAAATCGTCCGGATCACTTTAGATACTAATCGACATAATTGGATTCCTAAATCATCGTACTATTGGAGAATAGTGAACAAACCGATTATGATTCAAGAAATTATCACTAAATATTTCGACATCAATGCGATACCTAAACGATCATTTTTCGATCTTTTCTATCGTTTCTCTAGAAATGATTTGGAACGTGAGAAATTGAAAAGTTTCGCGACTGGTTTCGATCTAGAAGATCTAAACGAATATGTCAATCGACCAAAACGAACAATTCTAGAGGTGATGAGTGATTTTCCATTCACTACACCATATGTACCGATAGATTATCTTTTCGATCTGATCCCATCGATATCTCCACGTTCCTATTCCATCGCCAGTTCACCATCACACTCAACATCCTTACAAATTCTTTATGGAGTTGTGATTTACAAGACTCGATTGAAAAAACCTCGTCTCGGACAATGTACGAACTGGATGGTCAGACAAAAACCGAATCATTCGAAATTATCAATTTATTTCCGTCCAGGAAGTTTCGTACTGCCTTCTCCCACCACACCAATCATAATGATTGCTGCCGGCCTAGGACTTGCTCCATTTCGTGCTTTCATTCTCGAACGAACACACAACGAAGAATCTGTAGATTGTAATTATCTTTTTTTTGGATGCCGAAACAAAGACAAAGATTATTTCATTGAGAAAGAATTCGAGAAATTAATCGCAGCAAATATGCTTCGAATCTATCCAGCGTTTTCTCGTCAAGATCCTCAACAAAAAATCTACGTACAGGATGTCGTCTGGATTCATCGTGATCTTATTTTCGATCTTTTGTTCGAGAGAAAAGCAAACATTTATGTTGCGGGTAAATCACAGCAATATCCAGATCTAGTACGCGAAATATTGGCAAGAATTTTCAAGGATAAATTCGATACCGATAATACGAATCTATCACATTACGATGATATTGTCGATAAATTTGTACGAGAAAAACGAATTCAATTCGAGTGTTGGTGATTCTCGATGCAAGGCGATTGTTTAATTCACATAATTGTCGAGTTTACTTTAATTTTTAAAATCTTTTTGAATATTAAGCCTATCCTAGAGTCTAGGACCTAGAAACAAAAATCTCTAAATTCTTAGTCATCACTAAGATGATGCAATAATTTGGAACAAAATCCCAAATGACCGCATCTCTAGGTTTAAATAGTAATCGTTTTTTGAAACATGTGAAAAAATTGAATATTTTTTAGATTTTTTTTTCAAAATTCTCCTCTATGGTTGATATAATTTGATGTTTGTTTATAATCTAAATCCTAGCTGAAACGAGAATAAGCTTAGCCGCTCTGAAATAAATCAGAAACAAGAATGAAATTCAATCTCAAAACATTTATGTTGAGATGTTTGAGACTTTCATCTAAATCGCAACGGATTTCTCTGATTAGAAGTTATAATTATCTTTCAATTGCATCAAGAAATCAATCAAATTATACGATTATCAATAGACTAAATCGAAATTCGTGGCGAAAATTTTTCAGAACGACAAATTTATGGATTTTATCCTATTTCATTAGCGTTGCATTCTATTCGTATTGGAAGAATTTCAAGATATCACAATGTGCGATCGAGAAGCACAAAAGACTTCGACCGAATAACCGTGAAGAGCTTGAACTTTTTAAAGCAATCCGTCAAAATAATCTAAAAAAAGTAGATGAATTACTTAAAAACAATTCAGATCTCGATGTCAACGCCAGACACACTCTTGGTTGGACACCGTTGCATTTAGCTGCAATACTTGGCCATGCGAAAATCGCCAAACGATTGCTTGATGCTGGTGCAGATCCGGACGCAATCGATGAATTCTCGAACGCCGGTCAAATAGCATACGAGAATCGACTAAATTTTTATGACGTGAAAAATGTTCGTGAGCAAGAATTCAGCAATCTTCTAGCGAACAATGTTTCATTTTTGGGTACAACTGCCTTACACTACGCTTGTCTCGCAAGTTCAATCGATACTATTCAAATTCTTATGACCCACAATGCTAATCCTAATCTAGAGAATGAATTCGGCCATAAACCCATCGATTATCTAGATGATTTTGATCCAAACATTGCACCTTTGATACCGGAAATGCAAAAATATTGTTTGGAGTACGGAAAATATATCGAGTAAGATCCTAATTTATGACGCAAACAAAAATTTGTTTAATTTGGAAAAAATTTAATCATTCAGAAAACTAAAAATGGAAAAACGTCGTAAATTTCCATTGGAGCAACGATTAAAAGATGTGATAGTAGGACAAGATGGTGCCATAGCTCTAGTCTCAGCAACTATTCGTCGTAAAGAGAATGGTTGGATTGATTTCGATCATCCACTTGTGTTCTTATTTCTGGGTTCCTCTGGACTCGGTAAAACTGAGCTAGCGAAACAAGTAGCTAAATATCTCCACAACAATCAAACAAAAGGTTTCATTCGGATCGATATGAGTGAATATCAAGAGAAACATGAGGTGGCTAAATTTATTGGATCTCCACCGGGATATATAGGCTATGATCAAGGTGGACAACTAACCAAAGCTCTTACACAATGTCCTAATGCTGTGGTATTGTTCGATGAGGTAGAAAAGGCTCATCCAGATGTTCTGACTATTATGCTGCAACTATTTGATGAGGTTGTTCCAATTAAATGATATCCAAACCAAAAAATTATGATTTTTTCAATCGATAGGGCCGATTGACGGATGGTCAAGGAAAGACAATAGAATGTAAAGATGCCATCTTCATAATGACATCGAATTTGGCTAGCGATGAGATCGCTGAATACGGAACGAAGTTACGAAGAGAAGGAGAGGAATTAGTCAAAGCTCAGCATAGTGGGAAAATTATTAACGAAAAAGAAACTGAAAACTTGGAAAAGGTTGTTATTTCGAGATATTTCAAGGATCAAATCGTTCGCCCAATACTTAAACGTCATTTCAAACGTGATGAATTTTTAGGCAGAATCAATGAAATGGTTTAAAACTCTTTGAGCTCTAAAATTGAGATTTTTCAACGTTTGAATCTGTTTTAGGTGTATTTTCTGCCATTCTCACGATCCGAGCTTCATCAATTGGTTTTGAGAGAATTAAAACTCTGGTCTCAAAGAGCAGCTGAACGACATAAAATATCTATGACATGGGATAGCAATGTGATTGGTATTCTTGCGAACGGTTACGATGTTCATTATGGTGCCCGATCGATTAAATATGAAGTCGAACGGCGTGTGATAAATAAAATTTCGAATGCTTACGAGAATGGTTTCGTTCGAACTGGTGCAAAAATTCATGTGGTCGTTTCGGATGATGGTGAAGAATTGAAATTAGGCAAATTAGATGTCGACGATAAGAAAGCGATCAAGATCAACAGTAATCAGAATGAAATGAACCAAGATGCTAAACTGAAATTGTTGATTGAGAATCCAGACAATAAGTGATCTCAGAAAATAATCAAATAGAGTGCGCCCATCTGTTTGATGGTCATATTGGTCATGCATCTTCTTGTTCCGGTAGAGGTATCGATATGTTTTGTCCAACGAAAACATAATCGTATGAAAGTCTATTCAAAAGCTATAGATTGAAACAAATCGCTTTTGTATTTTTGAACCTCGATTCAAATAAAAAAATCAATTTCAATAATACTTTTAATGTGGCTGGTGTTGTTCCAAATCTAGCGGCGATGTTTCTTAATGTCTCAGTACTATCTTCTACGACGTAAATCCGATTGGATCGAATTGATTGTTGCTGTTCTCGAACGTCACTCGAATCAGTCTGGTCGTTTAGCTTAACTGAATCATTGTAATTCAATCGCTTTTGTTGCTGTTTGATTACTTTCATAGGATACATTTTTTCATCTTTATTTTCATCATCGGTGTTGATGTTTTTGATATTTTTGCTCTGAAGAAAAAATCTAAAAATTTTCTTCTCAAGCAATGTTGACATTTTTTTTTAATCTCGTTTCTGATTGTTTCTATCACCGTCCATTTGTAAATTATTATCTGTTTTAAAAATCTTTGCAATAAATGCAAGTTTGTCAAACTTTTCTCTTTCCCTATTGAAGATATCAATAGATTAGATTAGATATAGTTTTATTCAATTATTATCATTAGAGAAGCGATTTGTTTGAGAAAAAAACAATCGCAAAGGTGAATAGAGAACAATTGAATCAGATTTCCACAATTGAATCTGAATTGTATAATAAGCTAATCTCTATGAAACGGTAACATCCGTTTAAGAAAGATTTTGAATAAAAAAAAAATATTTTCCATTTCAACACAACAGCAAAAGCTTAGGTTCAAATAGCTCTGTGAGACAATAGTCGAAGGAAATTCGAAAAAGAAGTTTTAGTGTTATAGATTCTAGTACACGCTCGAATTTCTCCGACAGAACGAATTGTTGTTTGATATTGTCAATTCTTCTTGGCAATTGATTGACTTAATCTTTTAAAATCAAAAACAAAATGAATGAATACATCAAATTTCCTTACAATCTATTATCGCATTATGAAGATTTGAATGAATCGATCCGATTCTATAATGAATTCAATGAAGAAAATTATCTCAAGCTCTACAGTTTCGCGATTGTTTACCATAAAAATACAAGTCTTTCTGATCTATTAATCCGAGAATTTCTTGAAAATATCGATGCAGATCTCATCACAAGATATCAAACTTATGTTTCGAAGAAATTTTTCATACCTGCTTTAGTCTATCATGCTACACTCGATTTCATACCGGATCCAAACGATCACTTGAACGAAACACGATTTAGTAAAATTAAATTATATTTGAATTTTCTTTTAAAGAAAATTTTGCATAAATTTTTAGTCAAAAGAATCTTTGTCACTAGAATCTCACTTGAATCGAAAATCGCAAAAATCTACAATGATATTTTGGATTTTTTTGGACTAAAATTCAATGACTACTTCATTGATCTAAGATCGATTTGGATTGATTCTTTTTTCGCCGAATATGATCCAGATTACAAAATTCGTTATTTACTTTCAGATTATGCTATCGATTCTAATGTTTTTGAAAAATTTGAACAACGAAATGAGGCTATATTATCAACACGTGAATTAGATTCAAAAGAATGCATTTTGAGACCGGAAATTTGTAAAAAACTCCAATCCACGTGCGAAATTCCATGCGAAAAAAAGTTCGAAGAATATTTTGAGCCGCTTGATCATGTCAGTTCTATCACACCCATTCTCTATGCCACGGACCCGATAGAATTTGAGGATGAAGATACATTCCCATATGTTAGATACTCATCTACTGAGAAATTATATTTTGAACTTATCGATAAAGAATCATTTTACGAAGCAACCCTGAACGATCTCGCAAAACCTCTAAACTCTCTAACTCATTTTTGTGATTGTGGTAATTTAAAATGTCCAGGATGTTATGAGCGTTGCATTCGATGTCGTGAGAAAAAATGCTTTTTAATTTGTCGTAAGAAAGCATTCTATGATCACCAGGATTTGTTCCGACAATCTAATTCGCTTGATCAGAAACATATCGATCGTGTCATGACCACCAATGGAAATAAGAAGAAAAACAAACAATTTAATCAAACTCCAATGACATTAAACCAGCAGGAAGAAATTGATGAAGATAATGAATTGAAGCTTTAGGTTGCTTATTATAGATATTAAAAATCTACAAGAATTTTTTCTATGAAATTAAATCAAATCATCTTCTGTATCATGTAGTCTTGAATCTAAAAAAAACAATTCAGACTATGTAATTCAAAAATATTTGCTATTTAGCTAAAATTAGTATCATTTCATCTGATGATAGTATGACCTCACTGTTTTGGAGATTTATGGGATTTTCATCGCTTAATACTAATTAAAATTTAATTTAATTTAATTTGAATCAGTTGTTTCAAATTCTTTTTTTTTTTTTTTTCGTTACTGAAATCTGTGGACGCTCTTTCTATGAAGACTCTCTCGAATCGAGGAGCTATATTGACAAATTATTTCCCATTCTCGTTTAGGTTTCGTTCGTTTCATTTTGTTTGCGTGTGTTTTGTTCTTCGCCTATTTTCGGTTTGATTTTATTTTGATTTCTAGTTTCGTAGAGAATCCAATGATATTAGATCAACGATCCAATCAGATTAAATTTCGATGATTTGAATCTCAAATTGTCTAGTATTTTATCATCATATAAACGGTTTGTAATAGAATTTCTTGAATTTTTTTTTCCTAATCAAAATTAATCTAGATCTATTCTTCCTCTTGATTTAGATCAAAATCGAGCAAATTCTCAGCAAATGTGTGATCAAAAAGGTGTAGATATACGTTTTTGAATATTGGGTTTCGAAAGCTTGGAACAATGAATGATCTTGAAGAAAGGAAATCATTCTTGGGAAATTAAAATCTCTTAGCAAGTCTAAAAGATAATCTTAGATAATCTGTGATCTCGATGTTTTTATGCTTTGCTTCATAAATGGAAAAAATGAATCAATTCTATCAATAAAGCTAACATAGATGGTTTTTGTCGCCTCAAAAGACAAAATTACCGAATTTCATCGTTTGTTTAAGAAGAACAGTGAAATTATAGATGAGTTGCTTTTAAAACCATTGTGATCTAGTGCCTTTGCTCGTAGATGAAAACAACATTTTTCAATCATAATTTTCTTATTATTATAAAAAATCTTAGACCCAAAGTATTTTGCAATAAAACTATCTGCGAAATTCCGATCGGTTTTTTTTCGTAATTGCAAAAATTCATGTCGATCCAATGACATCGAATTCATCATCAACATCATCATCGAGATTAAGATCGATCACTGTGGAAAATTCTTTAGATGAGGAGAATAACTTTCAAAATCAAATTTTTGACGATCTAAATCGAATTGAAACGATCTCGAACGAGACCAAAAGAATGCGATCAAAACGAATGGTCAATGTGTTGATTTGTTCTGGCCGTCGTCATTCACTTGTGAATAATTATCTGGTCAAAACAAAGATTTTGATGATATATAATCTGAAAACTTATTGTATTGATTGTTCTTTGTTTCACAGATGGTATCCAAATCATCGAAACCTTCTCTTTTCCATGCAATTGTGGTGATTTTTTTGGAATTTTTCGCATGGGGCCTTCTCACATTACCAGCGATAACTGTTCTGAATCGAACATTTCCAGAACAAACATTTTTGATGAATGGTTTAATAATGGGCATCAAAGGATTTCTCTCTTTTTTGAGCGCTCCACTAATCGGCGCATTATCAGACCTATGGGGACGAAAATTTTTTCTTTTAATCACTGTATTTTTCACTTGTCTACCGATTCCATTTATGAATTACAATCCAACGTAAGAATTTAGATCGTTACCGATTTTTTCTTGAATTTGTTCATATTATTATTTTTTTTATTCCGCTTGAAGATTGTATTTCGGCTTAGTCATCATTTCCGGTATCTTTTCGGTCACTTTTTCGGTCATTTTTGCCTACGTCGCCGACATCACTGAAGAACATGAACGTAGTCATGCCTACGGCTGGGTGACCGCAACTTTTGCATTAAGCTTGATCACAAGTCCAGCGTTGGGAGCATTTATTTCAACAACACTGAATGATGATAATCTAGTCATATTAATAGCTACAATCGTTGCAATATTCGATTTCATTTACATCCTATTTTTGGTACCAGAATCTTTATCCGAAAAACTTCGACAAAAAGTTGTCAGCTTCTGGGAATCCGCCGACCCATTCTCGTCAATCAGAAAAGCTGGCAAAGACCGAATGATTTTGATTCTTTGTGTTGCAGTGTTTCTTTCATATCTTCCAGAAGCAGGCCAATATTCTTGTTTTTTTGTCTATCTTAAATTAGTTATTGGCTTCTCGCCGATTCAAGTTGCATCTTATATTGCATTAATTGGGATCACATCGGTTCTTGCTCAGGTATTTTAAAATATTTTATATGCAATTCAAATTTAAAATCGCATTCCCTATCGATTGCATTAGACTGTTTTATTGGATGTATTTATGAAAAGATTTGGTTCTAAAAATACAATCATGATTGGATTGATAATGGAAATGATGCAACTGATTTGTTTCGGTCTTGGCTCCAGTCATTGGATCGTTTGGACTGCTGGTATAATTGCTGCAATTGGAACAATAACTTATCCATCGATCAGTGCCTATGTTTCCACCTATGCGGATGCCGATAAACAAGGCCTTGTTCAAGGGATAATCACTGGCATCCGAGGCCTATGCAATGGTCTTGGTCCATTCTTTTTCGGATTGATATTCAACTTGTTTAATGTCAATCTCTTGCGAACACAATCAGACACATCAGATTTCGATTCGTCTTCAGGTATACTGAGCAGTGTCGCTCAATCGCAGCCAATATTGCATATAAGTCCGCCTATCAATCAGAATCGTTCTCTATTGATAAATTTCATCAATTCAACAACCAATCAGTATTTTCATTCGACCACAGAACAAATCATTCCAGGTCCGCCATTTCTCTTCGGTGCTCTATTCGTCCTTTCTGCTATATTGGTTATGGCATTCGTTCCTGAACTCATTCAATTACCTCCACAGTGTTCCTCAGAGGAGAATTATATCAGTGGCGGGGCGTATAAGCCTTGTAGAATTGTTTCGCCGGCACATAATCCTCGTCAAAGTATTAATAAATATTATTACAAAAACATGCGACATCATCAAACATCGACGAACGACAAAGACGAGCACAATCAATATCGCTCCATCGAAGCTATCAATAGTGATCATGATAGTGGGGATTTTAAACGAGTGAATTCTATGTACATCAATAGCCATCAAAGACATAGGTCTATCATTGTAAATAATGATAATGATGGTGAAGATGAGACTGATGAGAATCTAGATTACCTAATTGAAAATAATTACTCAAAATCATCTAGTATTCGTTTACCTCGTTCATCGAAGCCAGCATCATTATGTTCGTTTTCTTTTTCTTCGCTCGCATCATCATTAGATGAAGACGATGATGAAGATAAAACTGATCTCGATATAAAACAGAAATTAATCTCTTTACCACCTGTATTAGATGATAATTGTGAAGATTTAAAAAGACAACTAATTGATAACGAAAATTTTACGCAATTATCCACTAACTCATCACAATTGAACAGTGAAAATCAAGACCAATTCTCTTATGATCTTAATTCTCAAAAATCGAATCAATTTCATGAAACCATTGTAAAATCGACGGAAGACGGAGGATATCGTACAACGATGACATCGCAACCAAAAACCATCACTGCAATTAAAACGACCGCGGCCACCATTCAACATCGGCCAGTCGCATTCAGTTTGAGTGCTAACGGACGTTTAGGTATCGATGAAAGCGATGTGAAATCATCAAAAACTCCAAATCAATCAACAATCATGGCTAGATCTTTCTGTAGTCTTCAACAATCGTTTCGATTGCAATCTTGAAAGTCATAAAATTTTGTCCACAATCGCAATGATTTGTTCACTTCTGAATTTCTATATCTCGATGCTATGAGACTTATTTGTCGTCCGGTGATGATGTAATTGCGATCCATCAGTGAAAATTTTAAAGCAATTTAAACTTTCACATACTGTGATTTTTTCTTTTGATTTAATCTTGAATTTTTTTTTTCTATTTTTCTCAAGTAATTTATCTCTGATATTCTTGATATATTTAGATTCAATGAAAAACGAATTTAAGTTTCGATTTGAATTCTCTACGATTCTCATCCCTTTTTTTTAACAATCATCTCTTTCTTTCTTTCTTTTTTTTTTTTTTTTTTTTTTGATTTTATTCTTTTTTTTCTTGAAAAATTGTTAAACAGTCTATGATTTCTATCAAATAGATACCAAAACCTTTTTAAAATTCTTTTCAAATTTACCTACGCCTAGTAGAGATTCTTGACAGATATTCAACTCTTTGGCTTAACAAAAAAAAAAAAAAAAGTTCTTGTGAATCCAATAGTCTAAAAGAACCTCTGATCTTGAATATTCGGTGATTATTGTTGTTACATCATATTCAAATTATTAACACTGTTAATCTTGATCTAAATAATCTAAAGATTACCAATAAAAATTTTAAACCAACTTGCAGTCAACAATTCGGCTTGCATTGAAAAAATTTTTGCATTTATTTGGATCAAAACTAAAAGAAGAGAGAAAGGAAGTGAGAGTAGGGAAGAATGGTTGTATTGAAAATTCTAAAAAAATAAAAAAAAAACTATTCTCAAAATCTATATGGCTGTGTACAAATTTGATGAGATTTTTTTTTTGTCGAATTCTAAGTCTCGGGAATCTATCCATTGCGTTCGCATTTCGTTCATTGACTTCATCCTCAATAGAATTCTTCCGATCGGATTGATTGTGGCGAATGTTGATATGGATTATAGGCTATGGCCGGTGGCATCATCATCATCATCGATTGCTTTCCCAATTGTTTAGTTTGTTTACTCGCTAACTTTTTCAGATTACTTTTGTTGATTTTAAGATTGTTACCATTCAAACCATTCATTAATAATCTACCACGAAGATTGCTGTTGTTGTTGTTGTTTGTCGTCTCGATCGAAGGCGAATATGATGAGCTTATCGAAATCGGTTTGATTGCCGTTGATGAATTGGCCGTTAAGGGCATCAATGGATGATTTTGATTATTATGATGATGATGATGATGTTGGCTATGCTGTTGTTGTTGTTGTTGTTGTTGTTGTTGTTGTTGGTGCTGCTGATTCTGTGATGAAGATGATGACGATTGATGTGATTGTGTAGATTGTGGTGCCGGTAGAGATAGAACCGATTGAGTTTGATGTGCGCTCGAACAATAATGACCGCTTCGATCATGATTGCTGCAAACACCTGGACAAACGCCGCCACCATTACCACAATTATGATGAGCTGTGGATGATGACGATGAAAATGGTAACAATTTTCGAGCTACGATTCAACGATAAACGAGAATCATAGGGCGAATAAAAGCTTCCAATGTCAATTTTGTATGGATCATAATCTTCGATAATCACTGGTTCGTGTTCGACAATCTTTTCGTCCGAGGTTTTCATCCATAAAATTGATGAGCCGAAACAAAGAAATAAAACAAACGAAATCGAAGAGATGGAGAAAAAGAAAAGAGAAAAAGGAAATCATTATTACAATCAAAGTGAATGGTCTTCTTTCACGACCCTATTATTTATAATCATCTATTCTCCACCATCTCACCTCCGATCTACAACAAGAGCATGAAAGTGAACTGCATAGAAAGATGTTGACAACCATCATGATGATTAGAAGGATGCCGAGCATGATGCATAAGGCAATCAACCATGGAAAACGCCATTCAGTGCAACGGCCATCGAAATTATGTCCGTTGTTTCCGCCGCCATTGAATCCAAGGCCACCACCGATACCGCCAGCGTACAGAATCGACGATGACATTTGTTGATCAGGTTCGAAAACATAGACTGTTGTCGATGCTAGCATCTGCATTTCCGTTTTGGTTTTCGCATTATTCTTTTTGCTTGAAATTAATTCTTGCGATTGTGATCGTGTTTGATTGATCGGACAAAATGATTGCTGACAGGTGGTACAATTTTCAATCATTTTGATCAAACACTGCAAATGTAACTGATTGGTTCCAGGCAGTTTGAACATCGATTGTATATCGGATTCGGCTACATTTCGAGAAATCTGTTTGAATGGACCGACCGAAGTGAGAGCTGGACAGCCATTGGAATCTAAAAATTCCACATCACTATCGTTTCCATTAAAGATGAAACAATTATGAACATAGAGATGATAGGATGAAAGGGATGGCGATGATAATGATGATGATGATGATGATGATCTAGAACTCGATAATTGTTGATTTTGACTAGATGATGATGATGATACAATTTCTGCACGCAATCGATACGATTCTCCATGATATAATTTATTAATTTTGTTACCATTTTGATCGACAAATTTCAGTAGTAGTTTTTCGTTCCGATTTCTTTACAAAAAACAAAAAAAAAAGGATCGATGAGGAAAAAAAAATCAGTGAATCAATGAAAGAAACTCTCTTTTAATTAAATTCCATCAAAACGAAATCATACCGATTGTTGAACTCAGTGTTACCACAAGTGATCACAAAATGTTTATCATCGGAAAGCTCCAAGGCACGATGTAATCGAACCACAAGCGAGATTGATCTCTCTTCCGAGCCCTAAATGGCGACAACAACGAAAGACGGTGATCAAAAAAAGAAAATCAAAAAAGTTTGAGATGGAAAAAAAAAAAAAAAAGAAAAGATTTGAAAATTTAGAATTTTTTTTTGTCTTAATTGTAAATTATGTAATGATAATTATGTGTGTGATGATGATGATGAGGATTCGAAGATGTTTTCGTAGCTCTTCTCTTTTTTGTTGGAACATCACTAGTGTTTCCTTTTCTTCAAAGTACCAACAACAAAGAACAAAAAAAAAAATTTGATGCAGCAGATTGACCGAATCCTATCCGTCTCTCTCTCTCTCTCGATGCTCGATTCGAATCATGGACAGAGATAAAAACAATCATAGTGTGGAGAAAATTTTTTTTTCAAAAAAAAAAAAGATAATTATCAAAATTTTTTTTTTCGTTGCTCTATGAGATTCGATCTTGATGATGAAAATGATGACCATAAATGGATGGATTTCCGATACGGAAATTCAATTCGACTTAGAATCCTCTCTCGTCGTCGAACGATGAAAAGATTCAATGATTGTTTTTTGTTTCATCTTAGTTTGTTTCGCAAACAAAGTGACCAGAAACTTTTGTTTCATTCAATCGGCATCGCGCGAAACAGTTTGTTTGATTGTTGGGAATTTCAAATCCTTAAATTTCTAATGAAATTTTTTGTGTTGAAATTAACCCAAGAAAAATCCACACAAGCATCACAAACTTCACACGAAAGCAACCGAATCTGTTTGTTTGACTTTCTCTCGGAAAGAAGGACTTGAGCGAAGAAAAAACTTGCGTCACTTCCATTCCAAAATGGTCCGATGATGATTGAGCCCTAGATTTTTTTTTCGTCTCAAAAATTTCTCTCTCTCTCTCTCTCTCTCTCTCATTGTCTATGTTACTATTTCCGAACACGGAAGAATTTTTTAAAATTAATTAATTAAGCGAATGTATTAAAAGATTCAATTCGAAGATAGATTGAGAATGAGATTATTTTCGGACTTACTTTGGTACGATAAACGCCGCAATAGTTTGGTCGATTATGTCCAGCTAGCAGATCGATTGTCAACGAAAGTGATGTCGATCCATTACCATAGATTTGGCATGGATCGCGGCGAAAATTTTTCACATGCACAATACCGGTGAATGGTTGATCGAATTGAACCGAAATTTGCATCAAATTTCGTTCACATTGCGCTTGAACGTTTGGCTCGAAAAGAAAAGTTCCAAAAAACGATGGAATCGTTGTCGATGATGATGTTGAAAGAGATTTTTGATTCGAAGAGTTCGTATTGTTGACACCGGACCGAAACCCGCCAACATTTCGACCGCCACGATTATCGTTCAACGATTTCGGGGTGGATAATTTCCGGAACAGTGATGGCGATCTCGATGACGCTGTAGCCGATGATGTTGATGATGTTTGACTCTGTTTTTGAACGAAGAAGATGTGAAAAAAAAATCAGCCAAAATCAAACAAAAGATAATGAATAAACAATGGAAAGTTTTGGAGCAGGCAGAAAATTAATGAAAAATTGAGAGAAAAAAAAAAATTAAACAAGTGGTGGAACAAAATCAAAACGAATAGAATAGAATAGAAAGAAGAATAAATATTAAGCATAGAAAAAGGATTGTTTGAACAATGACAAGATTGGATCACAACTATTAGAGCTACACAACAACATCGATGACGACGAAAAAACTGATGAATGGTGAAGAAAATCGAATGAATTGATTAAGTGAAACCAACGAAAAAAAAATTACTGGAAAATTCGCTAGAGATTCTCCAAAAGATGCTTGAAATGCTTCGAAGAAAGCGAAACGAGAGCGAATGCAATCGGTCAGTTCTATGCAATTCAAATGATTGTGTTCTCATTCTTCGAGTTCTCAGTTCGATGTGGAAATGATGTGATTGAACGAAAATGATGCAATTGGCAAATGAAGAAATCGAAATGTGCAATGAAAAATAAACAATTGATTTTCAATGATGATGATGATGATGATGATGATGTTATGAGAATGTGTGGGCTATCACTTGGTCAACAAAGCGAATATTGAAATTTCTCGATGATGACGATGGTGGTGAGGAATAGATACGAATAAAGTCTTTAAAATGGAACCAAATCAAATGAGAATCAAATGAGAAGAAAAAAAAACGAAACCACCGACACCGATACATAACAAGACAAGATGATGTTCAAAATTCAAGCAGATCTGTATCTCCTTTCTTCTTTTTCTCGGAATCGAACGAAATAATCTTAGATTAGAAAGTGAATAACAGATGAAAGAGATACACCGATGGCCATTCTGGCTACGATCATTGGAAGCGATCGATCGATTGGAAAATCTTTCGATTCTTCACACCAATACCACTAACTTTGTCTAATTTTTGATTTTCGAATCAAATTCAATTTGGATTCGAATTTGATTCGATTCGAAACACATCCAAATCGATGATCTGTGTGTTTTTTTTGTCTATCATTATCTCTTCGCTTGACAATAAATCAAAATTTTTGGTTTCGCTTCGCTTCGAGCTAACAAAATCAAACCATCATTCGCAAGCAAACAACGATGATGATGATGCTGATGATGATGATGATCAGCATCAATGGAAATCTTATTCTCATCGAAAACAATAGCGCGCAAAAGAAATGTACAATCTTATTGTAGATTTTGTTTTGATTTTTTTCGAAATTATTGAAATTGGTCAACAGAAACTCGAATCGTTTGCTGGTAGACGCGAATAACGTTTGAGACCAAACAATAGAAAATACTCTCAATGGAGTTTGATTTCGAATCGATTCGATTCCAAATCAAACCACACTGGACGAAGAAGAAAAAAAATCCAAAATTAATCAAATGTTCGTCGATATCTTCTTGTCTGTAGTTGTAATCTTCAATGTTTTTGTCTCTCTCTCTCTCTCTCTCTCTCTCTCTCTCTCTCTCTCTCTCTCTCTCTCTCTCTTTCTCTGTGAGTGTAGGCAATTTCATTTCCTTTTCCCTTCCGTCAATTCAAGCTACAAAACATCTTTTTTGGTCTTTCGATGGCAAACGATTCCGCTGATCGTTAGGCGCGAACAGCGAAAGGACAGAGAAATCGAAAGCAATCGAAATTGGAGCAAAACTAATTGTGATGATTGTTTCACATGGAAATCAATTTCTTTTCTTCTTCTTCTTCTTTTTTTCTTTTTTTTTTTTTTTTGTTGTGGTCCGAAATAATTAAGAATGTTTCGTTGCGAATGAGAATTAATTAAGAGATGAGCGATCAAAGAAGAGAAAAAGCTAGCGCAAGAGAGCCAAATAGATAGATTAGATCAGATTGATTGATAACGAAAGTAATAAATTCGATAGCTTTTAAGTTGTTTGCGCGATCCAAGCGATTGGGTTCATTCGAATCTTTTTCCTTATTCGTTAGCGATAGCGTAGCGTAATTTTGTTTCAGCATTCAAGCTGCGGCTATTCAATTTGATCACATTGGATTGAAATTAAAAATTCTAATGAATAGATCAATCGATCTCGATGATTTTATCTTTTTCGCTTATCTTAATTTCATTCATTCAATTTAGGCCATAAAATTTGATCTAAGATGTCATCGCTTCGAGTCGTTATTTCAAAATTAGATTGATTCAACGATTCATTCAATGTGAATCAAATTGAATGCATCGAAAGATTGAGTAATAAATTCTGTTACTCAAACTAAAATATTGAATTGAATATTTTCAATCAAAATTTATCCCTCTGCTTCATCCTTCATTCATTGCGATCGGTTTCGAAATCATAAACTTAGAAAACAATTAGAACAATGAGAAAAAAAGAGATTTTTTTTCTCGACATCAAAAAAAAATCTAATCCCATTGTTTTTTTTTTTGTTTTTTCTGATTCAAAACACAAAGTGTTGATTATTTTGATCAAATTTTAGTACTTCCGTTGAAGTTCACGTTTGTGTCGAAGGATTGTTGTTTCGATTGAATTACAAAATGATTGCGTAACAGTTTGTGAATCATTCGTAGAGATTTGAGATGATAGTTTTTTCATTCTTGGCTTTTGGGATAATTTTCAATTAGTTTCGATTCATGGTTTAATTAGCTAAAAAGACAAAGCTAAATCCAAACTGATGTTCGATGTCGATGAAATCTGATGACCGATTGGTTGCAAAAGGGATCTTAATTTTCCTAATTAAAATCTTATTGATATTAATTGATTCTATTAAAAAAAAAAAGACTTCGACAATGATAATTTTTTGTTCTGGATTCTATCTCTTGTTTTTTTTCGAATCGGATCCATTTCATTGACCATCACCATCATCATCATCATCATCTTAATCATCATCAATCATTTGATATTCAATCATCATCACACCAACTAATATCGAAACACAAAAATGATAGATGAAAAACGAAATCGATCAAGACAATTCGACGATTTGATGGATTATATTCATAATCATTGTGAAAATAAAAAGATTACGGATATAACTAGAAATGGAAGAACTTTTTAATCAGAGCGAATGAATGGCGAATGAAAAAAAATTCTCCTTTAAGCACTGTCAAGCAAAGTCCTTCTCCGAGTCGGCCAATTGAATGATCAAACGATTGAATCACAATGCGTCCACACAAAAACATTTTACCTTCTACAAAACAATTAGATTTTTTTTTCTCTTCATTTCGATCTCATTGAATAGAGAGCTGTGGAGAGAAAATAATTATTAATATTTTTTTCCAATTTTTTCTCTCTTCTCTATTACGTTGAATAGATTGTTTTGTGGGGAAATTTTCTATCCACTGGACACGAACAAACAAAAAAAAACCAAACAAAAATTCCAATCTCGACCAAAGAAATTTCGATTCGAGGAAGTGAAACATTTCGATACAATGGAAACATGAAACCCTTTTTTGTACCATTTTTCTTTCGACGTTTGTTCGAAAACGCAATCTAAAATCAAAGGGCCTAGGTTCACACCTAATCGCATCAGTGTTCTCACTGATTACAGTGCTATTAGACAGTATTATTCTCATTATTATCTTCAACACCACATTCTACAATGGCTTACATTCGATCATTTTCAATGATAATGATTGGCTTGAATTACATAATCCATCATCATCATTATTATCAACACTGATCGATTCGAATTGTTTTGTGAAATTTCTCGATGAGAATCGAATGATTTCAGTGAAATTTTGTTTTACTCTCTTCGAATCGATTTGAGATCGAAATCGATTTTCAATAGAAATCGATCATCATCAACCATAATCAGCATCGACATCGTTTGCTTCCAGCTCGAGACTAAGGAGGATTCTTCGAATGAAAAAATCACTTCGATCCATTGACTTGGACCAGTAGATTCGAAGTTCAAAATTCGTTCCAAAAAAAATGATGACGATGATGAATCAATAGTATCAATCGATGAGATTGAACAAATTAAATTGTTTGATTATCAATCATCTTTTTCGATGATCGAAATATTTTCTGTTCTTCGCCTCTCCTATGTTGTGCTTTTTTTTTCTTTGATCTGCCGTTGATTGACGCAAACAATTCAATTTATTAAAAGTTCGATTCAATGATCCAAAACGAGATTAAAGTTTTCCAATTAGACCACTCTCTTTTTCTCTTTTTTGAGAAAAGATCAAAATCAAGAATATTGACACCTTTATTGAGAGTAATTAGAATTCCTTCATCGTCAAAGGTCTAGGCCATTCGATTCTAATCTCCAAGTTCATTAGATTAGACTTAATCAATCGATGGAAAGATTCGAAAACAAAGATATCGAATATTAATCAAAAAATAAAAGCCACCACAATCCATTGTTGTGGTTGTGAGAGGGGAGCGAAACTCCAACGAAAACAATATTATCTCGATTTTAATTGCATCAGAGATGATCCATCTTCAATTGTCAATGGATGGGATAGAGAGAGGGAGGGAAAAATATTGGAAAGAAAATTAAAACTTTCGAACTTGATCGAATCGAGCTAGATGCGGACACGCTCTATTCTTTTCTCACTTCTACGATCCGATCCGATTCGATCCAAAAGCTCAATCTCACGTTTCAAATTTATGGATCGTAAAAAGATGATTACGATACGATGGTGGTTAATCGATGGTCGATCAGTAGTGTTTTGATTTCTAATCGATTCAGCAATCAAGCTAGCACCACAAAACGAAAAGAATATGATTGAAAATTGTTCAAAGTGAACTAATGTGAATCTTTAAAATCAAAATCACGCCAGAAACACTGAGAAGCAAAAGTGCTCTACAAAGATAAGCTATGAAAGTAGAAATGTTAGATCTTCTTCATTCTCTTCGTATTCGTTTCAAGATCGAGACCGAATAAATTGAATGGGAAGGGAAGGGATGAGAGTGAGAGCGAAGAGCTATGAAGAGAGAAACAGTATGACTAATGGATAATTTAATGATTAGAAAATCGAGAAAAAAAACCATTTCTAGGACCATGTTCGAATCATCGCCATTCATCATCACCATCGTCGACGATACTTGATTCATGTAATGATCGGCAGTTTCAATGACATTGTTTCTTGGATAGAAACGAAAAAAGAAAGAAAAAAGACTAGTTTGAAAAAAATCACAAGGACCTAATCACAAGAGACACTGTTGAAATGGAGCAGCAACGGCAATCTACAACGACAATCAAAAATTCTCATGGATCATATTGATCTCTTGGATCGCTCTAGTTTTGTATCACTTTTCGTAATCTTGATCAAATTGTCAAGTGTGAAGAGGGATCATTTCAATCTTGTGACGAGAGCAAGAGAGAGAGAGAGAGAAAGAGAGCAAAAAAAAAACAATTTGAATAATGTAATTATAGCGCAAGATTCAATTGTGATTTGCAGCCTACAATACAACCAACGACTACAAAAGAGATAGGATCGAATCCGATCGGAGATGGTCAAAATGATTTTGTTCAAATCTCGTTCCAAAGAAGAGAGAGAGAGAGAGAGAGAGAGAGAAATAGAAACGATCATGAAGAAATCGAAATGTGGAAATTGTCACCTAGAATTTGACCTAGAATATGTCAGTCTTTGGATCCAAATCGACATCATCAATTTGAGATTGCTTGATATTGGATTCGAAATGAAATCTGATCGGATTCTAATTGATGATGATGATGATGATTTTCGTTAGCGAAACACCGAATCCAAACGAAATGTTTTTAAGTGAAGAATGAAAGAAAGCTTTGCGGAGAACTTTATCAAAGCTAACAGATCTAATTGGATTCAGATTCAAAAAAAAATTCGAATCGGATCGAATTTTAGCGAAGAAAGTGAGACATTTTTTTTATCCTCTCGTTTCTTGATCAAATTTATTAGCCAATCTAATAAGCTTTTTGAATTAAAATTCACAGACAATTTGAACAAATCAAAGTAATAAGACTAATAATACGCACTGACATAGATAACAAAAATTTGGATTTAGAAATTCTAGATTAGTAAGATTATGTTAATCTCTGGGATAATTTATTTCGTCTTCTGTAAATTTCGTTTCTTTTTTTCTCTTTGGCCACTGTTAGTACTGTTGATGGTAATAATAAAGAAAAAAAAAAATTAGAAAAAAAAGAAGTGAAGAGTTGAAAGATAGTCTAGTAATTTGCATAACATAAACTTGAAATTTTGAATAATTTTTTTTTTCAATCAAATCCTTTCGCTCTAGATCGAATGATTAGAATATGATTCCAAGACCACAGTCTATCTTGTAACAATTCTGAATGTTTTCACTGCAAAGAGCCATAGATTGATGGAACATTCAATTCGAACGAAACGATTCGAAACAAATCGACAGAACGTAGGCCTAGAGAATCTAGTTTCAATACAATGATCTCGACAAGAGATGAGATGAGATAGAAAGGAACGAAAGAAAAAAAAATTTCGAGAATAAAAGTGATGATTTGATTGTGGTTTGATGAGGATAATCGTTGTGGTGTTGGTGGTGATGATGGTGATGGTGGTGGTTAGCAAAGTGGACACTAAACACTAAACAAAACATTGAACATCGAGAGATGTTACAAGATGATTTGATGATCATCTTCAACATCATCTCTATCTCTCTCTCTCTCTCTCTCTCTCTCTCGGATTCTGATGATCATCAGGTTTAATTAAGTTTTGTGCGCTTCGCATCTATTTCATCATTGATGGAGATGATGGTGAGGATAATAATCACTACTATCAATCGCGAAAGCAAGAAAATTATCGCTTAAATAATTTCGTAGTGCAATTGGAATTGAATGAGGATTGAAACAAACTTCTATCGAATCTAAAATCGAAGGGAAAAAAATTTTGAAGAGGAAAAAAAAATCTCGAATTATTAATCCCGAATCTTCATAAACGATGATGATTAGCCTTGAACTGAAAATGGGATAAACAATTCGTAAATGAACCAATTAGCTAACAGCGATTTGAAAACGAAAGTAGCTTTTTTTTTTGTTCGATTTCCTTTGTTCTAAGCTTTGTTTTAAAAGATTTCTTTCTAGATTCTTATCTTGGAATATATTTAATATTTTTTTTTCCTAATAGAATTGAGGAAAGTAAAGTAAAAATTTCAATAATTACCGATGTGGCTCTAGTATTCTGAAGTGAAGAGGAGAGAAGAATGAAGATAATCACAAAAATTAAAATGGATTGATTCGATTTCAATCGGATCGATTTCTCACAAAACCAATTCGATTTCAATCGGATTGAGCAAAAAAATATCGATGACCATAGAGATATCGTGTCAGATCGGAATGATGACGATGAAGATGAACACAGAGATTGATTCGAGAGTTTTTGGAAGATTCGATTGGGATTTCTCGATGATTTCGATGAGATTTGAGGACTATCATCATCGAACTGATGATCAAGAATTCGTTTCGGATCAAGCGAATTGTTCGATGATGTTTGTGCGACAGGTAGGTGTGAACTTTGAGGATCGTTTTCGATCGCATCGTCAGATCTTGATATTGAATTTCTATCGTAGAATCCGTTGGACTTCAACGTTGGCAATTGGATTCGTAGCAAACAAATTGTAGGATCGATTTGATCCGAATCCGAATTGTTTAGGACCATTTTCATTTGAGATTTTGCGATCTACAATTGAGAATGAGACTATGAGATTAATCAGTTTCGGATCCGAAAGCGAATCAATGTTAACAGCATCGTTGTGATTAAGATTGATAATTGAATGATGTGATCATCATCAAAAAACTATAAGAACATCCAATTTTGGATCGAAACAAGAGACGAATCATCACTAAAACATTCTTTTTTTTTCTCCATCTCGTTGACCCACAGATTATAATTAAATAAAATTATCTTTCATCATCATTCTTGTGGCCACAAATGTTATGATTAATAATGTGTTGAAGATGGCGATGGTTATGGCTATGGCTATGGCTATGGTTATGGTTATGGTTATGGCTATGGCTATGGTTATGGCTATAGCTATAGCTTTGGCGATGATGGTGATGATGATTGACAAAGATTGAAAGATGAGAGATGAAACCGAAAAAGAGAACAAGTATGGAAGGAAGATTTTTGTCTTTCTTTTTGTGTTTCAAAAAATTGAATTCATAATTTTCAGTTTTCTTTGATTTATGATTTCCTTCCGTTGGAACTTCGCTTGTTCTATTTCATTTTACATTCATTGAAAGAAAATTCTATCGGTTAACTTTTCTTTTGTTCTCAAAGCTCGACTTGTTTCGATTGTTGCTGATTGATCGATACGTTTTGCTAGATCGGCGAGAAGAATTGAATCTTGCGGTAACAATAAAACAGCATCATAGCACTTCGATGATCAATGATCGAAATGTTTTTATTTTATTTTTTCGTTTTCCGTTTCGTTCTGATGAATTAGAACATCGAAATGGAATGATCACACAACGACAACAACCACAGCAACCACCACTCATCATCAAGACAATCACACACTCACATCAAATGATGACCATATTGGTTGGTTGAAAAAAAAAAGAAAACAATTACATCGAAATAAACTCTCGAGTTTAGTGAGAGAGAGAGAGCGGCGATTTACGATACGCGACAAAAAAAATCGAATGAAACTTTAGAAACACAAAAATGATGAGCCGAGATGAGGTTCGATGAGATCGAGGATCGGAAAAATTATCGAAAACAAATTTTTTTTTTTTAGATTGCAAAACGAAAAGCTTTCGAAATCCAAAGATTTAGATTTCATTTTTTTTCAAAAAAAAAAAAAAAAAAAAAAAAAAAAATTTCCTTTCGTTTCTATTTTTCTATCTTCTTCTCTGATGAAATGAAGATGAAATTTTAATTTATCATTAAATTTTTCCTCTCTCTTTCTCTCTTTCTCTTGCTGTATCGAAAGGATTGGATTGAGAGGATCGGATTGGTGTTGGAAGATAATCCATTCAATATTGCATCGAGATTGATCATTTGAGAGATGTTTTCGTTAGCCCAAACAGAGGCTAAAGCTAAGATTCTAAAACTACGATGACTACGAAAATAGACTACGCACTTTTTTCTCCTTTCTTTCTCTGATTTCATTCGAACAAAAGGGAGTCTTTTACCCACAACTCTTGGGTTAGGAGATCTAGTTCAAGAAACTCTTAGAAACACAAGTATCGCGCGAAATCATTTCAAAACACAAACACTTCAATTTGCTTGTTGTGTTTATAGATGATGAAAATGTTCGATGATGATGATGATGATGATGAGGTTGGATAATGATGATTGTTGATGGTTGTGGTCAACGCTGTTGGAACGATAGATTGATCGATGTACGAGCAGAAGGAGAAGGAGAAGCTTAGGATTTTTTTTTTTCGTTCTAAAAATTTCAAACATTAAATTTAGATCGTTAAGGTCTTTTCCTTTCGATGTGTTTATTTAATCGATTCAAATCGTTGAGATTCGGATTCATTTCCTTCTCTCCAAAATGATGAAATTGAAACACTAAAAAAAACGGGAAAATAGCAAAAAAAAAAAATTAAAAAAAAAATCAGAGAGAGAGAGAGAGATGGAAAAAAATTTCCTATTTTTAATCAAAAAATTTTTGTTTCGATTTAAATTTATATCTCTAAAACCAAAAAAAAAAGAGAGTTTCATATTTATGAGGAAGCGATACCGAAAATTTGGGATCCAAATTATCATTGAGGTAAGAAGGTGAAAAAAAATCCTAGTCTAGCTTGTCTAGTCTGCAACCAAAAAAACTTGATCGATTGATTTCGTTGATTAAGAAATTCGATCTATTTGAATCTTTGTAGCCTTTTTTGAACGAATCATTAGTGTTTAGTATTAGTATTTTATTAATAGCAATTGAGAGTGATTTGAATTAGAGAGTGGAAAAAAAGTTGAATTTTTTTTTTTTTAAAAATTTAGATCTATTTACGATAGTATAATGGATTTTTTTCTTCTCCAGGTATTAACCTCAGATGAAACGGAAAAGCCCACGAAAAATCCGAAACAGTTAAAACGAGTCACCTCTTGGTTTATCTGATTTAGAAATCGATTCGAATTTATTTTTTCGCTTTTCGTTTTGGATCTCGATGACTCTCTCTTGCTCTCTCTCTCTCTTCGATCTAAGTCTCTTCTAAGTTTGTCCAAATCAAACTAATAAATGAAATGAAATGAAATAGATATTAATGAGTGAGAGGATTTCATCTCTTCCTCACAACAAAATATCCTAAAGGTAAGTTTTATATCGAAATTCCAACAACCGATTAATTCAATCACATTGTGATGATATCGAATCCAATCTTAATCCAGAAATCGAAACGAGAGTGAAAAATTGAAACAAAATGTAGCAATAATTAGCAACCAGAGGCTATAATCAAGATGAGGATTCAGAAGGCTTCTTAAAGCTGAAAATGAAACCAAAAGCGACAAAAATTGAATTCGTATCAAAATGGGTCCAAATTTTGATTTCTTTCTTTTTTTTTTTTTTTTTTTTGATCAAAGTTTGTCTTCAAATTAAATTGATCTATCGAAATTGTTTCTCAATCAACAAATCTAAATCTGCGCGCTTCAAACTTCAAATTGGTCTGCTTGTTTTCATAGATACAAATCCTAGATCGAAAGGATCCTCTAGGATCCTGTAAGAAGATCATTACAGACATTAATTGTAGAAGAAAAATACAATGAAATGTTTATGGGACTAGAATTGATCTAGGCCCACTGATCATAGCAATCTGTTACAAATCAGACCGAAATCGTTTCAAGAAAAAGATGACAACTTTCAGACAACTTTCATTCAGACGACGATGATGATGATGAGAATAATAATGATAATGGTAATGATCATCAAGCTATGAATGAGATTGAATTTCGTTTCCGAATTTCCAGAGAGAGAGAGAAGAAGAAGAAGAAGAAATCACGATCATCATCAAAAACAACAAAATCTCGACATCGTCCGAAGACGGCTTTGAGTGTTTCAAAGCAAAAGACAATGAAATTTTGAGGCAAACAGAGGAAGAAATGTTAAACCATCGGCGAAAGAGTTTAGATGGATTTGTATGCAATAAGATTTTTGGAAGAAGAGTGGACATGAATGCTGTTTCGATTGGATTCGTAGCTAGCTTGCTAGTCACTCGGACAGATTATCTTGCTGTAATTCGGAACATATTGAAGATGGACCAAAATGGACAAGTTGAGAGAGAGAGTGAGAGAGAGAGAGAGAGAGAGCTCTGTTTGGTGATTGTCATTCTCTACGAGGAGAATGTTTTCAAGAACTATTACACTGATTTTGGATCTATGTTTTTTTTCGTGGCCCAATCTGTCGTGTGTCCACTCTCTCTCTTCCTTGTGGCAAACTTCTCATAATTTTGGATGTCTGTGTTTGTTTGTTTGATGGAATATTAGTTTTTGGAACAACGAAGCGAAAAAGAAAAACAAATTATCCCAGCAATTTTTTTTTGCTCGTATAATATTCAAATGATTTCGCGCTACAAACAAAAAAAAATGAAAGATAAACAAACAGCAAACAAACGTCGAACATAACAAAACACTTAGAGATAGGTTAAACAAAACCTAACCGAATCTTACTAGTGCCATTTGTTCTAGTCATTCTCGCGGTGAGAATTTCACATCTAATTTAGCGGCAATGATAAATCTTTTCATCGTTGCATTCGATTTCGAAAATGTTTGAAACATCGAAAAAGGAAAAAATGAAATAAGAAATAGAAATGTTTGTTCTACATTAGTGTTGTAGTGATTGAATTTAGATCGAAGCAATCAATCGAAATCATATTGTTGATTGCTCAATCAAACAAATGATAAAGCTAAGATGATCAAAAAAGGGTTGATTGAATGGATTTCGATCGAGAGATCAATGCAGAGAGAGAGAGAGAGAGAGATCTTTGCATGCAAACAAAATGATCGCGAATCGATTCTAAAAGTAAGAAGGTGATCGATGTGTTTCAATCGTAATAATAATAATAATAATAATAATGGAAAGATCGCGTGCTAATTTTTTTTTTGTTCGAATCCCAAAAAAAGTGGATTGCTTTACGGATGGAACGAAACGATGATGGTGGCGGATTTGCAAAAAAAAAAATCTACATCTCGCAAAAAAAAACAACAACAAAACAAACACGCACACACAATCGAATCGATGAAATATAAAAAAATTAATTAAACAACTAATTTGATTGGAGAAGAATATCAATCGAAGATTGATGAAAACGATACGATTTATACACACCTGGTGTGTAATCGAATCGATCGAAGAATTAGCTGATCATAAGGATGAAAACTGTCCATTCGAATCGAATCAATCATCAATCGAACAAGGTCGACGAAGTAATTGAAAAAAAAAAGAACGAAGAGGGTCGACGATGATTGAAGGAAGTAATTGGAGAAAAAAAAATCTCCGAAATTTAATTTAAAGAGAGAGAGAGAGAGAGAGAGAGAGAGAGAGAGAATAAAAACCCTTGCCAATCATGTTAGACTCGAGAATGAAATCGAAACCTAATCACTGTGAATGTATGTGTAATCGATTTATTGAATCAAAAACCAATTTAAATTTTATGCAATCACAAGGTCGAGAAAAAAAACGAAATTCCGAAACGAAAGAGTTGACATTGGTTCTAGTGATTTATATTGCTTAATTTTTTTTTGCTTCAATTTGATTTTTTGATTTTCGAGTGGTCATTCGATGATGGCGACGATGATTGAGATGATTACAGTCGCTATTGTTTCTTAATGTCTTGCGATGATGTTTTTTGTAGAAAATTTCATTCACTAGCTCATAATATAGCGATAGCGAAAACGATTCAGATTGTACACCTGGCAATTTCGAACGCCGATAAAGGCGGAAAGTGGAAGGCGACAATCTTTCTTCGAACGATTCGAGATGACCACCGAAGAAAATATAAAATGATTTCGATGCAAAAAGAAAATGGGAATTTTTTTTTCACTACTTACAAACAAAACCGATTAGAAAGAATTGGTTTCAGGTTATTATTCGATGATGGCCACCGCTTAATTTCACCAAATGGAATTCAATTAGTTTTGAAGATTTTACGAAACACAACACACACACACACACATCTGGGACCGTAACCAAACCAAAGAGATAAACAATCCATTGATATCTTTCGCTCGAAAACAAAAAACAAAAAATCAAACTAAAATTAAGTCAAACTGGCTGTTTGTTTTCGTTCTTTATAATCGCCAAATACTATTTCGTTCTTGCCACTGATCAAAGCTCTCGCGAACGTCAAACGAACAATCAACAACGATAGACATTGAACAGACCTCAAATTTTCAAACTATTTCAGATTGTAATTACATTTCGGTCTTTTCGATCGAAAAATAATGGAGAAGAAAAGCAAAAACAAACGAAAATTTCTCACAAAGAGAAGCTTTATTCGTTCGTCTGTTCGATGTTTCTTGTTGTGATCAAATCTAACATTGAGAGCTAACTAACGAAGTTCATCTCTCTTCCTCTCTCTCTCTCTTTCTCTCTCTCTCACTCACTCTGGATAGTCGTCGGACAAGGATGGAGAAATTGGAGAATGAAAACGAATAAGAAACGAATGAATTCTCTCCATCACCACCTTAGTTTTTGTTCGTAATTTTCACCTTCTCTTTCGTTCAAACGAAGAATGGAGAAACGAAAACAACGTTAACTAAAGGTGTGCGATGAACAAAAGAATATTTTACCTATGGAGCGTGTATTCGTTTGTTTTTTTTTCGTTCGTTTCAAAAAAAGAGAAGAGATGTGAAGCAGCGATAAACTGGAGAGAGCGAGAGAGAGTGAGAGAGAGAGATAGGAAGAAGAAAAATGGCGGTAAAATTAGCAAAATCGCACGATCAAATGAATGAGTTTGGATTTAAAAAATTTCCTTTTTTTTCTTGCTATCTGATCAGTGTAGAGTTTCTATCAGTCTATCAGTCTATTGAGAATATGAATTATGTAGAAAATTTTCCAAAATAGTATCCATCTTGAGCTTTTCGAGTGATTCGAGTTATAGTCACAACAACAACAACAACAACAGCAGCACACACACACACACACCTATGACTGGATGAGGAGTAATTAAAATTTCATAAGCTAACTAACTATTATCAATGTTACTATTGTTTGCACATAATTATGATGTGGGTTCTCGATTCGAAACAATCTCGATTGCTGATAACAATCCTCATCTTCATTTTTTTTAATTCTCTCGGAACGAAAACAATAGGTTCACACACACACACACAAAACAAACATAATTTGTCTAGCTTCATTATTGAAAATCGATGAATGGATATCTAAGAATCTCTTCTTTTTTCCTTTTTTTTCATAAGATCCCAAAATAGATTAGAAAAAATTCGCGATGCAAAAATGACAATTCAATGCATATCCAAGAGAAAAAGGATAGGGTTAGAAGATTGTGTGAACTGACCGTAACCGCATCTCAAACTCTTCCGAATAATTAATAATCTCATAATTAAAATCTTTTTCAAAAAAGATCTTTTGATTTTCGTTCTCGCATTTCATTTTCTTCAATCGAAGTCCGAAATTCCGAAATCTCTCAAAACAATGGAACGTTTCGTTTTTTTTTTCTTCGTCTTGTCCATAGGAAATTTTCATCCATAAAGGATTGTTAATTCGTTAATTGACACAAAATGACACCATAATTATGATGATTAATTAATTAAGCAATCGAAGACGAAAAGTAGAAAGGTTTAGTTGAAAATTTTTTTTTTTCTCTCTCTCTCTCTCTCTGTTGCTGTTTCGTATGGAATGTTCGTTTCGATATTAGCATCTTAATGCTAGCAATGCACCTTGGGCGTATATTAATGGAATAAGTCACGAATCGAATTAGAAGCGCCATAAAAATCTTAAACGCTTAAGAGATAAGGTTTCCTCCCTGTTTTTTTTTTCGCTCGCTAAATTCATCCATCTAGGTGTCGATTTTTTTTTTTCGTTGAAAGAGTTTCATAAAACCGAATCTGATTCATCCAGAAAAATGTCTCAAATGCTACGAAAATCCAAAATCAAAAAAGAAACCTTTTTATCGAAGGCCCATTAATTGTTTCATATTGCTTCGAAACTAATTTTGTTCAAAAAAATCAATTTTGTTCTTGAAGAGCAACAATAATCGACTTGTTTCACTAGATTGTGTACTCAAAGGATTGTGTAAGGGAAACAAACGAAAAATTGAAACAAATTACTTGCATTGCTTTTTTGGAAAAAAACGAGAGAACGCCAGAGATGTTTGAATTTCAAGCAGCATAAAAAAAACAAAATTTTCAAGGTAAGAAAAATCAAAAAAAAAAATTTATCGAGAGAAAGTGAGAGAGCGAAAGAGGAGAGGAGGAAAAGAGAGAGGAAGTCATCATTTGTTTCTCTCCTCATCTCACCTTGACCGATGGGCAAATAATCAAATAATTGATAGTAGTTTTTTTTAGGAGAGAAAATAAAAATCATAATTCGATAATGTTTTTTTTTCGGAGTGAATGATGAGAATCTTTGTTCCATTCGGGGCTCACTAAGAATAGATGTTTCACAAAATCAATAATAATAATAATTGAGAAAATGATTGAGGGACCGAGCTTGAATCCATTGATGGAATATCTATTCATTCACCTGTGTGTGTATGTGTGTGTTCGTTTTTTTTGTTTGCTTTCTTTTGTCAGCCTAAAAATTTCAAAAACAAAAAAAACATCAAAAACAAAGTTTTTTTTTGTGTTTATGTTTAGAAAAGGTGTCGAACGGATTCGAAACAAAACAGCATCATAGAAATTGCTAGTTAATTGGCGATCAAATTGATCGATTCTCTAGAATCTCGAAACTAGATTGTTTCATTAGGAAATTCTTTTTTTTTTTTTTTTTTTTTGAATTTCTATTATTTAACCAATTCGGATCCCTACTATTGTTTAATGATTCGAATGAAATCATTTTCTTCTCATCGAAATTAATTGAAAATTTCCAAAATTTTTTACTTCGAAACGATTATACACATCTTTTCTTTGCATTTGTTTTGACAATTTTTTTTCGTTTTTTTTTCGTTGGCAAATTTAAACTTTTTGAATTGTCAAATTTTGTTGGAGAAAATTTCCTTCAACATCACACATCATTATCGTTGAAAGAAGTAATCTGTTACTAAAAAGATTTCGAAATTAATTGCGCGACACAAAATGACCAAATCATTAGAAAAGAGGAGAAAAAGATTAGACATTTTGAAGAAGACACCAATTGTTGATCTTACGGCTGATTTGATTCGAGATGCTAAGATCTTTTCGAAGATCAAATCTCTAAAACTTGTCAATGCTAACAATTATCTTTGGTAGAATTTCATGAGATTCTTCGATTGCCAAATCTTGATAATTTACTACTTTTGCTTTACTTGTTTGACCAGTCGAACCTTGAAATAAGCGATGATAATCGTAATGACGATGATGGTGTTGGTGGTGATGATAATTGCATCAAAAAATTGTTGCATCTAAAAAGAGCAATTAATTTGCTTTCCATCTTTTAATCGCATTAATTTCAAAACTGGATTCAGCAAAAAAAAATGGATTCATTTTTTTTTTTTTTTTGAAACTCTTTCTTGCGCTCAAAAATGAAAAAGCTTTGAATTTGAGTGCAGTGACTAGACTGAATCATTGGGAAACTAGGGCCACAATGCCATCATATGGGTTAACTTTCTATTTCTCAAAGTGAAAAACTGATCACAGAAATCGTTCTCAAACAAGCTCATCTCTGATTACGTAACTTTTCTTTCGATCATTTTTATTTTATCTTTTCATCTAGATTTTGTTTTAAGATTCTAGATCAAAATATTCATTATGTTTTAGAGAATGAGATTCTTCTAGATATGTGTGTGTGTGTGTGTGAGAGAGAGAGAGAAAGATAGGCCTATCTTTTGATGAAAATCTTTCTTGGCAAGCAACACACACACCAGAACAAATAATCCTGGTTCGTATCGGGAATAGAAAATCTTAAATCTGGACAAGATAACAAGTAATAATTTGTTTGTTTGGATGCTTTTCCCCTCCTCTCTCGCTCTAATCTCAATCGGATTGTAATGAATGATAAAATGGTGATTGAAGATGGTGATGATGATGATGATGATAATCATTTAGAGATACGAATATGATAACGAAAGAAAGCTCGTTGCTGCGATATCTTTCCAACGATCTAATGTTAGTTAGATTCAGCAAGCTATGATTTGCATTGTTTGCGATGCATTGATTCACATCGTACGCTAATAATAAGCTTTCGATGAATTCTTAATAGGAAAAGCTAAACGAAATAATAATAATAATAATAATAGTAATAATAATATTATTTTGAAGCGGAAATTTGAATATCTTTTTTTTTTCTCTCTCTCTCTCTCTAACATTTCACCAAGCGATTATTTCGAGAACGACAACAACAACAACAACAACAACAACAACAACAACAACAGTTAGAGAAGTAAACAATCAATGATATGAAACTCTATGATTGATGGTAATCATAATCATTCGAAGATGATCATTTTCGTTCGCCATCGATTGAAAGATATTAATTTTTTTTCCTCTCCGTTGCATTTTGATTTCATAATATTTGCACCCTAATTTCATCAATCATCATTCGATTTCATCAGACACCATTGTGATTGATTTGATCTGATTGGAAATTAATCTCGTATTTTGAAGCTTTATTGTGTTTGTTTGTTCTCCTATCGATTCGAGAACCTTAGAGTAAAAGGCATTGAGATTGTTTCGTTTCTCTTGGGTCCCGCTCATTATCCTCATCTCTCTCTCTCTCTCTCTCTCTCTCTCGATTTCATCTTCGGTGTAAGATAAAGTGTGTCATTTTGTGAAAATCAAATTCTATCACTCGATCTAATCGTTTTGTTTCGCTTTGTTTGATCAGCAACAAGTCAGCTAAAAAAGAAAAAAAAAAATCTTGATGATTGCGATTGTGATTGTGATTCGAACTCAGCGAAGAACTAAGAATTGTTTGTTTTTTTTTTTGTTTTGTTTTAAAGAAAATAAGATCAAAACCAAAGCCTTAAACGTCCTTATGGATTTTCAATCCACTCAAAGTTTCATTTTGTATAGATCTAGATCTCCGTTCTGCTCTTTTGTCTTCGTTTTTTTGGCTTCCAAAGACTATTCTACTCACTTCGTCGAAATTTGATAGTATTAAGCGCTTTCCACTTGTTTCTTGATTTTTTCACCGATTCCAAAATCATATCAAACTGTTCAGCTTCAATCTTTCATCTGCTATGTTTGAGATCCGAACAGCTAACAGACAAAAAGCTTATTGTTTGGGAAATGATCCGAAATTATCAAATCCGAATATCCGATTGAGAGAGCGATCCGAAAATCTTGATTAGGATTGTAGTTATTATTATTACTATCGAAAAGTTTTGTATTAGATTACCTGTGTTATAATTATTATCGATTCATTGATTTCAATCTGATCAGCGAATACTATTATCGAGTAGAATGCTTTCGTTGAGTTTTGTTTTGGAAACAAAATAATCAAATTTTTCCAATCTCTTGAAGCGAAATCGGCTCCAACAAATGGATTTTCTTTATGCCTAAATCAAACACAATCACTCGATTCGACGGTATCTATGCATTTCATTACACTAAGTATCATTGTTCAATCCGAGCTTGTTCCGATAAATTGATTAATCAAAAAAAAAACTAAAACTTTTTCCGATTAAATTTGATTCCATAATCGATGCGCGATGATGCCTTCGGCTAGAGATCTAGAGGATATAAATTAAGCAGTCGTATCAAAACTTCATCGATTCGTTTCGGCTCACTCTCTCGAAATCTCGATTAAATTAATCCGCTTGTTCATTCAGAAAAACAAAAAAATAAATCCCATTTGATCTAGCGCATTCGATACGCGGTTCGAAGCTATTGAAAGTTGTTTTCGAAAGTGAAAGTTTCAGAAACTAAGAAGAAAAAGAACATTAAATTTTCTCGTTCATTTTGTCCTGGTAGAAGTTGAAGCAACAAAAAAAAAAAAATATCCAACTATCACTCCATCTCCATCCTCATCCACATCATCGACAGTTTACTTCTTAATTGAGACTCTCTCTCTCTCTCTCTCTCTCTCTCTTTCGTTACCTGTCTAGGTGTTTGTTATTATAAAGTGAAACATTGTTTTACATCCTTAGACATCGCTTGATTGATTGATTGACTGAATATCATAAGCGATTCACTATAATATAAAAAAAATATCTGTAATGAACAAGCGATTAGTGAATTCAAACAACTAAGAAAGAAGAGAGAGAGAGAGAGAGAGAGAGAGGGGGAAAGAAGAGATTTAAATTTAGATTTGTAATCAAGTTCTCTAAATTAGTCCTAAATTTGTGCTCATTTGTTTGCAATTTCTCTCTCTCTCCCTTGTGGTCCTTGTGAATCGAAACAATACACTAAATGATGGAAGCTATTCATCGGATTTCGATTTTTAAGATTGCCTATCGAAGATTTGTATCCTCTATCTCTAATCTATGGATGAATTTCATTGAGATCCATTGATTGATCTATCATTGAGAAGCGAAATTTTTAAATAAAATCAAAATCACATCTTCATTTTTTGATGCCAATTTTTCCTCATCAAACAGTATCTTTCCAGATAAAAGATCTTTCACATCGAAATAAGGTTTGATTTTGAAAGAGAAAAAATATCGGAAATGAAAATCTCTGTGATTAGAAATGAAAATTTCGATGATAGGTTAAGATCAGGTCGATGAGATCGATCTCTATGCATTGTGAAGGGAGATTTTGAACATTCCTCTAGTGTCTAATTGATTTCAATGGTAACAATTATTTCATTCGATTCAGACGATCTCTTTGTTCCAGGATCAAACTCATAGTAAAATATGTCGAAACTATCGTTACAGATTTGCTTTTGCTGTCATTTTCTCTCCCCATAACACAGTACAAAATGCGACCCTTATTTCAAAAGTTTCAATATCTCTGCTCTTGGCTCTGTTGTTGATCAGGATTAGCTAGCTGTCTGGGGAATAAAAAGATAAAAACAAAAGAAACAAGAACAGAAAAGAAAAACTTGTTAAAATTAATTAATTTACTAATTAAATGTTGTTTTTTATTTGTTTCACCGCGAGAAAATCTTAATCTTACCATACGAAGCGAAACGAATCATCTAGATTGATTGATGATGATCGAGAGAAAAATGATTGCTACAAACAATATGTTGATTTGATTACAATCGATTGAGACCAATAATAGAACAGCACTTGTCAATGTAATTACGAAATTGATTAATCTAGTCAACCCTTTTCAAATTAGAACAATCGAAGCTTTATTAACAGAAAAGAATTAAAAAGCGGAGAAAACTTAATCAAAATTGAAATACCACAACAAACAATCTTGTTAATTTTATTGATCCAAGATTGCAGCAATTATCTTTCAGTGAAGATAGAGGATATTAGTTATTTGAGGATTTTCAAGCGATCCCAGAGCAAAAAGAAAGAAGTGAAAAAAAATCGAAAACAAACAAATTTATTGGACCATTTTTCGAAGATTTTCGTAATTAATCCTTTCTCTCTCTCTCTCTCTCTCTCTCTCTCTCTCTCTCTCTCTCTCTCTCTCTCTCTCTCTCTCTCTCTCTCTCTCTCTCTCTCTCTCTCGAGTTTTCCTCGTTCATTCTTCTCCTTCACCAAGATCCAATTTTGAGTGATGAGATTGATCCATCATCAATCGCTTGGTGTGCTGCTTGCTTGAGATTCATTCTCATCTCGGCATTGATTTTCTCCCAAATCTATTCTTCTCCTATTTTAGATCAGAAACTGCAATTGTTCCTTTTTTTTCTTTTTTTTTTTTGACACATTCGAGACGTTTCAATTTCTTTTCTTTGATTATCGATTCCTTTAAATTCAAATTAAAGTTTTTGCTTTAGAAAAAAAAAAATATTAAAAAATCCCCTTTGAAACGAATTCTAATTACTTTTAGATGAAAAGTTTTTCTACATTTTCCATCATTCTCACTCGATTTGATTCCATTTGAATTAGTATCAATCAATCAATCGTCGGATCAATAGTGCTATTGATTTTTGCGAAACTTTTTGCGAACTTTGGATCGAAAAGCCGCGATACAAAATGTTTTGTCGATCGATTAAAAGTGTACAATCATCTATTCAAAACATCTTCGATCACCACACGCTTCGATCAACAATCAATAATAGATATGAATGGCACTGACAACGGTGCGATCGAATAATAGTAAATATCTATCGTAAAATATTTAGAAACGAAAAGAGTTTGAAGCAGAGATTTTTTGTCTTTTTTGTTTCTTGTTCTACTTTTTTGATCAGCAAAAAAAAAACAATTTTTAATAGACTTTTTCTATGGACCCGATAATCTAGCTTCCTTAGCATTAATTGAGAAAAAATTAATAAATTCTTCGCTTCAGATCGATTCACGATCGATCGGCTCCATGGGAGATTGGCGACTACGGAAATTCAATTAATTTTTTTTCAAATTTCTCTCCGCTTCTGCCATCTATTAGCGATTGAGATGTTAATCAATGTTTGTGTTTACCTAACTGGAGATTTCCGAATCTCTCAAAGACGAAATATCAAATCGAAACAATCGCCGTTTTTCCTCTATATGGTGGCAATTATTTTCCTAGAGCAAAAAATTAAGTGAGATTATTATCATCTGAAGATTACCTTCTCGATGGTTGGCCTGAGCTTTAAGTAACTTCTCGATATAGAGAAGTGTTGAAAATTTATGGATCTACGAAATCAAAGTGATTGCTGCAATCGTTTATGATTGTAAACGAGAGTATTCATCAATGATTCGTTCCGAAATCGGTCCATCCAAATGATAGAATTTTTTGTTCTGGTTAAAAAAAAAATGATACTCTCTGAATCACATTCGAGTATATCTAAATTTTATCTCCGAAATACGACCCCAGAATGGCTATTATCTTTTTCGAATGCAAAACAGATGCAAGTTTCAATCTAGATCGATTATTTTCAAACTGAAAACAACCGAATCACCAGATGCGATTGTTTCGAAGGTTTGATTTTACTAGAAGCCATCTAATCTATTTGATTTTCTAGAGTTTTCTACTAAAATGTGTTTTTTTAGCTTTCAAAATTTGTCCAGAATCACGATATATTTATCAAAATAGAATCAAAAGCATGAACAGACTTGGTCTCGAAGAACAGAAACGACTCAATTCGAATGTAAATACTACGGATATTAATACATCATCATCGAAACGTTTCACATTCGATCATCATCGTTGTTGTCACTCAACAATCGATTACAATTATGAGGATTATATTTGTGGTTTCGGTGCTGCCATTGTAAACATTTACGTAACGTTTCCGATCAATAAGATCATTTTCCGTCAAATGATTCATGGACAGAATGTACGGACCGCAACTGCCATTCTACGATCGGAAGGAATCGATCGACTTTATCGCGGTGTCGCTCCACCATTAATTCAACGTTCACTTACATTATCATTGATGTTTGGTACCTTTGGAACCTATCATTCATTGCTAGATCGTTACGCTGATCATATCTTGCCTTCATCGTATCGTTTTTGTTTGTCAGCATTTTTAGCTGGCACAACCGAAGCGATTATGTGTCCATTAGAACGAGTACAAATGCTTCTACAAGTAATTATCAGCAAAAATTTATAATTGATTATTCTTATTTAATGCACATTTTTTCCGTTAAAAAAATGCAAGGATGATCGTTTGCATCATCGATACTCAAACACCATAGATGCCTTCAAAAAACTTCGTGCATTCGGTTTCTATGAATATTACCGCGGTCTTTCGGCAATCCTTCTTCGAAACGGTCCTTCGAATATATTGTTTTTTACGTTCCGAAATGAGATCAAAGATCGGTTACCACAGCCCAAAAATCATCCGAAAGACACCGTTTTTTCTTCGATGATTAAAGATTTTGTTTCCGGTTCGATTATCGGCGCTGTAATTTCGACTGTTTTCTATCCATTGAATGTTGTTCGAACTAGGATGCAAACACAACAGCCAGGCAGCAAACATTTAACCCTTTTTGAGGCTGCAATTGATATCTACCATCAACGTGATAAAAGTATTCGAAAACTTTTTAGAGGTGTTCATATCAATTACAGCCGATCGTTTCTCTCTTGGGGTATCGTGAACTCTTGCTACGAATTGTTTCATAAATTATTCTTCGATAAAAAAACAACAATCTCTTGAGAATCAACACCAAATCTTCATCAATGTTGATTTCTAGTCTGTTAGACATTTGTAATAATTGATTTCATGGATCGATGTAACGAAAAATCTAGTCCAGTTGTTTAGTGAAAATAAATTTTCTATGATGAAGCCTTGAATTTGATTGATTTAACTTTCAAAACTTTTATTCTCCATTTATCGAATCTAATAAGTGCTGGATTATTGAATTTTATTATAATTTTGTACAAAAAATTATTAAATCATCGCTTATCTAATATTTTTCTGATTTTTGCATGGAATAGCATTAGGTATTTGCAAAACTCAAATTTGCCAAAAAATTAATATGACCCTTTCTCTGATTTTCAATTTTACTTGTCGTGAACGAATGGAAGTGAATCTAAAATTATTCAATCAAAAATTTTCGTTCAGATGAATTTATTGTCATATTCTGATTTGATAATGGTCATTGATGATGATTTGGTTGCTTTCTCTAACGAAGAAGTGAGCATTAATGATGAAGTAGGAAGAGAGAGAGAGAGAGAGACTTTTTCATCAATCAATCATTTAATTATGTTGATGTAATTATGTTATGTTGTGAAAAACAACAAAGCGATTTCGTATTTAAGCATCGGTGACGATTGATGCATCGATGTCTGCATGATGATTCTGATGCTTGTCACTTCGATTAGGATCCGGAACATATTGTTCTGAATACTGAGCTTTGTAACTCATCATAGTGTTTGGATTCTCAGCCTTAGAAATCGAGGAGAATATGATGGAATTATCTTCAAGGAACGCGTTAGAATTTCCGGTGGATAAGTTTTGTACATTAAGCTCAAAAATTGATGATTGCTGCTGAGTAAGAAATTGTTGATGCTGATGATTCGAATAAAGATCATCGTTATGGTGTGAACTATAAAGAAACGATGGCGAATCCGATGTCGATATGTTTAAGAAAGTTAGCGATTGTTGTAATTGATGACTAGCTTTGAAATGAGCATTGTTACGCAAAAGTGCTAGGTTCGGAGAATGCGAAAACAATCGAATGTTTGCCGGCAATTCGTTTGCCCCGATCAGACTATCAAGGCCAATTGATGAGGAAGTGGACGTGACTGGTTCATATGATTTAGGCTTCCGTTTTCGTGTTTGAATTTGATCTTTTCTGAGAATCAATGGTCTTGGAGCATTGTGAAGTTTGAAGTAAAGGCCACAAGCATTACAAACTGGATCACCGTTATTGTTACGACGCCATAACGATGTATTTGTTACGTCACAATTGGAACATTTCAATCCGAAGCGCCGATTGGTGCTCTATTTGAAATCAGAAACAATCATCAAACGATACAAAATTAGAAGAAAAAATTTTACCGCTTGTTTTACGCAATGTCTAATCACTGGTCTGTTATTGCCGTTCGATTTGTGATAAAGACCACATGCATTGCAAAGATAATGGCCGATTTTATTTCGCCTCCAAAGTGGTGTAGACACTGCTCCTTGATTAAATTTAAAAGGCTTAATAATTCAACGATGTTAGTTTAATTAAATCTACTAACTCTTACCACAATTGGCACATTCTCTAACTTCATCATCAAGTAAGCTATTAGAGCTAGTAGCTTCGAAATCGTTAAATAATGTTTGATTATTGTTCATAGATTTTGAAGCGTACATATTGCTAAATGAAGTTTGATTGGAAATAGAGTTGGATTCATTCGAAAAATGATCGATTTCGTTATTACAATCGGAGTTTTGATGATGATTGTAGCCGTTCACACCAATATGACAGTCATCGACATTATTCTGGGATGGCACAGCTTTGTTGATCTGTACAAGTCCTGGGCCAGATAGACTAACATTTTTCTGATTCTCGAAGAAGCCAGCCATGCTATTGATTCTGATAAATCGATCATCATTTGCTTGATCGTTTCCAACATCGCAATCATCGAATAATATTTGTTGATGCGAAAGTTTATGAGAAAAAAGTAAAGATGAAGTCTCATTCTGCATCATCGAATCATTTCTTGCTTCGGTACAGGTCTCTTTTGTTCCAATTGGTTCGAATCGATCATTTGATTGTTTCGACTGATTATCTGGATCGGCAGACGTGTCTTTGTTGTCTAGAGATGAACTTTTCACTAATGAAGAAGATGATCGCATCATAGCTGCTATCGTTGTTTGCTTCAGATTTGATTCAACAACACCTTCGATGATTAGAGAGAATCACAAGCAACAAAACAAGAGTTTAAGAATAAGAATGAAAATTTTCTCGATTGAATCTTTCTTCTTCCTACAGGTATCACTTTGGCCCCTAAAATTTACGCTATTCTATGATGACAATCTTTGTTTCCTCTATTTCGATGGTATCTTTTAATAAATTTATTGGGTTTTTTAGTACTAATCTCATTTTGGGACAAAGTAGCTTGATAGATCCTAATGATAGAGCCTCTCATCGAAATATCGAAAACTAATTCAACTAATTATTGTGCAATTGTCTGCTATTATTGATTCAATTTATTGCATTTCACATTTGCTTAGAAATGGACAGTTTCAATTTTTTTTATTAACATTCACCATCATATCATCATTCATCATCAATGCCATTGAAATTTTTTTCGTCTGTTTCTAAATGATTAGTAAAATTTGAAGAAATATCCGGAAGTAACCTTCAACAAAAAAAGTGTCATTCTGATTTAGCTGTTCATTATTGTCGTTTATTGCTCTCATTTAGTGATTTTAAACGAAGATATCTTTTTCCCTTTCAAAGAAATCAACAATGCAATTTTCACATACAACCTAAAATCAATCAAATGCGATCGATTTTAATTACGACAAAAAACTTCCTTTGTTAAGGAATCGATCCGTATGAGATCCGTATGCAAAAGTTCTCGACGATCTCTTTGGACGGTGATGCTCTCAATGGCAAAAAAGATCCAATAATTTTGTGTATAAAATCTCAACAACTGAATTGTGTGACAGAATAAGAGAATATTAAAGGTATCAAAAACAAAAAAAAACAGACTAAACAAAATCTTCAAGATCGAGATTAGAATGATTTGTTTACGGCGAAAAGGAAGATAGGATTCAAGATTACAAGAATATTAGAGAGTATCACCAAAATTATTAACAAACTAAATTGTTAATAAAGTTATGACACTAACCTTCCTGGTCTGATGATGACATCCTGAGCGATAATTTTGGTGAGTTCAAAATCGAAGAGTTTGTTTTGTTTGCTAACAAATCGAGCTTGACATTCGAACGATCAAAAACAGAATTGATTTCTTTCAAGCGATTATCGAATAGATTCTGATCCAATATCTGCTCATCGACATTCACAATTGAATTTTCATTTCGATTTATTTCGATTCGAGATTGCATTCGATCACCTTCAATCATTGCTGATGTCGACCATTCGTCTATTTCATCGTTCGAAATGAACTCATTCGAATTATATGGATATTCTTCAGGACATTGCTCGATGATTTTTTCATTTCCATCGTTGCCGACATAGGTCGTTTTTGGGATTCGATTTTCGTTGACGATTTGACACTCTTCATCTCTCTCCAACATTAGACAGGTATAGGGTTTGGTTTTTGGTTGCTCTTGGTTCCGTTGATCAGTTTCTACCACTAAACTATGTTGTTGTGTTTCAGATTGAGATTGTTTTAGCAACAGTTGGATTGTTATTTGCTCATTAGCCACATTGTTATTGATTAAATCGTTTCGAATCAATTTGTTTTTCATATCGTTTTGTCGGTGTCTCAAATTGTTTTGTTTTAGATTTTTTTTCTCGAAAAAATGTCTCGTAAGTTTTATGCTTTTCATATGACCACAACAATGGATTTTCAAAAGAATCGGAAGAAAATTTTGATTGTTTCATAGAAACCAGCATTAGGACTCTTAACATTTAGTAGGCGATCGATTTGTTTCATTTCAGATTCAGATCCGAATGAATTCAAATGTCTGGATTTGCTTGCTCTGGTTGAAGGCGATGTAAAGGTTTGATATTTTGAATCGAAAGACGAAATCTCACTAAACGATTGTGAAGGTTTTGCAAAAAGAGATAGATAAATTCGTAATGAACAATTCATTGCAAAAATCTTTATAGCCACAAGCGTTTTTCGAGTACACCATCAACCATCACATCACCATCACAATCGATGAAGTTTGCATCTAAAATTTTAGATCTCAATGAACCTGTCGATCGTCTAGGATTCACAAGCGAAAGAGGCGATTAAGTTTTAGCCATCGTCGAATGCTTCATATTCATCATATTTTTTTTTGTCAAATGACGATGATCATCACGATGGTGATCATTTTTTTATGTTTTTCAACGCGATTTTTTTCATCATAGAGAAAATTAGAGGCGAAAACTAACATTTTGGTTCAATACGATAGCTGAAGCTACGATTTTGGTAGTGAAAAGTGGAGTCTCTATCAAATGAAAATATCGTTTCGATTTCAATAATTACATCGAGGAGAGAAGAGAAATATGTTATGAATGGTATGTCATTTGATGGTAAGTATTTTTTCGGCGCTAAAGTTACGATCGTTGGCCACCAAAGCGGTTGGATTATTTCCATCATTTTCACATACTGTTAATCATTTTTGTCGTTTTTCACTTCGATAATTGATCATTTATAGCGTTCATTAAAGCATTCCATAGAATCATCTCTCATCCATCAACAGAGGTAAACGAATCATTTGCATTACAACAGGTGTTGTTGTTCTAGCTTTCATCAGTGATTCTCTTGGTTGTTGGGCTAATGTTGATGGATTCAAAAGGGATCTAATCTGTGGAATTTTTAGAACTTTTGATGGCAGAAGATCGCGTGAATATCATAGGATATCATAGGTTTACACATTTGAATTAAAGAGATCAAAATCTTTCGAGAGGATAGGGTTGTAGAATAGAGCTCAACTAAATGACCATAGTAATAAAAATGAGATGAATTATCTTTTCTTCGATGGCGCCAAAAGATACAAAATCAAATAGACTAAATCGACTACTTAACTCCACAAATAAAATACACAAATTTATTTCGATCCTCTGAAAAGAAAGCAAATCCAAATGAATCGAATTTAAGATATATTATTAAGAATAGAATGGAATGAAGACAAAGGAAGAAAATAGGTATATAAAATGATTTTCAATATCAAAAAAGCAAGAATAGTTTTACAAAATTAATAAAAAAAAACTTTTCAATTAGACTGAAGTTACAATAGGACATTCTTTGAAAAATCGATTAGAAAATATCAAGAATGAAATAAAATCATTTGAACATACAGAATCGGATTCAGAACATATAAAATAATCTTGGTATCTATATTATCATTGATATATTTTTTTGCAATTATCAAAAAAGACAATTATGATAATGAAAAATAGGATAGAATAGAAAAAACTATCTTGCTTCATACACGATTGGACAAAAAAAAAAATAGAACCATTTTGTGAAAGAAAAGCAATATTTGATTTCAATATCAAAAAGAATTTGGATCGGATTCGATGACAATGGTTGATGAAGATTTGGTCGTTTTACTCAGAGTTGATGTCATCGAGGATGAAGATAGGGGCTGTGAGGCCACACTAACAATCGGTGTCAAAGATTTGGAAGACGATGATTTGAATGAATTAGGCGAATCTTCATCGATTTTTCGTATTGGATTATTTGGCATTGTAGTGAAGTCGATTTCTTCAAATGAATCAGTAACATTATCTACGAGATCCTGATGACGATTATGTTGTTGTTGCTGATTATTGTTAGCAGTGGTTACATAGTGTAAAAGATTGTTAGCGTTCCGGAACATCATGTTCGGATTACCAGGTTGCTGTTGAGGGAGGTACTGTTGGCTCTGAAAACTAGTGGGATGAGCATTACCATTATGATGCGGACTATAAAAATAGGATGGCAGATTCGAAGTCGATATGTTGAAAAAAGGTTGTTGTTGTTGATGATTGAGGTTCAATTGAGAATTACTACGGAACATTGGGTTAGTGCCTCTTGGAGGATTTGAATACAATTGCATATTTCCCGATGAATTGTTTGCTCCAATCAAATTATTCAAACCTATTGATGAGGAAGCGGATGGTATTGTTGCAGGCGATTTAGGTTTACGTTTGCGAGTTTGAATTTGATCTTTTTTCATAGTCAATGGTCTTGGAACACCGTGAAGTTTGTAGTACAGGCCACAAGCATTACAAACAGGATCGCCGTTATTGTTACGGCGCCACAAAGATGTATTGGTTGTATTGCAATTAGAACATTTCAGTCCGACGCGCCGATTAGTGCTCTGTTGGAATAGTTAGAATCAATGATAAAGTGATACAAATGATGAGATGAAAATTTACCGCAAGTTTTCTGCTATTTCTAATCAAGGGTCTGTTATTGCCGTTCGATTTATGATAAAGACCACATGCGTTGCAGAGATAATGACCCGTTCCATCTCTTCTCCAAAGTGGTGTAGACACGGCTCCTTAAAGTAAAAACACATTAACTTCATGTATAATTTCAACTATATAAATTTTACTAACTCTTACCACAATTAACGCATTCTCTAGCCTCATCATCAGCAAAGCTATTAGCCAAATTTGATGCATGTGATGTTGAGTTTTGAGCGCTAATCGTGTCTGTATTGTTGAATAAAGATTGAGTATTTGACATCATGGATGGAGTGTTCATATCAATTGAAGAATGATTGAATATTGAATTAAATTGACTGCCAACAAAGTTGCGATCCAGTTTGTTGTGCGGAATTTTTCCCACAGGCGATGGTGATTGATTCCAAAATCCAGATTCGACGCTTAAATTATTTTGTTGAAAAAGCGATTGAGAAATCTCATTGTTTGATGGCGATAATACTGAGGAATGATTTGATGACCCAAAAGTAGAATGTGAAAATGGATTGTAACGAGAATTTATAGAATGATGGCTTTGATTAATATCAGGTAGAAAATGTTGGTTATATTGATTAAATTCATGAGCGGCGAAATTGCTACTCTGGATGCTATGCTGGTTAAGAATGTTCTTGTTGTTAGGTAAATGCCCCGACGGGAAAGAACTGTTAGGATTACAATTAAAACCGTTGATATAATTGTAAGCATGGAATTGAGATTTCGATGGCGTGGAAGACAGAAAAGGTTTGGGCTGCTGATTATTTATGGGTCGTTGGTCGATTTTAATAGTGATTTGCGGAGCTATCGGCTCAGTTTTGCTAATAGAAATCTGTTCATTTACGTCACCAGAATCAACACCTTGATCCTCGAGCTTATTCGGTGATCGCTGTAGATTTGAACATTCAATAGAAGATTGGGAAATAGATGCTTCAGCCTGCGACACCGCTAATGATAAAGGTGATGATGAAGAGGGACTCTCGGTTTTAACAAGTATATCTCTACTCGTGGCATGACTAGCTTGTCCATCGCCTTCATCATCATCATAAGTTTCCATTAATTTGGATCGTTCATTTGATTGGCGTGTTTGACCTAAATCGATAGAAGTACTATTACTTGGGAGAGAGTGATCCAATATAGAAGTAGATGACTCCATTAAAGCCACTGGATGTTTGAATTCCAATGAATTGATTGGATCATTTTCCCAATCAGCTTGAGATGAACCACTTTGAATAAAAATTGGATAAGATGAGCGACTGTTTATAGTAGTTTTCAGCGATATTTGTTTTTCAGCAACTATATTTTCACAATCATCAACATCACCAGCTAATTTCAGAGATTTAGATTGCGATGTTTGATCGGAATTAGAATCATTTCGAGAATCAGCTTCACAATCTAGTATTGGTTCAGTGCTATCCGATGAAAATTTACGTTTTATTCCTTGAGATGACGATCGCTGACTGTTTGACTCATCGAATTCTGTAACAAAAAAATTTCAAAAAGTTATAATTTTTGAATAATAATTCACTAAGTAAAAATAGAATCGCTAAACAATTCTACGGATTATCGCATTAAAAAAATTCATTTCGAGAGTTTTGAAAGCTACCATTAGGGTCCAAAATGTTATCATTGCTTTTAATAACATCATAACATTCTTGCTGGATAATCGTCGATGGTGGTTTGCCTTCATCATCAGTATTATTATTAGCTTGAAAGCATGAATCATTTGTACTGTGAAAAATAGGCTCTTGGTGATCATGACGAGATGGATGATCTCGAATATCATGATGAGAATCATTATTGTAGTGGAATTTGCTCGCCTCGAAATTCTCACAGAATCGATTATAACTTGAATCGATGTCTTCCTTGATGCCCTTTCGTAACTCTGATGGTGAATGATCAACTTCGTAAAAAAAGTTGTTTGGGAAGAAAGATGCCGATTTATGATCTTTGACTTCAACAATATCGGTGGCAGCGAATATTTCATGGGCATTTTGGTTGTACGGTTGATTTTGGATAAAATATTTCTCCTCAATTGAATATTGATGAGATTTTTTCATCAAAACAGGATCATTAAAAATAATTAGATCGTCCATAAAATCAAAATCTTCATCAATCGATGTGGCCAAAGACCAACGATTCGATCGAATCGTTTCAGAATCATTAGGATTCTGTGGGTAATCGAGTATCACAAAACTATCCTCATCTCCATAATCAAAATTATCTTCAAATCCTTCATCGAATGTGGAACGTTGAGGGGTGGACATCACTTCTCGCACAAGTAAACATAGAAAAAAAAAAACATTCGAATTCGAATTCGAATCACAAAAAAATAATTTCGATTATTCCCCGTATTGGGTTAGATTGAATTTCATTGTAAATATTTCATGCATATAAAGATCAGATCTCAATCTATAAAATTAATCCATTCTTCATTCAAACAGTCATGCATTATCAAAAAAAAAAAAAACGAGAGGGAAAATTTGGAAGAGTCAACGAGGTGATGGAGAATTCGAATTTGAAAGATTAAAAAGCATCAAGGAAGATCTTCGTGCAATTTTGATTTCTAATATCGAAACCTAGCATCAAAATCAAAATGACTATAGCAAACAAACCTTTTGAAATTGGTTCCGTTGGTGGCGTGTTCGCATCCGATGTAGGTGAATGCGATAATCTAATCGGCGATTGATTGAACAACGAATTCGGAGAGTGTAAATTCAAAACGGTAGTCATTGTTGCATCACTTTCGTCCAACGACTGATTCGGATTGTTCGATTGCGGTTGCGATCTCGATGAAAGAGATTGTGATTGCTGTATGAATGTTTCACGAATTGTGCTCAATGAATGTTTAATAACACCATCAATTCTAACACTTTGATCTTGATAATTTTTCAAAATCGATTGTTCTTTTTCTCCTTTTTTGTTTTTGGAAATCTTAAATTTCTCCGTAATCAATAGACTATCACCATCGGCTTTTGATTTCGATACTGAAGATTTCGATGGTTGTTTATCACTCGAATTCTTCAACAATAATGACTCTTGATGATTACGATTCGAAGATGCCATTTCTAATGGAAAAGATGATGAAAGGAAAAACAAACAATGAAAATTAGTGCGAGGAAATTAAGAAAACCGGAAACAGCGCTCGTCGTTTTCATAAAAAGGGTGAGTAGGAGAACGTTCGGACGTTCAAATCAAATCATTCTATACTGATTGTTATGCAATCATTTCATTCACTGATATGTTGATCCTCGCAGTATCTTTATCAATTAGAATGCATTCAATGAATGAAATCCTAGTGTTTCTAGCAAGAGACTCTATCTCTATCTCTCCTCTTCGTTTCTATATTAACCTATATGAATGTTGCGGCATTATCGATGCAAATAAATTTCCGTTACAGCGGAAACACTTTGTCGTACGAACAAATCTAGCTGTGTGCGTACGATTTGTGCACAACAGAGATTGAGGATTGAATCGTCCATCGATGTCATCAATGATGAAGAAAACAATCAACTAATTATTATTTAGTTAATTCTATATCGAATAGACTTTGAAATAAATCCGATCCGAAGCCGAATCGAAAAAGATCATCAACTAAATGAATCTCTTCCAAAAGATATCGATTTTTAAAATTTCTTAAAAAGAATTGAGAATCAAACAGGTGGAAATTGTTCGCTGTCTTCATTTCTAAATGAAATACGCAAATGTACAGGGGGGTTTTTTTTGGAAAAAAAATTTAAACTCAAATGAAAATACCTTTTAACGGTTTCTTTATCTCTTAACTGCGTTTAAGAATTTAAACTTGGTTCACAATCAAACCGAAAATCAATCTGATCAATCAAATCAAAATTGATTTATCGATATTGATTGCCGTTTGGTTTGATTAACAATAAAAAAAAAACAAAATGAAAGAAAACAAAAACAAGAACGAAAGAAGCCGAGAAGAAGATAATTAGATAGATTAATTAATCGGAAAAAAGATAATTAATCTATGAAGATTATTGATTCGTTGTGTTGATTTTTTTTTTTTGAAGCGAAACGCGTGGAAAACAAAACGAAAAGAAAAACGAAACGAAAAAAAAAAAATTCACTTTTTTTCTCAATTTTGCATTTAACCTTTCAACTAAAATCTCATCTTCTTTTCGTTCGTTCATTTCAATCAACAAAATTTCTTGGAATCTCGATCTGCACTATCTTCTATCGATGATGATAAACTGATCAAATTTTCTGATAAGAAAAAAAATTAGAGCAAAAGAGAGAGAGAGAGAGAGAGAGAGAGAGAGAGAGAGAGAGAGAGAGAGAGAGCATAATTGATTGTCTAACAATCGAAATTCTCAATTTTTCATCATCTTTGATAAGAATGATGATTCATTCTCTCTCTCTAATGAAAACGAGATTGTTTTGTTTCACTCTCTCTCTCTCTCTCTCTCTCTCTCTCTTCGCTCTTCTTTCTCTTTAAAGTTTTCTTTTCAATCCCACTGTACCGTAAGATTTCATTGTTGTTTTAAAAAGAAAGAGAAAAAAAGAGAACGAACGAGCGAACGAACTCAATGAAGATTGAGCTCTCTCTCTCTCTCTCCCTCTCCCTCTCCCTCTTTCATCGATCCGAAAATGATTGAATCGATTTCTTTGATATCTTAGAGATCAAATTTGAAAAGTATAGCTTGATGCTTTAAAAAAATTCATACCGCTAGTGAAACATAATGAATGATGCAATACTTACATTATCCATCTTCATAGATTATTCCCAATGATAGCCATTTTGTTTAGAATCGTTGAACAAATGTTAGATTGATGGGAAACAATTTGCGATTTGTTTTTCCTTTCTCTTTTCCAAGATCGAAAAATTTACAAATTTAAATCTCAAAAACAGTTTTTACACGCAACAATTTTGAACTGATTGATTTCTAACCAGAATCGGTCCTCTTTAAATATCACAAAACCCTTTCCACTTGTTCGTATCAGGTACCTGTGGACCACTTTGAAAGTGTTATGAAGATAGCCTCTTTAGTTTGAATCATCTCAGAACGATGAAAGAAAGTGTGTTGAGTACAGCCCACAAAAGGGTTTGGTTGATTATTCGAACGAGGGTGGGTGTATGGGACTCAATTATGCGAGTTAGGTACTTGCGATCAATGCAATGTCCTATGATCTTTGATCTTTGTCTTCACTCTCTATTTATTGTGGAATGGGATAGTGAATCATCATCTTTTCATCACCGCCAAGCGTTTTATCTTTCTCTTTGAATTCTTTATTTGAAAGAATGGAACAAAAGATCTTTAAATGCTCTTAAATAATAGGGATCTTTATTTTTCGAATCTTTATTTTGAGGAGGAGAGCGTATTGTTCGAGGTGAGAGAAAGGAAGGATAGATGATGAAATTATTTTCGACTTCATGCTGGTCTATATTTAATAGAGAGATCGATGGTCCGATGATTCATTCTCTGGTGATGGTGATTTGTTGTAGCTGACCATTGTGATTCTGTTTACTTAACCGTACTGGTTTTGATGTTTGTTTTATTTCGAATTAAGACCATCGTAAACGATATGATGAATCATGATACATTTCATCATTTCATGATGATGAAACCGAAAATATTTTAAATAGGTTGCGAAAGCTAGAGACCACCAAATCGTCGCACCAGTTATTCTAATTACAATATTCTGAAGTAGTTTAATAGATTTTAATCAATATTCTTTCACTTTACTTGCTTCTATTTTTAATCTAGAACCTGAGATTATGTTTCTTCATTGAAGTTCCTACTAACTAACGCAACACACTGGAACTCTCAATCGAGTCGCAACAAGTTTGTCAACCAAAATATCCACACATGTTTTCTTTTCACTTCACTGTTTTTTTTTTTTTTTGAAAAAGGGTTACAATTTGTTTGCTCTTTTTGCTTTGCTATTTTTGCGTCGCTTAACTGCATTGTACTCTCTGAGCCATATTAATTGTTAAATTATGACGACAACGATGACGATTAGGATGATAATGACGTTCGATCTGGATCCATTACAAAAAAAAAAAGATCGAAAGAAAAAGGGTTTTGCAAGTTCATCAATGATAAGAACAAGTGTCGTTGGAAAAAAGAAAAGAGGGCTAGCAAAAAAGGTTCTTATCAGCGCATAACAGATCCGAGCCTAATTTTATTGTGTGACAAAAAAAAATTTATATTTAAAATTTTTGTTAATTTCATAGACAAACAAATAATGATGATAATAATCAAGAGAATCAATACACTTTGATTGGCACACAAGACACTAGAATTTTTTTTTTTTTCATTTTCTAAAAACTATCCATCTATAAATGTGTGACTCATTTCGCTACTATGAGGGGAATCAATTTGGTCTGCCAGCTTGACCATCGTAGGTAGCGAGTGTGTGTGTCTGTCTCTGTCTCTGTTGACTATTGATAAGCATTCGGAAACAAAAAAATTGTTTATCTATCTAATTATACGGACCATTTAGTGGAGAGCCAAAAAAAAATCCCTTCCTTTTCCTCCAGTGTTTGTTAGTCGCAAAATCTCTCATAGAAATTATTGCAGCAATAGAGCTTTAAGAATAGCTTCAAATTGAAATAATTGTCAGAATGACATTGAGAGGATATGTTTGAATTTGGAGCAAAACAAAGAGATTGATCGCCACATTGATCTCTCACTGGATAGAATCTTCTTGTCCTCGATCAGATCTTTCGATTGTTTGCTTGAATCGATTCATATTTATCATAGTATTCAATCGATAAAAATCAATAAACTAAAATCTTTGCGCTTGTGGCAAATGATTATGGTTCTGATCCCAATCGTAGTGCTCATCTCGAAATTCGATACCCATCTTGATGAGTAGATGAGTGAAACGACTCATCCATTTACGATATAATGGTCGCTCTTCAAATCGAAACTTTCGAACCGTTTCCAAAAGATCTTGATATTCTTTTGGCATCTCTTCACAAAGCTTCTCGATTGGTATGGACATTTTCATCAAACCAATCCGTTTGGTTCGTTCACGAAAATCTTGTCCTTGTAGACCTTGCCATGGAAGTTGGCCTTTGTGAAGAAAGATCATCATATAGACAATCGCTTCGAGATCATCACGTCGACTTAATTCTCTACCAAGATGATTATTGATGCTGATGTAACGAGCGGTCCCAGTCACACCTTTGCCTTCAACAAAGGCTATATGCTGATGCTCTTCATTGATGTAACGTTTACAAAATCCTAAATCTATGTTCATCGAATTGTTTGTACAGTTTCAAAGAGGAAAAAAAATCATCCATTCAGAATGAATCGATTGAATTTAAATCGAAAGGATTCAAACCGATCATATGCAATGTCGACCATTTTGGAGATTTTGGTTGGCCAAAAAGAAAATTATCAGGCTTTATATCGCGATAGATGATGCCTTGATCGTGAACGTATTCAAAGATATTCAACAATTGAATCAATAGCTTTGTTGTTGTAACAATACCGAAATGATTATCACAAATTTGATTCATTTTGAGCAATGATGGACCGAGCAAATCCATCACCAAAGCATTGTAATTACGGCATGGACCGAAGTAAAGAATTTTTGGTAGAAAATTCATATTAGATCCTAGCGTTCGATAGAATCCATATTCCAAATGTAATTGTGGTTTTGCACAATCTTGTCTCTCCACTTTAATCGCAACTTTCTCTTTGGTTTTAGAGTGATGACCAGCGTGTAGCGAGCCAAATGAGCCACCGGTCAGATAGTTTCCGATGATGAAACTTGAATTACCTACTCTTTCGCTAATTAATTTAGTTGAATCGACATGAGCAACCATCTTGGGCCTAGAGAATCGAATTGTTCAAAATAATTGCGAATTTAAAAAAAATATAAAGCTTACTTCAAGAAAACTTAATCAAACTAACTCTATTCAATGATTCTTAATTAACGCAATAAATAATGAATCGAATACTAAGCTTCTAGAAACGCCTTCACTTCAAAAGAATTTTTTTAAGTTATTTTTTTTTTAAATTAATCAATCAATTTATTTCACAATACCACAAGAGAAGAGATAAGGTCATTTTAAGATCGATTCGATTGTATGATGCTCTGAGAATAAATGGGGGAAGAAGAATTGATTTTCGCTCTATAAAATGGAATACGATTCTAATTTCATCATCTCGAATGATGAAATAATCAACGCATAAGACCAGTTTTGAAGATTATTTGAATTCTAGACCAAAAAATTACGATCATAGGGATTCGATCAAAAATGAATACCTTTTGTTGCAAATTCGTTTGCTTTGTTTTCATCACAATCTGTTTAGATTTCATTTCGATTAGATGCGATGAGAATGAATCAATTAATACCTTTGATTTATTCAAAGTTAGTTTAGATTGATTTTGAATCCATTCTAATTCACTTTCAAACAGTCTCGATTTCAAAAAACATACAGATCAATCGAAGATGAATTAGAAGCTGAGAGAAATTTCAATGATTCACTCAGTTATGTTCTACAAACAATCGGTACCAAAATCAATGCACATTCCGATCTGGTAAGTAAAATTTTGTGCTAAAAATTTCATTTACACTCAATAGATTAATTCAATTTGGTATAATCAAGTCTGGGGAAGAATTTGCTCGAAAATTTTCCTCCAATATCGAATCGATTGAAGCATCTAATGATGACTATAAACCTTACGCTTGTGACTTTCTTCCAGGCCAATATCCAGCTCACATCGATCTAAGAGATATCGGACACTTGACTTCGATCAAAAACCAAGGAAATTGTGGCGCTTGTTGGGCGTTCGCAACGATCTGCACCATAGAATCACTCTTGTTGGCTAGTAAACAAGTATCGCCATGTAAATTTAGTCTTTCCGAACAAAATCTTATAGATTGCGCTTCGAAACGTGGATGCGATGGAGAGAAACAATCAACTGGGTATCGATTTCTACAACAAAACGGAACATGCGAATCGAGCCGATATCCTTACGTTGCAAAGGTTCAGCAATGTAAACATCCTTTCGGTCCCAACTATAAAATTAGAGATTTCTGTATGATACATCCGGAAAATCCCACCATAGTTAAGACTGTGCTCGCCAAATTCAAAGCTGCTGTTTCAACATCATTACAGATCTTAGATATGGATAAATTTCGCCATTACGAGTATGTTATTCTAACAGTTTTTTAATAGTTTAGAGATCTTAAATTTTAATTTTAATCTAAATTTTTTCATAGCGGAAAATCTGTCATAATCAATGATTTTAAAGCTAAACCACTGAATCACGCAGTGAATATTGTTGGATATGGTCCTAAATTCGGTAGACAAGCTTGGATCGTACGAAACAGTTGGGGTACTAGCTGGGGTGATAAGGGATACGCGTACGTTTCGCAAGATAGTTCGATTTTTGGAATCACCAAAAGAGTTTATGTGGCTTGGTTGTGATCACATTCTTTTTCAATACATTTTTTTAGTTGGTATCCTTGTGATGAAATATTTGATGCTCTAGAGAAGCAAGCTTTTTAAGAAAAAATAAAAATAAAAATAAAAAAACAATTAAAGTCTAATGAGCAACTCTTTAAAAGGATCGTTTTCTCTCTCTCTCTCTCTCTCTCTCTCTCTCTCTCTCTCTCTCTCTCTCTCTCTCTCTCTCTCTCTCTCTCTCTCTCTCTCTCTCTCTCTCTCTCTTTCAGAGATTCTCATCTTCAAAATGAAGTTCCAGAATGTATTTGACAATGGAAAAAAATGGAAATGTCAAAATATGATTGTCGCTAATTTTTTTTTTGGTTTTAATCATTGCAGCACTTGAAATTGTTTCTCCCCAAAGCTTTATCGTAATCGATCAATAAGTGTAGTGATCATTTCTCAAACAATCAGATAGAATCTTGACTTTGATTGAAGATGATCAAACGGTTTTAGTTGAAAATCAAATTAAGAAATACAACAAGAAGAAAAAAAAAATTTAAGATTTAAAATTGCGATACTCGATTGGAAGGAAATTTATTGATTAAGAGATCATTCTTGTCTAATGATTGCTCACATTTTTAGTGTTTTTCAGTTTCAAATTGAAGTTTTTCTAGTCTAAAATTATTCTTAAATTCTTTCTAGAAGCTCTATTGCTTATCTCATCAGTGAATTCTCAACGAAAATGATAATTTTACGAATTGAGATGGCTTTGATGATGATCATCATTGCTACAGCTATCATAGTGGTTCGAAGCAATCCAACCGAACCAATACGAACATTCAAACAGTTTAAAGTTTGCATTTGATTCTAATAAAGAGCAAATCTTTTTCATTTCCGCTTTTATTTCGAAATCTATAGGAAACTTTTGGGAAAAGCTACGCGAACTCTTTTGAAGAAACTCGTGCCATGAAAAATTTCTACGAATCATTGGCTTTCGTTCTACGAACAAACGGAACAGCTATTAATGCTCATTCCGATATGGTTAGAGTGAATTTTGTGATCCAAAATTAATTTCAATTCAATTCGATTTCAACAAACAGTCAACCGAAGAGTTCGGACGTTTCTTTACGATGAGCGAGAGGCAAATGAAATCGATTCAAGAAGATTATTCATTAATTGCTTGTCGTTTCAATCAAACACATTTTCAATCGGAAATTGATCTTCGAAAATGTGGTTTCGTTACTCCGGTGAAAGATCAAAAAAAATGTGGCGCTTGTTGGGCGTTCTCAACGATTTGTACAACCGAATCGCTTTATCTTTCAAGCAGACAAGTATCGCCATGGAAATTTGGTCTTACCGAACAAGAGCTTGTGGATTGTGCCTCACCACACGGTTGTGATGGAGACAAAATGTCTGTTGGATTCGGTTATATTGAACATAAAGGTGTAGGATTAAGCGACCAATATCCTTATGTCGCAAGAGTTAGTTAAAGCGATTTAAGATAGAATTATGATTGGTATTGATTCTTCATTTCCTTTAAAAGGTTCAGCCTTGTCAGCATTGTTTTGGACCAAAATTCAGAATTGGTGGTTATTGTATTATTTATCCTCCAGACAAAACAAAAATCAAAGTAGCAATGACAATGGTATAATCTGCTGTATCTGCGGTATTATTGATTGAAGATCTCGCTAGTTTTAAACATTATGAGTATTAATTTTTTAAAAAAATCAGCTTCTAGTCAGATTTGTACTAAATACAGTTCGATTTTAATCCTCCAGTGGAAAATCGGTAATTTCTTCCGAGTCTAAGAGAAGCAAAACATATGGACATGGTGTGAATATCGTAGGATATGGAAGCAAATATGGGCAAGAAGTTTGGATCGTACGAAACAGTTGGGGCACAACCTGGGGTGATAAAGGCTATGCTTATTTCGCACAGAATAGTACCGTTATGAAATTGACTAAAAACGTCTACATGGCTTGGCTTCATTGAATCTCTAGCGCTGAGAATCAGATCAATGAATTTCATCCAATCGATTCTTACAAATCAAATTGGATCAATTTAACACCAGCAATCAATAAGTAACAAATTGTTTCACAATCTAAAACTAATCTCTTCAAAAAGAAAAATAAATTAAAATAAAATCTACTAATTAAACCTATTGAAATCCAATTTAATCAATCGAAACAATCAAAAAAAGAATGGGTGATGAGAATGGGAACGTTTGAGAAATTCAAACGATTAAGACAGAGACAATCTTAGATGAAAAGATGATCAAATGGAATAAGATTAAATAGTTAGAATTGCGAAATCTATCTCTTAATGATTAAAACTCAATCAGAATTAAGAAATAGATTAGGAAAGATGCGGCTTTAAGATGTTTTTATAAAAAGCTTTTTTAGTTGGCTCAATCCAAAAGAATCATTGTAGAATATGGTAGCTTTGTTTTGTGCTTTTAATTTAAATTGATTTCGGTCTAAAAGTGCAGCCACTCGACAAGAAACAAAAAATCGAAATGGAAATCTTTACAAAATCGATCCTATTAGTGTTGATCGTTCAATCGACATTAGCCATCGATGATTTTGAAACATTCAAGGTCAGTTTTGATAGAAAGCCTGGATTTTTCTCTATTTCTTATCTCATTCGAGACAGATCGCTTTCAACAAGAGTTATGAAACGATTGAACAAGAGCTAGAGGCCGAGTATAATTTTATGAAATCTCTTGAATTCGTTCAAAAAACTCCCGGAACAAAGATTAACGCTTTCTCTGATTTGGTAAATAAGCTGGAAGCTTTTTTCGATCACTCCTCTAAATGCTTTCTTTAAATGCTAAATGCTTTTTCTTCTAAATTTTGAAGACCGAAGAACAATTTAATCAGAAATTTTTGAGCTCAGAAGACGAGTTTGAGGATTGGCAAAACATTCTAGCTCAAAACTATGGATTTTGTAACGTAACGGAAACTTCGATATTTCCAGAGATTGATCTACGAAAGGACAATGTTTTAACGCCAGTCCGTGAACAAGGAGCATGTGGATCATGCTGGGCTTTCTCTACAATCTGCACCGTTGAATCTAATTATTTGACTACCAAACAAGCTCCATTAAATAAATGGTCACTATCCGAACAACAACTTGTCGATTGTGCTTCACCAAAAGGATGTGATGGCGAAAAACCGACCACCGGTTTCAAATATCTTCTCGAAAAAGGTGTAACAACTGGCGATAGATATCCTTATGTTGCAAAGGTTAGCTTTTTGAAGATCAATTCTTAATCTAATCGATATTTTGAAAGAGCTGATTATTAACCTATTTGATTTCAATCAGGTTCAACCTTGCAGGCCTCCGATCGGTTCATACTATAGGATTAGATCGTTTTGCTGGGTCTATCCTCCTGATCCTAAGAAGATACAAGTACTCCTCACAAGTCGGAAAGCCGCATTGACGGCAGTGATGAAAATCACCAATTATATGCAATTTCGTCACTACGAGTAAGATTTTGAGTTTTATTATTATTTGCCTATCGAGAGTGATAATATCTTTTCAAACAAATCGAAGTGGTAAAAGTGTAATTGAGACCGAAGTAAGGGAGGGAAAAACTTTATCGCATGCTGTAAACATCGTAGGATATGGCAAATATTTTGGCAAGGATGCTTGGATCGTTCGCAACAGTTGGGGTACTAGCTGGGGTGATAAAGGATATTGCTATGTCTCAATGAACAGTCAAGTATTCCGTTTACTGGAATTAGTCTATTCTGCTTCTGTCGTCTAATTAGCTTTGAAGCAGTAACTTTTTATGATGATTTATTCGTATTTCTCGAAATTTCTAATAAAATTGAATTTTTTTTTTAAATTGATGAGTCATAACTTGTGCTCATGGAGAACAATAGGTAATTCGAATCCGGCAACAGGCCTGTAGACCTAAGCAGGTTAGGGATGACTCATCATCTTTGGACCATTTATGTCTACTTGGCTAGTGCTGGACGAATGTAGAAATTGATTGTGTACAGTCTAATTATCCATAATTTAGATATAAGGCAGTTGAAAGTTTGAAGTTTTCCAATATATCTCAATTAAAGAATCGATAGACTTAGCTTTGCAAAAAGCCCTAAGGATAGAGTTTGGTCTGGCATGGAACATATCAAAAATCAAAAAAACCTATATCTTTATTAATTTTGAGAATTTTCTTTGAAATAGTGTAGGAAAGTTGAGGGTATCGATTTCGTCTTCGGCTTTCGGAATATTATACGCATATCGAATAAGATCTCGGGACTGTAAGCGGTGCTACAGCAGTCCTATTGTTCACCACACAATATCTAACCTAATTGAATCGGATTGGATTTTGAAGAACTCTTAGGGTACTAAATAGACTGATGAGGGATCTTCTTCAATCTCATCACTGAAGACGATCACTTTGACAATCAAAAACGATAAGCGATTACTGTTACGATCTGATTGTAGATCAGATGATCGTCGAAGACAATCAATCAATTCGATCCAACGATTGATGAGAAGATAATAAATAAATTCAATCAATCTTAATTAATTGCAATAAATTAAATTTTTTTTTAATTTATAATTTGTTAGGCGGTTACCAAATAGTTCTAATTGAATTAGAACATATTTCGAAGGAATTCGAAATATAAAAAAGCATGTTCACTGCAAGCTTTATTCATTCGATTTTGAGATTTTGTACAATAAAGTTGTTAAGTTTAGCCTCAAAAATTCTTAATAATGTCGTTCGCCTCGCAACATGGTGGTAGCGGTGACCATTTCATGGCCACGAATAACTTCAGCAACAAAGGTCCTATGGTCCCAATAAGACCTATGAAGGAAAACGAAACAATACAAAGTTTCATTCGAATCTTCGACAATTGGGCAAAAGCCAATTGCTGGGATGATCAAGAATCTGCCCGCATATTCAAAGCTTTGATTGAAGACGATCAAATAAGCAGCAAAATCGAAAAATGCTCTGGAAATGAATCCTTTGAAAACATAAAGAAGGATCTTTTGACGATCTCAAAGTCAGCCCGTGACAGAAAGTTCATTGAGTTAAGATCTTTGAAACTGGGTATAGAAGACGACGTAGACAATCTATATCATCAGATCTCGAAGCTGATTGACGATTGCTATAATGAAAGAGTCGATCCGAATCAACTGAAAAGAGACTTCTTTCTATCTTCAATAGACGCGAGAATACGATCAAAATTATTCATAAACCAAGAGCTACCCGATGATATTATCGATTTGAAGAACCTAGTAAAAGGGTTAATGGTCATAGAGAAAGAAATAACTACCAAAAGTCTACCAAAAAAAAGTAATAATGGTGGAAAATGGTGTGATGTCTGCAAAAAAAGAAATCATAACACTGAAGAGTGCTATTCAAAAAAGAGAACCGAAAACCTAAACTGTGCCAATACACATTTACAAGGCCCATCTAAGAGATACTTCATAAAAATGGAGGTCAATGGGAATAAAATCGAGGCACTATTCGATACTGGGTCCAATCGATCAATTATAGCCGATACAATAGTAAGACCACAAGAAAAATTCAAAAAAGAATGTGGTACAGCAGCTAAAAATGCTACATTATCGATAATTGGCAAAACGAATGCGAAAATCAAAATTGGAGAATTTGAATTCGAACATCATCTATTCATCTCAGATGATATTAACTATGCTATCTTAGGAATGGATATATTCAATCGTCTGAAGATGAGTCTGAAATATGGTGGCCAACTAGAATTCATAGCAAACGATCAAATTCATAGCATTCAATTGATACAAGAAGGTTCAACAAACAACCTATGCATGTCGATTAACGAAATAGAAACAACTTTTCCGGAAGATCTGAGTTCGGAAGTTCAACAGCAAGTCTCAGAAGGTCAGAACGAGAAAATCAAAGAAATTCTCGAAGATTATTCAGGCATTGAAACGGGAATTGGACGAACTAATTCTATTGAACATGTCATTGAGTTAAAACCTGGCAGTAATCCTGTAAGATCAAAACCTTACAGAGTACCACAAGCACTTGAAAAAAGAGTAGAAAATCAACTCAAAGAAATGGTGAAAAAGAAAATTATCGAGCAATCAAAAAGTCCGTGGTCTTCACCATTAGTGGTCATTGAAAAAAAAGACAAAACATTACGCTTGGCCATAGACTATAGAAAACTTAATCAAATGACAATCTTTGACGCTCAGCCATCTCCTCGCTTGGATGAAATTCTTTCGAGTCTTCGAGACGCTAAGATATTCTCAAAACTCGACTTTCGTCAAGGATATTATCAAATACCTTTACGTCGAGAAGATAAAGAAAAAACAGCCTTTCGTTTTAAAAATAAGTTATATCAATTCATAGTGATGCCGTTTGGTTTGTCAACGGCGTGCCAAACATTTATGCGATTGATGGAAAACTTATTCGATGATCTAAGCTTCGTAAAAGTTTATATCGATGATATATTAATTTTCTCTCAGAATGAGAGAGAACACGAAGAACACATCAGAACAGTTTTCTCAATCATCGAAAAAGCTTCTCTTTCACTCAACTTAGAGAAGTGTGAATTCTACAAGCAAAAGATTGAATTCTTGGGTTTCGTCATTGGCAACAATGAAATTTCAATGACAGAAGATAAAGCAGAGGCTATTAAAAAATATCCGGTGCCTAAAAATCAAAAAGAGCTGAAAAGATTTTTAGGGCTAGCATCATATTATCGAAACATGATCAATAATTTTGCCGAAACGGCATATCCTCTCTATCAATTGTTGAAGAAAAATAAGAGGTTCAAATGGGATTCGGAGGAAGATCAAGCCTTTCAACTATTGAAAGATAAGTTATCTTCTTATCCAATTCTTAAGATTCCAAATTTTGATAAAGACTTCTACGTAAGAACAGATGCTTCCGATCTAGCAATGGCTGGCACATTAACGCAAAGAGACGACAATGGCAATCCTTATGTAGTAGAATACTTCAGCAAAGGCTTCAATGAAACTCAAAGAAGATATCCGATCGTTGAAAAAGAAGCCACAGCATTGATCACAGCAATTGAGAAATGGTCATATTACTTGAAAAATCGGAAATTCATAATCCAGACAGATCATAGACCACTAATTTTCTTAAATTCAATGATTTCGAAAAATAATAAATTGGCTCGCATGTGCTTAAGATTACAAGAGTATCAGTTCGAAACAGAACATATTCCTGGCAAAGAGAATATTGATGCGGATGCACTCTCGAGAATTGAATTCAACGCAATTCAGTTCGATGAATTAAATGAGCTCATATCAGTTGATGAAGATATGTGCAATATGCAGAAGAGATTTCCAACTCGGTTCAAAAAAACGAATGGTTATCTTTACTACCAGAGAAAACAAAGTCGAAAACGCTTGTGTATTCCTAGAAGTAAAGTCAACGAAGTGATACAAGAAATTCACGATCTAGGGGCGCATATTGGAGAAAAGAAAACCATTGTCATCATTGCGAAAAGATTTTATTTTCCAAATCTACGCCAAACAGTTCAAGATTATGTGAGGACTTGTAAAGTTTGCAACAAAAAAGACCGGTCTATACCGAAATCTCAATTGAATCCGATAGATATTTCCAGATTGAAAACTTTTGAAAAGGTAGCAATAGATGTGGCCGGTCCTTTACCAGAATCAAAAAGGGGTAACAAGTATATTTTGTGTCTGCAAGACTATAGAACTAAGTGGGTAGAAGCCATTAGTATTGCCACAGTAAATTCGAAAACGATTATAGAATGGTTAGAAATAATTTGGTCAAGATACGGTATAGCTAAATCTTTGGTGAGTGACAGAGCATCACAATTCGAATCGAAAGAATTCGAATCCTACTTGAAGAAGCGAAATATCGAACATCACAAAATAACAGCTTATCATCACCAGTCCAATGGGATGGTGGAAAGATTTCATAGAACTCTATGGAATATGTTGAAATGCATGGCGAACGAACAACAAGATGATTGGGACACACATATTCCGACACTGTTAAGATCGTATAGAGCTGCGGTACATCCAGCAATTCAACAGTCACCTTATGAAGCGTTCTTTAATAGAACTATGCGACTACCTATCGATAATAGTTTTCCTACCATAATGGGCACCGTTTCTCCAAAGAAAGAAGTATCAGACAAGTATCAAAGAAAAATGAAAGAATATTACGATAAAAACACAAAACGGAGAAAATTCAAGGTGGGAGAGAAAATTTTACTGAAACACCCGACGTTTGCTAAAGGCAAAAGTCCAAAGCTGACTCCTTCATTCAAGGGTCCTTTCAAGATCAAGGAAATTCTGGCAAATAACAAGATTCTAATACAAGACAAAAAAGGTCAAACATTGGACACACATCGGGATTTGGTCAGACACGATAAGTCCAACCAACGCTTAAAAGGTCTTCGCAAACGTGGTAGACCCCGTATGACGAAGAAGGGACGTGTTAGGCGATTACCAAATAGTTCTAATTGAATTAGAACATATTTCGAAGGAATTCGAAATATAAAAAAAGCATGTTCACTGCAAGCTTTATTCATTCGATTTTGAGATTTTGTACAATAAAGTTGTTAAGTTTAGCCTCAAAAATTCTTAATAATGTCGTTCGCCTCGCAACAAATTATAATTAAAACTATCTGATAGAGTATCTCCAATATTCTTGTTTTGAAACTTTAGACTTTGTCTGTCAAATTAAATCAGATTATCGATGTGAAGATAATCATCGAAGCGGTACTCAAATGAAACATACAAACAGAGGATTAAAATTTTTTTTTTGAAATTTAGATTAGGTTTTCCGTAGAAATCATCTTCAAATCTAAGATCATTTTAGGCAATGATTGTGATGATCATCTTCTTGCTCTACTGCTCTAGTAAAGACTTGAATCGAGAAAAAAGAACAAATCGAGATCACTTCAAACAGTAATCTCAATGATTTAGATCTTTCCGATTTGTGTTCGATGTTAGAGAACAAAGTAAGAATTTTTTCTTTGTTTTAAATCTCTTCGTCCAATATAAAGCTACGTAGGCTTGGCACACTTCTAGATCAGCTTTTGTTGAGATTTCTTTTTTTTTTTCGAAGCTTTTTCCTCATCGAGACAATGATGACAATGTCCTTTACCAGATTCTTTTCGATATTTTTACTCTGCTTCGTTTCGTTCCTTGTCGCTCGAATCGAATGTGATGAATTTGAGATAAAAACTTTTGAACAATTCAAGGTTTGTTCAAGAATTGATTAGGATTGGTTTCGTAATCGTTTCACTTGTACTCTTTCGTTTCCCATCACCTTTAAAGGCTCGATTCAATAAGACTTATTCGAATTATTTCATCGAAACTTACCGGCGTAGAGTTTTCTATCAAACATTGAAATATGTTGAAGAGAATAAACATCGAGGAGTTTCCATCAATGCTCACGCTGATTTGGTAAGAATTTGGAATGTTTTTCGCAATCGTTTTAATTTTGATTCGGAAATTAATTGATCTTAGACCGTCAATGAATTTAGTGCGAAATATCTAATGCCTGCTCCAAAAACCGAGGATCTTTTGGATGAATATAAATTACTCTCTTGTGATAAATTTGAAGGCGTTAAATTGGGCGAGGTCGATCTTAGAAAAGAAGGCCGATTGACCAAGATCCGAGAACAATTGGCTTGTGGATCTTGTTGGGCTTTCTCAGCTACCGCAAATGTGGAATCCCTTCTACTGGGATCGAATTGTACCAAATGGACAACGAACGACTGGCTTTCAACACAACAGTTGGTTGATTGTGCTTCCAAACATGGATGTAATGGAGAGAAAACCTCAGCCGGATTGGAATTCATACAACATGTTGGTGTTGTCAAGGATTCCGTCTATCCTTATAAAGCTAAGGTTGGAATTTGTAAACATCCTTGCGGACCATACTATCATATAAAAAGTTTTTGTGGTATAAGTCCACCGGATCCAGATCAAGTAAAAATTGCTCTCTCGTTAACAAGATCTGCACTATCCGCATCGATTCTCGTGCATGATGTTGAACGCTTAAAAAATTATGAGTAATTATTGACAGATTCAAGATCAAAATAGAATTTTTTATATTCGATTTCTTTCCAAAGTGGGAAATGGGTCATAACAGATGACGGAAAACTTATTGGTGAGCAATTATCACATGCCATCAATATTGTTGGCTACACTCAAAGGAATGGTGTCGAAGTTTGGATCGTACGAAACAGTTGGGGAGAATCATGGGGAGATCACGGTTATGGTTATTTCAAAATTACCCCAAAAAGAGGTGTAATGGGTATCACGAAATTAGTGATTGTGGCCGATCTGGGCAAAGAAACTGTAGTTTGAATCAATAACTCATTCATTGTTTTTCTAGTAAATAAAACGAATTCGAAACTTGTATCCATCGAGATTCGATGATCTTATAGATAGATTTCTCTACTGAGAAGAAAAAATTTCAAATCAATGAATGAATGAGTACTGGTATGATGTATGATCACAGCACAGATGAGTGATTGATTGATATCGATAAACAATCATGGAGAAAAAAAACAAATCAAATATTACACCGGAAAGGCTAACTATCAAAGTTTGAATTGCTCTAAGCATTACAAAAATTCGCATCGAAACTGAGCAAACAAAATGGATCAAAATTTTGTCGATTCGGAGTAAATAAAGGAAAAGAAAATTTCAAACCAAGCCATTTTGTCCAAAATCAATCGAAAACAAATCTCTATTCACTTTTCTACCACCAAATAATTGAATGCAATAATAATCTCAATTATCGATAATTTGAATAAGCTTCTGGATTATGTCTGGAACAAATTAATTATCAGGTGTTTGGATTCGATTTTCTAAAATCGAAATTGAACTATAAAAATCAATGTAGAATACAATTATTCGAGTCGATTCTATTGATTGGACTATGACGTAAAGATTTGTATTGACAAGTTCGATCAGAATCTGATGCGATCGGCTAGATTTTTGTCAGTTTGAAATTTCTATCGTTTCGGATACGTTCCGATCATCTGAAATGTGCATCCACAGCCGGATAGTGTTCACGTTCTTCCTAGTCGAAAACCTATCAACTTTGAGTACTAATGAGGTTAGTAATTTTGAAAACATTTCTGTCCAAAACATTCCATTGTTGAATCTGGTGTGAAACAATTTGATTCAATCTAGAATTATGAAACGACTTATAGCGATATCGCCTATACGATTTGTCGCACAACCTCGAAAGGTGATTTGCCTGAAAAATTCGATCTAAGAGATCTTGGTTATCTTTCGAAAATTCGCAATCAAGGACGATGTGGGGCTTGTTGGGCGTTCGCCGCATTAGCATCAGTCGAATCTGCCTACAATCGTCGAACGAGGATTGTACACAATCGAACTCGAAAACATCATTTCTCAGAACAAGAGCTGGTCGATTGCTCTCCAAACACTGAAGGATGTTCTGGTAATATTATCTCAAACGGTCTCAAATATGTACAATTAAGAGGTGTGGTGAAGAGCGCAAACTATCCATATGAGGAGAGAGTAAAAATAAAGAACCAATTTAGTTATGAATTATACTAAATTTTCTCTCTTTCTCATAACCAGCAAAATCCTTTGGGATGTAGGGGAGCCAAAGGGACCAGGCATACCATCAAAGATCATTGTATCATCTTTCCGCCATCAGTTAAACGAATCCAACGTTTGCTTAAGGAGAGAGAGACTGCAATCGCAGCAATGATTGAAGTGAATGATTTTAAAAAATTTTCGGACTATGAGTTGGGTTGAAAAACAAAAACGATTCAATATTCTCAGATCTTTTTAATTTATAATTCTCTTCTTCTTCACATTTCGATTCGAATATAATCGAATCTTTTGTTCACAGTGGAAAGAGTGTGATCACCGTCGATGCAAGCACAGGGAAAAAATTCTATCACGCTGTCAACATTGTTGGATTTAAAACTACCTATTGGATCATCCGGAACAGTTGGGGCATCGAATGGGGCGATAAAGGATACGGCTATGTTAATTTTGGGCTCTATCAAATCGAAGAGAATGCATTCGCGGTCACTTTATAGCATTTGATTTCTCTCTAGATTCTTAGGTAGTGAAATAATTCATTCAATAAGAGGTAATGATGAAATCAAAAAAATTTCACAATTCCATTGTTCAAAAACTATAGAATGGTAACAATTGATTTGGCTGTTTGTTAGATCTGTATGATTTTGTTGGAGATCAAAAACAGATGTTTGAATTAAAAAAAAAAAAACCTCTTCTCAACAAAACCAGCAAAAAAAAGTATTGCACATTTGCAGAGAATGCTCCGAAATGTTTCCATATTTCAATCGCTTTCTCTCGATTCTCGATTTGCAATCCACAACACTATAGAACGTCGAAAGAAGCGAGAGTATGATTCATGGCGCGATGATCAAATTGCTATCAAAGATCAAATTTCTAATCAAAACAATAATCGCAACCAAAGTGAACCTTGAACTAATTTAAAGAATTTTATTGCTTTCGATAATTGTTTTTGTTTCGATGTTTGGTATCGAGATTCGTTAGATTTTTTTTTTCTTCCTCTTTATGCAAAGCCAAAAGGTTTAGAACGACATTTCAATTCCGATCATTGTAACATCAACATTCGAGGTTACCGTCAGTGGAGAAAAAAAAAAACAAACGATGCTATTCTTTCGAACTCGATGGATGGTCACTGTTGCGGTGATGATTCTCATCAAACAAATCGAATCGATGTGTTTTCTTCAATATTATCTCCCATTCCATCCTTTCTTGCTTGTTTGTATTGTTTGCTTGCTTTTTTTAAAACTCAAAGAGTCTAAAACGAAAAGAGAATGTGTTCTTATTGAAGATTTTTTTTTTGGGTTCTCTTTTGCCAAATCAGATTCGAAGATTGATGAATAGATCCGATAGTAGTACCTACCTACCACAAATTTCTAGGGTTAGTTATTTCTTCTCAAAAATTCCAAAATGCTCTAATTTCTTCTCTTTTATCTTTTTGATCTCTGAAAGAACTCTTATGAATTCTATCAATGCCGATCAAAATTCTCTGATCTTCGGAATAGATTTTGTGTGAATTATTGTCGAATTCCATCGTCACCGACGACAGCTTCGTTACCGATTATGTTCGATTTGAGAACAGAACAGAAGCTAACATTGGTGAAAGATGAAAAATCTTGCCATTCATCGTGGGCTTTCGCAACAGTGGCCAGTATCGAATCGATGCAATCGAATCGAACCATTTTTTTCAACACAAATCGTAAAGATCTTTCCTCTCAACAACTGATCGATTGCGTTGGATGGCAAGGTTGTACAGGTGGTGTCGATGTCATCAAAGCTCTTAACTATGCTCGAATCATTGGATTGGTTGAAGCCGATCTCTATCCATATCGAGAACGGGTAAGATAATTCGAATGAGTCACAATCCTCTCTAATTCTTATTCTAAACATTGCATCATTTTCTTTCTAATTTCAGCGAGGATTCTGCAAGAACATTTTCTTTCTCCTTTTTCCTCACCAGAGGATTCGTGCTTTTTGTCTCATATGTTCCACCGATGTCGATTCTTTGAAACGAGCTCTTTTTCTCTATCGAACCCCTTTGATTACTGTCCTTAAGATACGCAATTCGACGGCTTTCAATGCGATGTAATATTGTTGCATTTTCGTTCGATTCAATTATCAATTGTTTGAATCTTTCATAGATCAAAAGATATCGTTATGGAAGATATCGGAACAACGATCACTTCGCAACGAGTTGTTAATCTGGTTGGATGGGGACGAGGCTATTCTAGCAAAACAAATCAAACCGTAGACTATTGGATCGTTCGTAACAGTCAAGGAGAGAAATGGGGCCACAATGGTTATGCATACATCATACAACAAGGCAATCTATTCAATATTCTAGATCAAAATTATTTGATCAATTGAAATTGAAATTATCCAAAAATTTATAAAAATCATATTAAAACTATTGAAATCCAATTCTAACTATGAAACAAAAGATAATTAGAAAGCCTAGAAGAGATGGAGAAGTTTATCGTTCGATATCGATCGGAAAAGGGTTGATGCAATAGAAATCGAATGCTGTTGAATTTATAGCGTTCGATGTAGCCACAGATGTATTGATTGCATCGGATTCGAACGTATTTATTGAAGTTATTAATATTCAGATGATATTCGAGGCTATAGTTAGCTAATGTTTTTTTTTTTTTTTTTGTTTTTTTTCTTTCCATCAACAGCATCAATCAGCTATTTAATCGATTGATTGAGAGATTAGCTTATTGTAGATTGTCCATCCATTGGTACGGAACCTGATTGTTCTATCGGTGTCATTTCTCTCTCTATCTCTCTCTCTCTCTCTCTCTCTCGCTCTCTCAACACCTTCATTCGGCAAAATTATCGGTCCACAAACTCTTAACAAAAGTTCTTGATTAGCTATCCGATCGGAATGATCGGATAAAAATTTCGATACGATTTAATTCTCATTGCTAATTCAATTAATTTTGATTATAAAGATTTTATTTTTCTTCTTCAAAATTCAATCACTAGAAACAAATGGAGAGAAAACAATTCAATTCCCTTCTCTATCAATTAATTCTTTCGGTGGCGATCATAACTCGAGGATATTATTTTGAGACAACGGTTTGATTGATTTGATTCTTTCTTTTTTTTTTTTTTTTTTTTTTTTGGATTTTGTTTAATCTCAATCAATGATTTGATTTTTGTCTATGATTGTAACTTAGTAGTGATGATGAAAATGTTAGTCTGTCTGATCTTGATTGGATCGGTGAACCAGATGATACCGATTTCAAGCTTCCAGATTCATTCATTCGAAAGTTCAAGGTGTAACAATAGATCTGATTTGATTGCATCAAATAAATAACTAAATTGATGGTCTACTTATTTAGCAAGATTTGATGAGAGATTTGAATAAGAAATGTCGTAATCATTTTTCAATAATAAAACTGATACATCCTGGTCTTCAGTTCTGTAAAGTACCAAAAGTTTATCAAGCATTGCCAACTTGGTTCGATCTAAGAAATCTCGAATTGGTTACACCAACTAGAGATAATTCCACAGAAAAACAATGTAAAGCATCGTGGGCGTTCGGTCCGATCGCCAGTCTAGAATCCGCCTGGTTGGAATCGCATGATCGAATCGCTTCCGATGCTTTCTCTCTCTCTGCACAAAATCTAATCGATTGTGCTGGTTATCAAGGTTGTAATGGTGGAGTCGATGTCATCGAAGCATTCAATTATTTGCAAGAAAAAGGTGTAGTCAAAGAGGAAAATTACAAATACAAGGGCAAGGTAAGGATTGAACTTATGAATGCAACTGATGTGGAGAGTTCAAATCTAACCGAATTGTTATGCTTTCCGATATAAGAAACAACGCTGCAGGTGGCGATTATTCTATAGACGTTACAAAATCAAAAGTTATTGTGCAATCTGTCCGGCAACTGTAGAGACTATTAAAAAATTTCTCTTCAAACATAAAACAGCACTGACCACTGTGATTAGTGTCCGAAATCTAACTGCATTCAAAAATATGTACGAATTCAGTCTATCAGATCCCTCGGATTCCTCTCTTTACGTTTTGTTTTTCTTTTCATTCTACAGTGATGATGAAATTCTTTACGAAGATGAAGGACCAAGCGTGCAACGTCGTCTCGTTGTCAACATTGTTGGATGGCGACACGATGAAGCGACCGATCGAGAATATTGGGTCGTTAAGAATAGTTGGGGTAGAAAATGGGGTATGGATGGATATGGTTTCGTCGATGCGGAAGAGAATCTTTTCGGTATCTTGGATCAAAACTATTTGCTAAGTGTGAAAGATGAAGTGATTCCTTTTGAAGCTGAGCCCGATGATTCCTAAATAATTTCGAAATATCATTGACATCATCGATTAATAGATTAATTTTTTTGTTCAATTTATGAATTAATCCAATAAAAATGGGAATTAAAAAAAACTCGATTTTCATTTCAAATTCGAATCGATTCCAGGTATTCTCTGCAATTGATCGAACAGGTGTTTGCCACTAATCAACAAGTCAGATGTTTCGGGGGAAAAAAAGGGTCCAAATATTCTATAATAAAAGCGGGATTCTTTTCGAAACAAAAACGTCACAATCACCATCTCCATCATCATCTAACAATCAACTTTTTGTTGACAAAATACCATCATTGACGATTCCAAAGAACAGGGCAAAAATTTCAAAGAAATTCTCATCAAAGTTTGATGAACAAAATCTAATCATTCATCTGTTTAGGTCTCAATTCTCGATCTCGAGACAGGTGTTAATTGATTTCTCTGTTTTTGATGGAAAGAAAAAAAAGCGATATGAATCGTAATTTCAAAAAAAAAAAACGAAAAAAAATGAAAACAAAAACGAAAAAAAAAACGTTATGAAATATTGCAAAGAGGTAGGAGTAATTGGAACTTGGCGCGATGCTGAACAAAACCAATGAAAAGGTAGAAAATTAGCAAAAAAAAAAATGTATTCTCACCAAAAAAAAAACCACACCAGTCCAACGTTTTTTGTAGCGTTGATTTTCTTTCAAAAAGCCAATCGAACAATAATTTTTTCTCCCATTCTATGATTTTCAATTTCGAATTTTTTTTTTTTTTTTTTTTTTTGATTCCATCTCTCGATCTCTATCATTCGATCGATACGATATTCAGCAATGCTATCTGGATGAGAAAAATTTCGATCTAGAATCTTGAATTTTTATCTGCTTTGAATTTGAATTTTTGTTTCGAAAAAAAAAATTGTCTGTAGAGACTGTCCATTTTTGTAAAGTTTTTTTTTTTTGAACCATTTTTTTTTCTCTCGTTCTTTCCCATTCCAGTGGTAGAGATCCGATCCGAATCCAAAGAAACAAACAAGTTAATCGAGAATGAGTTTGCTTCAAACAAGCTTAACAATCATCTTCCTGGTGATGATGATTCAATTCGATCGATCACTTACGGCCGACGAACTGGTTGGTTGGAATTTATTGTTGTTTTTTGAATTTTTTCTAAATTTTTTTTAAAAATTTCTCATTGAAATTTAATATCGGACCTAATGATTAATTGAATCCATTGTTGCTCATAGGACATTTATGACGAAATATTGAACTTTGATTATAGAAAGTGTCGGAAAGATTTTGCACAATTTCGACGTAGCAGATATTTTCGATTCTGTAATCTTCCACCCCACACTAAACTTCCAAAAGAATTCGATTTAAGAAAATTGAAAGTGATACCACCTGTTCGTAATCAAAAAAGATGTAACGCATCCTGGGCTTTCGGTCCACTTGGAGCTGTTGAATCGGCACTCATCCATAGATTTCATCTGCCACATCGACATTTTCAACTTTCTACTCAAGAATTGGTTGATTGCGCTGGTAATCAAGGTTGCAGAGGAGGCGTAGATGTCACCCAAGCCTTCTCGTATTTGATGGAGAAAGGGGTGGTCACTGAATTTGAATATCCCTACAAAGCAAAGGTGAGTTGTTTTCGAGAGAGTTTACGAATTTTTTTTTTAAATATTTTTTTTACTCTCATACAGAAAGGAATATGCCACGAGAGAAGATATCGGAAATATTATCATGTTAAAATTAAAGATTATTGTGCCATTTGTCCGCATACGGTGCCCATATTGAAATCGTTTATTTATCACTATAAGAGACCATTGACAACGATCCTTCACATTCGAAATCTCAAAGCTTATAATAGAATGTGAGAATTTTATTCAAAAAAAAAAAAAAAAAAAAATAGAATTTAATTCTATTACAATTTAATATATCCTCTTTTTTGGTTGAGAACAGCGGAATTTATGCTGTTGAAGATGATTTTGGTAAAAAAGTTCAACATCAACAAGTGGTCAACATCGTTGGTTGGGGTTATCATCATAGAGGCAATATTAGCTATTGGATCGTAAAAAATAGTATGGGTATCCATTGGGGCCATAAAGGTTACGCTTTCGTCGACATCGACAGTGATGCATTCGAGATCAGAAAGAATAACTTCTATTTCAGATTGGGTAGACCAGAATTCTAAACAAATTCATTTCTAGACTGAAACTGTTTGACTGAGGACTTAATCTTGGCTACGGCATCATTGTTTTTATCAACAATTCGGATAAGGATTTACAATTTATTCGAATCAAAACAATTCAAATGTATTCGATTCTAATAAATAAATTTCTATGTTTGACAAAATCGAATCCAATAATGTTTGTCTTGATCTAATGCAAACGATCCAAAATGAATTAAGCTTTTGCAAATTTTTGTATCGTGATTCTTGTCTTCAATGTGTATGATTCAAAACAAAATAGAAAATCTCATTCTGTTTATTGTTGATTGGTTGATTGATGTTTAACCGTAGCTAATTCTTCAATTTTGAATAAAACTTGCACGATTCAGAAACGGAAAAAAACAGTCAGCAACAGCAGAAGAGAGAGAGAGAGAGAGAGGAAGAGATACCAGAAGAGTGGATTATATTCGACATTCAATGCACGAAAATATGGTTGATGTAATCGTAATCAAGAAGCTAAATAGATTCGAATTGATGGTCTAGCTCTTAAACCTAACAAATGTATTGGTTGAATCGATTCAAATTAAACCAATATTCATCGAAATTCGTAGAACAAAACAATTGTGATAATGGCTAGATAGTTTGGTTCAGTTTTGCTTTTCGTTTCGATTTCTCTCGATTCATATCCATAAAGTCAAAATGAAATCCATCTACTATTTAATCGAGAGTGAGAAATAGAGTGATGAATTTTTGTCAATCCTTTTTAACCCAATCATTTGTTGAATTCAGTCTCTGTTTAGCATCGGAGACATCGAACATTAGATTATCATCGCACCAATCGATCTCTCTCCGAGCGCAATGTTGAACTGAAAAAAAAGTGAAACAGTTTCGTTGTTTTTTTTTTCAAAACTCTTATTAATTAGTAGAATATAAATTGATTTGTTTTAAAAATTTGATCTATTAAAGAAGAAAAAAATGGAGAGCAAAAAATTCAAGTCATTTCTCTTTCAATTGATCATTTCAGCAGCGATCATAACTCGAGGATATTATTTCGAGACAACGGTTTGATTGAAGAGTTTTTTTTTTTTTTTGATTTAAAATTATTTATTTGTGTGGCGTTTCTGTTTGCAGCCAAATGATGCTGAAGAAAATGCCAGGTTGTCTGATGTTAGATATACCGGTGAACCAGATGATCCCGATTTTAAGGTTTTGTACTTGCTCTCTGCTTTTGCTTAAGTTTCTAATTTAATATTGTCTTTCTCTCTAACCTACATTCTAAAACTTGATGATAGCTTCCTGATTCATTCATTCGAAAGTTCAAGGTGAAACACTAGATCTGATTGCATGAACTGAATCAATTAATCGATGATCTATTTGTTTAGAAAGATTTGATGAGAGAATTGACCAGAAAATGCCGCAAAGGTTTCAGACAGGCGCGATTAGAACATCCTGAGCTACAGTTTTGTAAAATTCCCAAAGTTTTTCAAAAACTACCAAAATGGTTCGATCTTAGGAATCTAGAATTTGTCACTCCAACTAGAGATAATTCAACCGAAAGTAAATGTAAAGCATCGTGGGCGTTCGGTCCGGTCGCTAGTATGGAATCCGCTTGGTTGGAATCGCATGATCGAATCCCTTCCGATTCATTCTTTCTCTCTCCACAAAATCTAATCGATTGTGCTGGTTACCAAGGTTGTGATGGTGGAGTCGATGTTATCGAAGCATTCAACTATATGAAACATAAGGGTATCGTCAAAGAGGAATTCTATAAATATAGGGCTAAAGTAAGTTATAAATTAAAATAACATTCAGAATTCGGATCTGATTGAAGTGAATGTTTTTTTTTTCTTGAAAAAGAAACATCGTTGCCGTAAGCGTTTGCGTGCTCGACGCTACAAAATCAGAAGTTATTGTGCGATCTGCCCAGCGACAATTTTTACAATAAAAAAATTTCTCTTCAAACATAAAACAGCACTGACCACTGTGATTAGTGTTCGAAATCTAACTGCATTCAAACATATGTACGGATTTATTCAAACTGATCCCTCGGCTTCCTTCCTTGACCTTTTGTTTTTTTTTTTCATTCTACAGTGATGATGAAATTCTTTACGAAGATGAAGGACCAAGAGTGCAACGTCGCCTTGTAGTCAACATTGTTGGATGGCGACACGATGATGCAACAGACCGAGATTATTGGGTGGTAAAGAATAGTTGGGGCAAAAAATGGGGTATGGGTGGATATGGTTTCGTCGATGCTGAAAACAATCCTCTCCACATATTGGATCATAATTATTTAGTGAGAGTGAAAGAAGATGTGATTCCTTTTGACAATGAGCCTGAAGATTTTGAATGATTTGCGACATAACACTTGTCAAATATCATTGACGCTAATCTATTAATGAATTTATTGTTTGCTTCGATGAATTATTTTCATAGATTCAATAAAAAAAAAAATCGAATGAATATTCAATGTTTGTTTCATGAAGAATAGGATATTGATCGTAATCGATTCCAAGAAATTTGAGCTAGTTATCAAAGCAGATGTTTGCCACTAAACATTTGATGAGAGATTCAAAATAAATCAAAGAATTACATCGTACAAAACAATATTGTTCGAAAGTTGTAGTATCGTTTTGTTCAAATTATTCTCTATGCTTGCGAATTAACTTTTTAGAAGATTCGAAAAATGACGATTCGAAAACAAAAATTGAATGAAATTTTCCCATAATTTGTTCTAAACGACATATTTACCTGTTGCTGCTGGATTCCAGCTACAGAAACAAAACAATCAGACGTCAATTGATCAAACTATTTAGAGAAAACAAATCAGACCTTTCTTCACTACACCGAGATTGAATTCGAGTGATTAAGAGAGGGGAGAAAAAAAAATATAGAGATTGGTAAAAGTATTGAATACAGAATGTCGATGAAGAACAAACACATAACGAACAGAGATAATCAACAAATACGATACGATTAAATCGAATGAAAAGGAAAAAAAAGAAAAAAAATTATGCAATTTTTAGCTCCAGATTTACTTGAAAAAAACAAATCAAAATGTTATTTATTTTTTTTGATCCATTCATTTAATTAGTCGATTCATTTCGATACCTTCAACACTATTTTGTTAAATCTTCATCCATTTGTTGTTGTGATCGATCTCGATTCAACAATGCCATCGATGTGAATTTGATTTCTATTCAAATTCACTACAGTCTTCTAGTCTTCATAGTTTTTTTTTTTTGGTTCGAAAATTAGTCTGTTCTCATAGAATAGTAGATTGTTGATAAGAATCTAGAAGAAGCCAAATAATCGAAAATGAATTGGCTTGGAAAAAAAAGCTCAACGATTATCGTTGCAATGTTGATGATAATCCATTTTGATGTATCATTTACGCAAGAATTGGTTCGTTTCCTTTCAAAATCTTCTGAAATAATCTCAATTCTCGATTTGAAACGCAATTTTACTTTGGATTTTTTTTCTATTAATTTAAATCAATTATTCTAGAATGAATCTCCTCCGACAGCAACAGAATCTACTCTGACAACAACAGAATCGCTTCCGACAACTACAGAATCTTCTACGACTACAACAGAATCTCCAACGGAAAATACTGATTTATTCCGAGAACAACCTTCCTCATATAATGTTTGTTTCTGTTGATCTTTGAGATAATTTGATGAAAATTCAATTCTTATTGTTTATCACTTACGAAGGAAGAGGATTATTACGAAGTTTTATACAATGATTATAGAAAGTGTCTGAAAGATTTTGCACAATTTCGGCATGGCAGACACTTTCGATTCTGTAATCCACCACCACGTCCAAAACTTCCGAAAGAATTCGATTTAAGAAAATTGAAAGTAATACCACCGGTTCGTAATCAAAAAAGATGTAACGCATCCTGGGCTTTCGGTCCACTTGGAGCTGTTGAATCGGCACTCATCCATAGATTTCATCTGCCACATCGACATTTTCAACTTTCTACTCAAGAATTGGTTGATTGCGCTGGTAATCAAGGTTGCAGAGGAGGCGTAGATGTTACCCAAGCCTTCTCGTATTTGATGGAGAAAGGCGTCGTCACTGAATTTGAATATCCTTACACAGCAAAGGTAAGCCGTTTTTGATTACAAGCTTCTTCAAGTTTTTTTTAATTAAGGATTTTGTTTCATCTAATTCAGCGAGGAAAATGTCAAGAGAAAAAATTTCGTAAATATTATCACGTTAAAATTAAAGATTATTGTGCCATTTGTCCGCATACGGTGCCCATATTGAAATCGTTCATTTATTACTATAGGAGACCATTGACAACAATTCTTCACATTCGAAATCGTAGAGCTTATAATAGACTGTGAGAAATTTATTCAAAAAATAGATTTAATACAATTTGATACATCCTCTTTTTTGTTTGAGAACAGCGGAATTTATGCTGTTGACGAAGATTTTGGCAACAAAGTTCGACAACAACAAGTGGTCAACATCGTTGGTTGGGGTTATCATCATAGAGGCAATATTAGCTATTGGATCGTAAAAAATAGTATGGGTCTCCATTGGGGCCATAAAGGTTATGCTTTCGTCGACATCGATAGTGATGCATTCGAGATCAGAAAGAATAACTTCTATGTCAGATTGGGTCGACCTGAATTCTAAACAAATTCACTTCTAGACTGAAACTGTTTGACTGAGGACTTAATCTTGGCTACGGCATCATTGTTATTATCAACGATTCGGATAAAGATTTCCAATTTATTCGAATCAAAACAATTCAAATGTATCCGATTCTAATAAATAAATTTCTATGTTTGACTATATCGAATCCAATAATGTTTTTCTTGATCTAATGCAAACGATCCAAAATGAATTAATCTTTTGGAAATTTTTGTATCATGATCCTTGTCTTCAATGTGTATGATTCAAAACAAAATAGAAAATCTCATTCTGTTTATTCTTATTCTTATTGTTATTATTATTCTTATTCTTATTCTCAGTCTCAGTCTCAGTCTGTTGGTTGCGGTTATCATAGAAGAGGCAATATTAGCTATTGGATCGTAAAAAATAGTATGGGTATCCATTGGGGCCATAAAGGTTACGCTTTCGTTGACATCGATAGTGATGCAAAGAATAACTTCTATGTCAGATTGGGTAGACCAAAACGACTTCACATTTAGAAGCAAGATTTTTGTTTGTAACTAACAATCTAGCATTTTGGTCAACACAATCAAATTTAATCGTTTGAGAAAATCTTCGAATATCACTGATTAATTATTATTCATCATCGTTTAATGATTAACCATAAAATTATTCCTTTCATCGATGAAAACAAATATTCCAAAACCAATGATTAATTTGAAACAAATATGGAGAAATTTTTTTTTCGAATACAAACAGGAAATAGAATAGGATTGGGAAATTTGTACAGATAAAAACACAAAACTAAAAGATTGTTGGAAACGGTGGTTGAAATCAAAACGATGGATCGAATTGAAATCTTGTCATCTGTGAAATTCAAAGTTGATTCTGTTGCCGATTTAAGAGAGAAAAAATCAATCAAAAGTTTTGATGGTATCATAACCTACCAGAATTATGATATGTTTCTGCTTGATGAATCCTTCTTTCATATCGATCTACTCTAAAGTCTAGATATAGATATGAACATTAGGATCGTCGATTTTGGTTCGATCTTCTGGCTTATCAATTTCGACCGACGAGAATTTTTCCCCATTCTCTAGTGGCGATTGTGCTCGTTGAGCTGTTTTCGTAGACGTTGTCGTTGTTGTTGTTGATGAAGATTTCTCTGGTCGATCTCGATCACTGTTTTGATTATCGTTTTTGATCCCATTGGATCTATTTTGATCTGGTTTCGACTGTTCCACAGATTTCGATGTTGTTGTGCTAGCGAGAGAATGTTTTTTGATCGGAGGCATTGGTGGAGCTATTGGTTGCAATTTTATTATGGTTCCATTCATCAAAAAATTTTTAGATTTCTCAACACTTTTATCACTAAAATTTTCAAGATTTTTCTCTATCGATGCTTGATTGTCGGATATCTTTCGTAAAGAATTTTCGAGCATTTCGCTCATCGCTGGAATCGATGCGATCACTTGTTTCACTGCAGTTGTGTTCGCACATTCCACACACCCAACACAATTGACGTTGGAGGTTGGACAAACTTTTGATGCAGCTGACGATGTCATTGTTGTTTTAGGCTTAGTCATTGTTTCTACACCCGTCACCGTGACGGCGATGATATTTTTCGGATCGACGGCGCTAATCTGTGCAGAAGACTGCTGCTCCAAATGGACCACATTCTTGTGATCATCAACGACGATTGTGGATGATGATTGATCGATCGATGTTTGTGGGCTTAAGATTGTGTTCTGTCTCGAAAGGGTATTATTGGTGCTAGATAGCGAAACGAAACGATTCGGTTGATTTGTTGATGACCAATTCAATGGATGAGCTGCAACGCTAGCAGCATAGATCTCTTCTTTTGAGGTTATTTTATCCTCTTGAGTGTAATAGACTGCGCCATGCTTTCGATACACTGCCACAACGACAACAATGACTGCGACCAACATGATAATGATCAAGAATGCCAAGATCAGACCAACTTGAGGCTCCGATGCAGTTAAACGCAATTGAATCTCTGGATTAGTACACCATTCAAGCTCATGACTTAGGCCTGGTTCATGAAGATATCGATCTTTCAACGAATATGGTGTGGAACATTTAGCACAAAATTTCAATCGCTCTGGATCATCGGTAAGTTTTGCGCAAACTTTCCAATATTCCATTGGATCACCGTTGAGCCAATCCAGAAATGGTAATATTCTGCAATGATAACACGAGAAGGGATTGTTCTGAAGATAGATTTCGTAAAGATATTTCGTTCTCAACGCTTGAAATGTTCCTGGATCGATGAATGAGAGCTCATTGTTGGAAACATCAAGTATCTTTAACGATTGTAATGGTTCCAGTAAGCGATTATTCAATTCTGTCAAATTGTTATTGGAAATGTTAAGAAACGTGATCGAATCAAATAGATCAAAAGTAGAGTCTGGAAGTTTTGAGAGATTTATTGCAGACGCTGAAAACTTTTTTAACCGTTTCAATGGTTGCAACAATGCCACCAACGATGAAGGTGGATCGATTAGATGAACATTATTATCGATCCATAATTGTTCCAAATAGTTAGCGATCGGCTCAAGAAGAATAGAACTGAACGAAGTCAATTTATTATGGCTTAGATCTAATTTACGTATGCGATCAGCGTCACAAAACACACAATTTGTTAGGGGATTGATTAGATTGTTTGAAAGATCCAATTCTTCAAGCTGAAGCTTCTGAAAAATCATATCAGGTAAAACTGTCAATGAATTATCTTGAAGCCAAAGAGTTCGTAGATTCACTAGACCACTGAATGTTTGAGGTTTCAAATGCTTGATACGATTATGACTCAAATCTAGATGAATAAGTTGTTCCATTTCTTCAAAGAAAAAAAAGAATAATTAATCAACCAAATGAAGAAGAATTGATTGAGACAAACCATTGAAGAGAAACGAATCCAGTCTGGTCAATTGATTTCCACGAAGAATCAATTTTTGAAGATTTTTCAATCCACGAAGCTCAGTCATCGAGATCATCGCCAATTGATTCTGGCTCAAATCCAGCTCTTCAAGAGTACTCAACGAATGAAACATCAATGGCACTAATTTATCTAGTTTATTTCGTCGTAGAAATAATCGTCGAAGATTTCGCAATCGCATAAACGGTGCCGATGGTAGATTATCGGAAAGATCGTTTTCGCTTAGATTCAAAATCTCAAGATAATCGAGACAATTGAAATTGCCTTGCACTAAATTAGCGATATTGTTTTGGCTCAGATCCAGAATTCTGATCGATGATCTACAAGAAGGTATACAATTTGGTGAACAGAATGTTGACTCGCCGATCGCTGGTAATTTACTTCGAGTGATGTGAATCTCTTCCAAAAATGTTAGATTGGTGAAAATCGGACCTAGATTTAAGGAATTGTAGCGGCCAGGTTTTGATGTTATTGTGATGACCTGTTCAGTAAACCGAATCGATTAATGATCAAAAGGATTAGCTTATTTAGAAGGATTAGCTAATTGGATCAGATCTTCGTACCTGTGTTTCTGGATCCATTTTGGCTAAAGGTATTGTCCGCAACGAATCGATACAGGTGACCGATTTGCGTTGTTGATCATCGACATCACAGATACATGGGGGAGAAGGACAACGTTGAGGCATTCTTGAAGAGAATTTCGCTGCTCTGGTTGAGGGCTGAATCGTCTCGATACGATCAGTGGTGAAATTTTCGATAACCCACGATGTTTGGCCATCGTTTTCGTTTTGATTCGGATTCGGATGGAAATCACTCCGATGATCAATTATGGCAATCGCGATCGCTTGATGCGATCTTAGCAGCATCCACAATAGAAACAGAGAAACTTTGGCGATACGATTCATTATTTGAATTCTATGATTCAAATGGAATGGAAAAGATTAGATTTGATGGGAAAAAATAGAATCTTCTGGCACTGGATTTTTTAGAGTAAATTTGCGATTGCTTCAGAGGTTCGATAAGATTCCGTTTAGAGACGAACTCTTCTACAAGAGCTAACAAAATCACCATAGGTATGGACGATGGTTAGGAGGGCGAAAAAAAAGGGATCAAAGATTGATTAGATTAGAAACAATCTTGGTTGTTTACATAGATGGGATCTAGAGACTAGCAAAAAAAAATATGATGATGAAATAATGTGATCTCACGATATTTCATGTTCTCATAACACTCTAAGTCTCAATATTAATCGCAAGGTGTGGTTCCTTATTTTAATGGGATATTTTTTTTTGTGATCAAAATTCGGTTCGAATAAATCAACGTTGATGATGATGATCAATGCAACTGCAACTGTGATGGTACCGAGGGACAATCAGCTATCATAGACAGAGAGAGAGAGAGAGATAGAAAAAAAAGATTAATGCTGGAGCAAAATTCTAGGGGCCGAATTTTTTTCCTCAATGTTTTTTTTTGTTTATTCTGTATCGCTGTAGAATGTTTGAATTCTGGTTCAATAAACTAGGAAATGATTTCTCATTGCAGATATTGATCTAGTGATAGTTTAGGGATCGGAATTGAGACAAAAATTATTTTGAACTATCGGACCAGATTTAGAACGAATTAATCCTCATTGATCAATCATTGCCCTTTATTTATTCGATCCAAAAGGGTTGAGAAATAATGTTGCGATGCAGATTTCCTTTCTCTTTTTTTTTGTTGTCAGTCTAGAATTATGAAGTTTTATGAGTCTGTGACTGATTAATTATGAATTAATCTAGTCAGATATCATTCAGCTCTAGTTTTCGTTCTAAACTATTATTCCGAAAGATTTATTTGAGGAAAAAATTTTCGACAAATTTAGGTTTGAAATCCATCAATTTCAACGGAATTGAATTCGGATATTACTAGGAATAATAGGGGATTGAGGTGTTACATAACAAATCATTTGATTGAGCTAGATTGAATTTATCATTAATTTCGACTAAATGAATTGATTGTGTTCAATTATAGAGTGCTAGATTTGATTTATTTTCTTTTCTCTCTCTCTCTCTCTCTCTCTCTCTCTCTCGCTCTATGTCGCTCGTTCTATTCTAGGAAAATAAATAATCAAGATCGAGAAGCGAAAGCGAAAACCAAATTGATTCCATGTTTTGTTTGTGTTGTGATTGTGTTTCTAATGAATGGATTAGTTGTTCTAGAGCAAAGAATTTGATTTATTGATGAACACACCTCAATCACAAAGACAAACAAACACACGAGACAAAACGTTCGAGAAGTTTGAGATGAAAGCAATTGACCTTTGATTCTTTCTCTAACCCGAATTCGATCAACAATTTGATGCTCAATTTAGGTATAAAGTTTCGAATTCGAAATTCAAAACATACGGAATGTTTATTTTGGCATCCAAAAAAAATAGATAGATAAATAGATAGATAAAGAGAGAGAGAGAGAGAATGATCTATGGTCCGAAAAGAAAAATCAGTCCCATTTGATCATCAATCTGGTAATTATCGAAATCGATTTTTTTCGATTCAACAAACAAAAAACTAAATCAAGTGTTTCGATCAATAGATGAGAAGATTGTAAAACAAATCCATTTCGATGATCTAGGTCGATAATCACAGATAGCAAATGAAAACTTCAAACACACCTACTCAAATCTTGTGAGGTAAAGCAATTGAACAAACAGACTGACTTTATTTAGGATTGAATATGCATTTATATACAGATTATGTACAGAGTAAATGGGAGGAGCTAACCAGAAGTAGTATCGATAGATCGATTTATGTGTGATCAACTTTCTGACACTTCCCCTTTGACCAAACATAAATCGGAGGTGAATCTTTTATAATTTAATCTATTTCCGACTTTGGTTAGGATATCTGCGACTTGATTATTCGATTGTATATACTCGGTTTTGATAATCCCTCGTAGTATCATATCTTCATTGAACTTGCGGTCGACGTCAACATGCTTCGGGCATGAGTTGTTTAGATAATGAAGACAGTTCTTGTTGTCTTCATACAGAATCATCGGAAGCTGAACGCTAGATCCTAATTCGACTAATAAATTTCTCATTCCGGAGGCTTCTTTGATCCCTCTGGTCGCTGCAATCAGTTCAGCCTCGGATGACGAAGTCGCTTTACACTTTTGTTTTGTTGATGACCAATACACGGGCGATCCAAAAATCTTGATAAAGACACCACTCTGCGATGATCGACTGTCTTTATCCACTGCGTAATCAGCATCTGCATAAATAACACATTTATCATTTACATATTCCAGTTTGAGACTCCAATCGGCTGTTGACAGTAGATATCGTAAAATTTGCACTGCACTTTTCCAAATTCCAACTGTAGGACAATGCATTTTTCTAGACAACAAGTTGATGGCAGCGCACACATCCGGTCTAGTCCAATGCGCGATGTAGTTCAGTCCACCTATCAGTTCTCGTATAGGTTTTTCTGAAGGTGTATCATCAATCAAGATTCCGCTTGGTAAAGGAGACAGTTCTTTAGAGCCGGCGTTAATATTAAATCTTTCTGCAACACTCTTAATATAGATTTCTTGATTCAAATAGAAGGCATTATCACGACGCACGCAATTAATTCCAAGGAATTTAGAAACAGGTCCAAGATTCTTGACAACACATCTATTTTCGCAATTCGATAAGAACGTCAACAATTTATCCAGTTCGGTATGATTTTCGTAGGCTACCAAAATATCATCGACATAAACAATGAGCATCAGATTTTCGGATTGATATAGGCAGGGTTCGTAAACTGATCTCTGTAATCCAAATTTCGTTAAATGATGATTCAGAGTCTGATTCCAGATCTTTGGCGACTGTTTAAGGCCATAAAGACTCTTTTTTAATCTCCAACACTTCCCTTTTTCGTAATACGGCTCGGGTGGTTTGACGTAAATGTCTCGATCTATTTTGCCGTTGAGAAACGCATTGCCAATATCGATATGATTCACATTCCATTTCTTTTTCGAAACTAAAATAAAAAACAAACGTATAACTGATCTATCTACTACTGGTGAATAAATCTCTTCGTAATCGATGCCCTCTTCTTGATTACATCCTCTGGCAACTATACGGGCTTTGAATGATTCGATTGCTCCATCATCAGACATTTTCGTCTTGAACACCCATCTAGTACTCAACGGTTTCAGATCTTTATCATCGATTATTTCAAACACGTCATGATTCAAAAGTGCTGTATATTCCTTGTTCATAGCTTCGATCCAGTATTGTTTGTGACGAGATTTTTCTACTTCTTTGAAGTTTCTGGGGATGACCAGATCAAGAGAATTTATCGCCATATTCGAAACTGCAAAGGATGGTTGAACATAGTTGTGATCATCTTCTTGAACTTCTTCGATCTCGAAGATCTCTTCATCACTATCAATGACTATATTGTTTTTAGCGAAATCATAAAGATCATCTTCTAAAATTTTTACGTCTCTTGAAGTGAAGGTCTTGTTCGTTTTGGGATTGAATAATATGTAACATTTCTCCAAAGTTCCAACAAGAATCATGGGTAGCGATCTAGAACACAATTTATTTTCTGAGACAACATGCTTCATAGCAAGACTTCCGAATATTCTAAAATTTTTCAACTGAGGTTTCTGGCCGAAGAAAATTTCATAAGGCACTCTACCAGCAATAGCTTTTGAAGGTATTCTATTCAGTATGCGATTTGCTTCTCTCAAAGCAAAGGACCACATTTTAGATGGTAGCTTTTTTTCAGCCAGCATGCATCGGACCATAGAAACTAGACTCTGATTTTTGCGTTCGGCGATTCCATTCAATTGAGGAGAGTACGGAGGGATTTGAACACGATCAATTCCTTTCTCTTTGCAGTAATTGTTGAAGTTAGCTGAGAAATACTCTTTCGCATTATCGGTGACCAAAGATTTTACACGCTTGCCAGTTTGAGTTTCGGCCCATAAGACGAATTCTTTGAAACATTCCAGTGCTTGACTACGATCTTTAATGGTATATACACAACAAAAACGCGAAAGTTCGTCTATGAAGGTAATGAAATACTTATAGTTGTCATTGCTAATAACAAAGGGGCCACAAATATCGCTCGAAACGCGGCCAAGAACGTCACAAGTTGTTGGTGGACAATCATTGAAAGGCAATTTCTTCATTTTATTTCTGATACAAATTTCACAGTTTTTGCTAGGAAAGTTTGAACTATGACCAAAACGCTTGTGATCGCGACTAGGCTCGCTTAGTTTCAACGATAGATTGCACGATAAAATGCTCAGTCCATTAATTTCTTCGGTTGTAATATAATCTTCTCCACGTGAAATCTTCCAACTTCCAGTTCGATTACAATATTCGAGGTCGAAACCGTCTTTTCTGAGCTGCGATTGTGATAAGCAGTTGCTTTGAAAACCTGGTACGAAGTATACAGACATAGTAAAGCATGAGTGATCATTTCTGAGATCTACCAGGCCTTCGTGAGTAATCGCTCTAGATGGTCCCAAGGGAACTCTGACAAAAACGTTTCGAACTTGTCGTATATTGCGCAGTATCTTCCAATTTCCAGTAAAATGGCTGTCTGCACCTGAATCAAGTATCCAGTGATTAGCAAGAATAGAATTGCTAGCAATATTGACGACTCTATCAGAATACTGTTGAGAATTGCTTTTATTCAAAATTCGATAAGACAAATCAGATTTACAGTCTTTGGCCAAATGGCCAATCTCTTTACAATTAAAACAAATAGGTGGATTTCTCTTGATACGACCAAAATCAGGTTTAGCGATTTTACGAACGGCTTTAGCTGAAGCAATCAAACTTGGAAAAACTTTATCCATAGCATAATCATCGTTCGACGACTCAAAGATCTCCGGATAGGGCATTTTTCCCTTGCATTTTTGGACAACCAACATGACGAAGCATTTCTCAGACATCATGGTCTCACAGTAGTTAATTGCTCGCCAACAATCGGTGAGTTCGGCAATATCTTCCTCAATATTTTGAACATCAATGCACTTGTTCATGATGATAGAGGCTTTTTCTCCAATCATTGCACGATGTTTGACTTCGAATTTAGCTTGCAAAGCTTGCCATAACCGGTAACAACTTTTGGTTGATGGCATCGAGTTGAGAATTTCCGGTGACAACGAACACACTATTTTGGGTAAGACTTTCCTGTTGATAGGATCATTTTCAGGCAACTCTTCTTCGATTGCACTTTCAAGCTCAGAACCAAAAAGATAGGCGGTCAACTGTGTTTTCCAAGCGTTCCAGACTTCTTGTCCAGTCAAAATTATGAAATTTTCGTTGGACATCGCGAAAGTAGAAGAATTTGAAATCACGCTTTTTGCCGGTCGAGGCATCGTGCTGATAACGTGTGAGGTAAAGCAATTGAACAAACAGACTGACTTTATTTAGGATTGAATATGCATTTATATACAGATTATGTACAGAGTAAATGGGAGGAGCTAACCAGAAGTAGTATCGATAGATCGATTTATGTGTGATCAACTTTCTGACAAATCTAAACACTCTAGGGTTGCGTTGCAAATATTGATCGATTGTTTGTTGTTGAATAAACTTTTTTCCCAACAAAAAAACGCTAAATATAAAAATATTTCTATCGAAAACAAACATTAATTGTTTTGGATTCTTTACTCTTTTTTGTTTCTGCTTTAAGATTTTAGTCTTGAACGAGAAGCGATTGTAGAAAACACTTCTCTTATGGATAGAATGAAAGGAATTTGATTTAAGTCTCTCTGTATCTATCTCGTTTCTCCGATCAAGCACCAAATTATTTATGCTTCGATCTCAATCTATCTGTGACCAATGTTCAAGTCTGATTGTTTTAAATGGTTCGCTTCTCTGAAATTGGTTCGGTTTGGTTCAATTCCTTTGAATGATTGCTTCCCTAGAGAGCTTAATACATCTCCGCTTGTTGGTGGGTCGATGTCATCATCATCATCAACATCATCATCATTACAATCATCAACAGCCTAGATCATCAGCGTTTTCAAATTGGCTATCCATTCAGAAGCGCTTCAAAAGAATCAAAGAGATCAAATTCGAAGAGATTTTCTAGACGAATCACTTTACGAATATTAATGAACTATAAATAGACCTTCTAAGAGATTCTTCTTGTTGATCTTCATCAGTCATAGTAATTGTTGTAGTTGTTTGATACCAAGTATTGATATTGTCAGAATGAAAAAAAAAATCTGACCCCGAAAGAGATACGATATTATTCTGTGACATCGTTTCAATGAGGTCAAATGTCAAAAATTCTTTAGCGATACATTATTCTCATCGATTCATCTTCTTCTTCATCTCATTCTATCTCTTCTTGGTCTGGATGATGTTGAAAAATAACATCACATCACATGAACTACACAAAAGAGAGAGAGAGAAAACGAAAACGGAAACGATAAGCTACGACAAAAGTGTGATGATCACCATTATTATTATTATTATTACATCTGAAAAACATTTGCTAAATTATTCAAAGCAATAAGTTGCATCAACATCTCAAACAAACATCAATTTCTATTTGAATACGATAGAAACAAACTTTAAAGATAGAGAAGGATGCAAAGCTAAATGGGTGTGTTCACGTGTAATACATCCAGATTTGAATGATCTCAAATGAAAGAAAAAAATTAGAAAATTGATCGACACTTACCGGTTGATGGATGATTAATTCTTCTTTGAGATTAATATTTCACACTTTGTTTTTTTTTTCTTAATTTTGTTTCAAACAGATCGGAACAAAGCTAAAAAGAAATTCAATCTGAAGAGAGAGAGAGAGAGAATGGATCATATCCTAGATCACGATGACAAACCAATCATTGAACATTGATTTTTAGATGATTATTTCTTCCAAAATCGATTCAATCACTTAGAGAATTTCCGAGAATAATAGCATATTTTAAATCAAAATATTGTTTTGTTTGATATAGAAAACTATATCGATCGATGGAAAGATTTCTTCTTTCCAACGTAAGATTTTTGTTTCACTGTTGCATTCTTTCGATCGATCAATCGAAGATAGAACCGGAAAAGATCGTACTTGGTTTCACATAGAAACAGAAAGCTACGAGATTATAGAGATGAATATAATCGACGATCTTAACAAAGAGATTGTCAGGACCTAACTGAACGGCTAGGTTTCATAGCAAACCATATTTGACATATTCAAGTGTTAGTTCAATTTTTTTTTCTTTCTCCTCTCTTGTTCTCTCACTCTCACTCTCTCTCTCTCTCTCTCTCTCTTTTGCCTTTTTACAAGTTTATTGAAGAGATAAGCACAGAGACAGAGAAACAGAGAGAAGAGAGAAAGGAATGAAAAAAATCGAGAGAAAGAGACCGAGACTAAACTAATATACCAAACCGAAATCGGTTAACCATTCACCAAGCTCAAATCAGATCGTGTTCTTCTCTCTCTCTCTCTCTCTCTCTCTCTCTCTCACTCGTAATAAACCACCGATCATTGATGGTGCAGTGTTACGATGATGGCGATTATCTCGAAACTGATTGTACATCAGCTCAAAATCCTTCTACATTATGGCACACGTTTCAAGGAATTCGTCGAGTTGGGTGTGATGCTGATTTCTAGATAACTAGACAAAAAAAAACATTAAACCTAAACATTTATGATTCACTTTGATGGACCAACAACAAACAAAGATGATGATGATAATGATGATGATGAGCTATGAGAGTAATGAAACATAGAGCTACGAATATGAATCCGATTCGATTCAAATGAATCATAAGCGATCATCATAGAGCAGCAGGCAGAAGCAGCTGTTTCTTGCGTTTGGAAACTTTAAGCTAGCTGGATACAGACCGAACTCTCTCTCTCTCTGTCCCCAACTTTTCTAACCCGTTTGATTGGTTGATTAATCGTCATCATCATCATCAGCATCATCAACACTGAGAAACGGTAACAAATTTGTGGTAGACCATCGATGTCAATGAATCAATGCTGTCGGTGATGATGATGGTAATGAACAAGATGACATCATGAAGGCGTTATTTGATTTTTTATTCCAAAACAAATTTTTTTCCATTTTTCTCAATCTACTTGATTGGATGGTGGGATATCTCAAACCCACCGTACACACACACGCACACACCGATCCTCGATGATTTAAAATGAACGAGGGAAAAAAAATGAACAGTTCATTCATCATCCTACATCAGACATCATCTTTTTCATCGAGAGAGAGAGAGAGAGAGAGAGAGAGAGAGAGAGAGAGAGAGAGAGAGTAATCACCAACGAAATCATAGAAATCAATCTGATGATTCTATCAATTTGATCAATCGAACAAATTGAATGCGATGCTATTATGCAACACTATTCCACCTCCTTAATTATAATTGATCTTGGTATGATAATGGGCGTTGAAAATTTAATCCCAAATATTGGTCGATCATCGATTTGCCATCGCCATCATTTTGGATTGGATGAGAAATGGATTCTTATCAAAAAGAAAATAATAAAAAAAACATAAATCGCCAACGCCTACCCAGATAATCTGTTTCTACATCTAGTTTATTTCCATAATTTATAGTTCCGTTTTTGAAATTTCGAGATTCAGATTAAGTCCCGATGCTCGCAGCGAGCTAATCGATTCTCGTTTTTTCCGTTTCATATTTTCCTCTCTCTCTCTCTCTCTCTCTCTCTCTCTCTCTCTCTCTCTCTTTTCCTCTGACGATTGTTTTTTTTTCGATGCATTTTGTTTCAATCTTCCAGTAAGGCCTCTCTCGAAACGGTAACACTTTGCGAGGATTAATTTTGTTTTTTCGATTGCGGTTATTACGCGATTTCGATAGAACAAAACGATCTCTCGATAATTCTATCTGTCTTTCTATCTATCGATCACACTCTGAAAATGTTCAGAAAATCGTAGATTTGAATACGATGACGATTGAATATGAACAGCTTTTGAATGCGAAGAGATAGCGAGAGAAAAAAGCAGCAAATTTTAAGCTAGCTAGACCCACTGCCGCAATTGTTATTCAAACAATGCAAAATTAACTGCGCAATTTTTTTCTTTGTCATTCTCTCTCTCTCTCTCTCTCTCTCTCTCTCTCTCTCCCTAGAACAATGTTCATAATCATTTTGATCAATAAAATTACTTTTTGTGAGTTTCTTTTTTTTTTTTTTTTGATATTGTTTAATAACTATTCCGGTCTATTGTCGCATCGAGTGATAAAAATATCCGGTCCTAAGATCACTACGCAATAAATGTGTACTCGAATTCACCTCGAATAATACAAGTACAAAAGCAAACACATACAATAGCACCCGTGAACGGAATGGAACACACATACACACATGGACCTTGTTCTGAAAATTTCATAGGGTGTACGAAAAAAAAACTCGAGTTGCATTGTGACATTTTCTCGCAGATGTGACACAGATGATATTCATAAATTGATGAATTATTTACTTATGAACTTTGATACTTTGAAATATTCCATCGAATTAGTGTAGGACCTAAGATGGTTTATTCAGTCACACACACACACACACACACAGAAACGATAATCGGAAACATTGGAAAAAATGTTGCAAAGGAAAAGAACCTAAACAATACGATTGAAGTCAATTGGCCTTCGAGCGAAATTTGTTTGACTTTAGGTTACGTTGTGTTAGACTCAAAATCTAAATCATTTTTTAATTCACTTTCATCTGGAATGATCTAAACCTAACTTCATCACTTGAAAAAAAAGTAAAATGAGTTTTGATTTTATAATCGATGAAAAAATTTTTAGGGCCAAAGATTAAAGTTTTCAATTGCGAAAAATTTCGGCAAAATCGGTCTTTAATTAACATTGAATCAATGGTATTAGATATTGGTACCGTTGGAGAACATCGTGGATCAACTAAGATCAATTCTTTTTATTTCTTCACTATTGATTTCAAAAACAAGAAATTTTTTTTTGTTTTCTTCGTTCGAACAGTGGGTAATGTAAAAAAAATCTATCGATTTTGATCCAAACGATTAAGTGAGATCAACAAACTGAATCTTCATCATCGATCATGGATCATTTGAAATTCGCAATTACAAAATGGATCCGATTCCAATCTATTTGGCAGCAAACTTCCTCGAAACAAATTCATTCTTTTGCTCTGCTAGATGCTTATCTGGGAACGATCAATCAGTACAAAGGTCATCGTATGAAGTGAGAGGAAATTTCGCTCAAAAAAAAACAGCCGATAAGGTCTCGTAAGAAAGAGAGGCCATCGCATTCTCTTTCCAATCATTAGTTCAAAATTGAACTCTATCCAAACGGAATATTCTCCTCTATAACACTCTTCTAAGCTTGATGGATTTTCTAAGACGAATTTCGATAAACAAATTGTTTTTTTTTTATTTTCGTTTTCGATTCACTTCGCAATGGTATCCCTTGTAACCCATCAGAAGATGTTTGAGTTAGAAATTCTCTCAGGTCATTTCCGGAACGCTTTCATCATCATCATCATACACTTTCAAGTGGCAGTATTCTATCAATCAACGAATGGAATCAAATTGTTTCGAAGCAGAATAGTAGCACTAGCTATAATAAATTGTTTTTTTATTTCCTCACACAATTCTAGGTTGAAAATTTTTTTCAAATTTCAAATGTAAAGAATCCAATTGAAAGGTCCAATTGATTATTATTGCTTAGTTTTTTTTTCATTTATTTTCCACATTTCAAACGTTTCATCCTCCACACCCTCTTGATGCTTGCAAAAAGTCATTCGGAGAAAAAAAAAGAATTCGTTTCAATTTTCTCTTCTCTTTTTTTCTCTCTCGTTTGTTACCACAGCTTTTCAGTTGTTACCCAATTCGAACAGAGCCAACGTTTCGAGAGGACCCCTACGATGTTTAAAGTTTTTCGCATCAAAAGATCACTATTGAGAGCTACTGGGACTACAGCTACAATACTGGAAAATTGAAGCGAAGTGAAATCGAGTCATCAATGTGTTCGATCATCATTCATCATAGTGCTGATGATGCTGATATGGGACCTTGCAAATGTTGCAGAAAAAAAAAAGTTACACAAAATTTTTTTTTCTCGCTCGGCGTAATACCAAACACAAACACTGGCTTAGCTGAACCAGAATCACCACACACATAGACACACACGAACACCGATACTAGCGTATACGAATTTAGATTCTCGGTTGAATGATCGTAAGGAAAATTGAAAAAAAAATAATAGAAGCTATTAGAGTCGCGAAAAAAAAACAGGGCCCACTCTTGATTCAATTCTTCGACTAAGCGATGAATCGAATGACTCATCTTTTTTTCCATACTATTCTTCTTTCGAATATTCTGTTAAGATCCGATTAAAAAAATTTTATATTTTTCTACCAATAGAATTCTAAATAGAATTGGGGGAGTGAAAAAAAAATCGATTTCAACAATATCTATCTCATAGATTCAATGTAGTAATTTTTCAATTTTATAACCTCACAAGACCATAAGAGGAGAGAGAGAGAGAGAAAAAAAAAAAGAAATGATTCTAATCGAATTCGATTGAAAAAAAAAGAAAAGGTTTAGAAATTGAATCAAAATTTTCCAATTGATAATTACATCATCATCGTCATCGTCATCATCATCATCGAGAGAGAGAGAGTAAGAATTTCGAATTCTTTCGAATCGATTTATTTGATTTCGATCGTTGGGCGATTTAGAATACCACAACATAAGATTATTGAGAACAAAAGAGTATCGAATTGGAAGCTCCAAAATGGTTCGGTCTATTTTGAGAACCAAATTAAGATTCGAGAATTGATTAAATGAATTGATTTGGTTTCTATCTCTCTCTCTCTCTCTCTCTCTCTCTCTCTCTCTCTCTCTCTCCCTTTTCTGTTTTGCTTAACATTTGTAGGGGAAAAAATTGGAAACTATCGAATTATTGTTTTGTATCGCAAATCGATTTGATTGTGGTATCTCTCGAAACGATTCCGTTTGTTCTAAGATCTATAATTCGTTCGGAATTGATTTCTTTTCTAGCTCGGCTCCGAACGAACATGATCGTTTCGGTTCGGTTCGGTTCGATTGATTTGGATTTGCGTTTGGTTCGGTCAAACCAAGATGTCAAATGTCAGCGAAAAAAAAAATCCGTACTTCTTTTTTTCGCTGTGAGACAAATTAGAATACTATTGAGAGAACAATGACCGGACGACAATAAACAACAATAACGATAACGAAACCAAGCGAAAATGAAAGTCAAACTGTAGAGATCGATAATGACCACAATAAACAAGCAATCAATAACATCATCTAATATCGGAATGCTAGAATGTAATTATGGACATATTGAAGTGTGAGAAGGCAAATCCAAATGAAATTAGCAGAATCATTTCAAAGAAGAAGATTGCATTCTTTCCGCTTTTATTCTCGATTCAAATTCTAACTTCTTTCGAGTAATCATTTACGAAACAAATTCAAATCAATTAATGTTTTCGATTTCCTATTGAATATTGAATATTTCTTGAAAATGTACAAGAAATAAATGTTCACAAGAGAGGATATGAATAAAATGGATATGTATTCTAATAATAAAAAAAAACAGATGTGTTCGAAAACGACAATAACAATAATCATCGAAACAGAGAAATCTCTAATCTAGCGATCATCGACGAGGACAAACATATCGTTCGAAGCGCAAAAGAATCGAATCGTAAGTAGTTAGAGTTCGAGGCAATTAATATTATTATTATTATTCTTTTTAGTATTATTATCAATAAATAGAGAGAACATTCACTTGTTTCGTCATCATTCTATGCCTTCTATTTTAGATCCTAAACGATTGAATTGAATTCGAAACGAATTAAAAATTGTGAAATAGTTTAGCCAAAGCACGTGTATCTAATCTGATCGATCAGTTTTACGTCCGATAATCTCCTAGATGGATTAGTATCGAGAGGAATGCAAAATTTCTTTCGATTTTTTTACCACTCTAAGATCATTGTACGTAACATGTTTGATCATCGATTGAAAAGATTGTGTTACAATTAATCTGATTATCTCAATTACAAATTGACTTGATCATTCAGAATGGCAGCCGAAATTATTCATTCACCTTTCGAGGGCCCTTGTGCGAAATGGAAACATTTGAAATCAAACAGAATGCAATGAAACGTGATCGGTTTGATCTGGTTTGAATCGGACGAATCCGATACGCAATATTTCACCATAAGTATCTGATTAATTATGAACCATCGAGCATTTCATGGACTGAAACGTAGTGATAAATTCAAACGCAGACATTGAAAAAGTTTGGTATCTGATAGTTTGGGGACTTGTTTCAAAACAAACACAGAAATAGACCGAAACCAATGAAAAAAAAACAGAAGAGCTGGGGAGTGAGTGAATGAGAGTCTAGATATAGAAAAGTCCGAATACGAAACGTATTCGGCTCATAATTAATTTCGATTCTAAATGAAGAATTTTGAAAGGCAATAAAAAACAAAATCTCTTCCTCTTTCGTTGGCATCATCAAGTTAGTTGTAGTTAACGACTTGAAGAATACACATTCGCTTCGTAAATGAAGATGATCAACGGATCGCTTCCGTTTACTTTTTTAACGCTAATAGAAATTAATGAAGATGGAAATGAATCCATTGAGAAATTAGAAACAGAGACAACAGACAGAGTGAGAGAGAGAGAGAGAGAGAGATTGAATCAATGATATTCACAGCTATGAATTGGCTGCTCAAAGCCAATTCATTGCACCGCAAATAGACAGATTTTTCGATTTGATCAAAGTCTAATTGTTAATTACGTGCTTCCGAGAACGATGATTCAATTCTTTTCTCCGTACACCGAAAATGTTTGTCTGAATGGATAAAATCGAATAACGAACTGCCGGTGATTATTAATTATGAATCGTCATTGAGGGAATTTCATTTTCAAATGACTTCTTACGAATGGAATAGCTCTCGCTTCCTAATTCATTAAAATCAGATTCGTTTCGTAGCCGAAAATGAAATGTGTCGAGAAAAGAAAGTGATTCGTTACGCAATGATTCATACCTAATTGAAAATTTAATGAGAATATTAATAACGTACAATCAACAAAGAGTTGCGAAATTTAACGAAAACGTTTCTCATAACCAATCAAATCGTTTCGGATCAGATTTTTGAGACCTAGAAATCATTGCGGTACATTTTATTCCATTAGTATCCGTCACTTTTTTTAAGTTAGCATTGCTCTAAAAATTTCTAGCTCTATCTTAATGCAGAATAGAATCACTTCAAAGCCGATGATTGATTGAATCAGATTTGATTTTCTTTCAATGATATTCAGTCAGTACTTTACCTCCTAGATATCGAAGAATTGATCATTCTATGCCACTGATAATCTAGGATTGATTCGAGCGAATATATTCGATGGAATTAATTTTAAAAAGCTAAGATCCAAAAAATGCGTCAGAAAACATCCGAATAATATCTGTCAATCATTTTCGCTCGAAGGCATTCAGATTTTTTGAGTCGCATTCCTAACACATAGAAAAAGATCAATCGATCGATCTTGGCATTGGCATCTTAAAATTTAAATGATTTGAACACGTGTCTCTTCTTTTCTCTTTGTTACAAATCGAATTGTATCGAAAACAGATTTTCGATTGTTTATGTAATAAGAATAAGAAATTTGAAGATTTAATTCTAAATCATCGCAATCATCTCCGCGAACAGAACATCGAATGCTCAAACCGGATCATCCGATTCGAGCTTGGATATTGAAAGAGATTCATTTTCGAATTTATTTCGAAGATCGATTGTGAGAATCAAAAGGAGAAAAAAAGTCAAACAAAATTTTACAAACAATTTGATTGATTTGAAATGAAATTAATTCAGAGATTTTGGTTCATTTTTGCTGGTTTTTAGCAAAAAAAAAAAAAAAAAAAAAAAAAAAAAACAAAGCCAAACTAGAATTGAATCGCATTAGTTATGCTTGTCAAAATGATTGGGATGAGATTTAGAACAATGGTATCCACAATCGTTAATGAAAATTGATAAAAAAAAAAGAAAATATCTCTCCGTTTGAGAGTACAAATTCTGATTCAAGATGACCATCGATATTCCAATGATGGATCCAAGTGGATCTTCCCATATCTTCCAATCTTTGTGTCTCTTTTTGTCTCTCCAATATGTCATAGCTGTCAAATTTCTATCTATAGTTGTTTTGGTTCGGAAAACATCATCAATAGATCAATATTGGTTTTGTTTCAAGATATTATCATCGAAATCTAAAATCAAAATTCTATGACAAGTTTCATTGAGTGTCAACATTTCAAAATTTTCTGATCCAAGTGTTCTCTTCCGAAGTTGGTGCTCGAGAGCTCAGATCATTTTGGACTTAATTAGATTCTTTTGTTTTTTTTTTTTTTTTTTTGCGCAATTCTTTCACCCACATTATGATATTGTACGGAGATGATTGATGTAATAATAATATTTTCATAGAGATTGCAATCGATATATTTGGCTTTTCTATGGGTAGAAGATATTCCACATCGAAAGATTCACATAAAGATCGGACTGATCGATTCTGGATCTATTTGCGTGCGATACAATCTCATTCATTGTTTCACTATGTCTATCGCTGTTGTTCTAAATTTCAAATCATTCTAGATCAGACAATTTATCGATGATGATGGTACTGTGATTACTTTGAATAGATCAAGAAATAGAGAAATATTCAAGAACCTTGAATAAATCCTAGACAAATTGCCACACCTTGTTCTTATTGATATGGAATAAAAAATTTCGTTCTCTTCAGAAATCTTTATGATTGATCTAGAATAGACAGATAAACATTTCAAATAAATTTCCGGCAAGCATGTGACTACGTTGATGCAATCAAATGAGATTGTTAGGAAATCTACTATTTTGAAATTGTTGAAAATTTGTCTAACAAATTAATTCACTGAGAATTCATTTAATTCTTCGAATCATTTGACAGTTCTTAACTTGCCATCATAGAATCGATTTTAATGTTGAAACTTTAATTTAAGTAGAAAGAATCGCAAATAATTCTCGTACCTAAGTTCATTAACAAAATCAACATTTGATATAAACAAATTTGTCACCAACAATAAGATTTAACTTGAATTGTTCATTTATTAAATGAGAAAAAGATTGAATTTTAAAGTTTTATGAAATTCAAGTAATTTTACATAGTTTTAGTATTGATACTATGAAAAAAAGAATTATGATTGAGCTTCACGGAGACGTCGAATCGAGGAGCGAACAGCGGCGGCCGAAGTTGTCGCAAAAACATAGGCACCACCAGCTACTGTTTTTTTACACGCTTTACATTTCCAAATGCCTACACATGTTCGTTTCATTGATTCCTTTTGGATTGAATTGAAGATAAGATAAATTAACAATCGAATGTTTTAGGGCGAAAAAATATTTACTTTTCCACAAAATGTGCAAGTATATTTCGAATGTTGAGTGATCTCCATCTTCTTCACCATCTTTCTCAACGATGCACCATATCGAGTGGCATATTTGCCAACAACTCCGACCTTTTTGGTTCTTTTACTCTGAAATAGAAGAACGATAAAAAAATAATAAATTAGAAAACTGTTCTGAGAGCTTGAAAAAAGAAGTATGTTTCAAAACAATTAGACGGAAAAAAGAACATACCATTTTTTATATAAAATTGTATTAAAAAAAAATACTAAGAAGAAATTTGGAACAGAAAAGACCAAATTAAAAAAAATGCCAGAATCCGAAAACGCTCCGACAGCAACACACGAGGAAGGAAAAGGAAAACAAAACTTTGCTGTGAAATAGTTCATAAAATATGTCTGTTTAAGTGGTAGAGATTAGAGATTGAAATAGTCGAACGATGGATGGCGCTCTTTCGACCACTGATTATTGAAATTCAAAAAAAAAAAAAAATTTCAAACAGGTTTTGGAACAAGTGTTCGAATTTCGAGATAATTAGTTTTTCTTCTTGGAATCGATAGATTCTTTGATAAAAGAATCGATGAATTGGATAGCAATTAACATTGATTGGCATTTAATCATTCTTAAATTTTTTTTTCTCGGAAGCATTTCAAATCTATCTCAATAGTTGTCGTATGAAAATTTGAAACATAGAAGAATAGGGAAAGACTATTAAAGAGCAGACAAATGGATTCAAGTTATAATTGAAAAGTATTCAAAGAATTAGTTTTTTCAATTTGCATCTTCAATCGAATAGCTGATCATCGAAAAGATTTCTACTTTTGGACCAAAAAAAAAATCATTTTACAAGTTACCTCTTTGATGCTACAACATAAAGAAAAATAAAGAGAGAAGAGAAAGCGGAGACGTTCCTCATCAAAAGATTATGGATTATGCTATTATTTTTGCAATCAAATTCGATGAAATAATCCTCTCTAAGTTATTTGAAATTTAGTGAAAAAAAAAATAATCTTCTTGAAATTACAGCACAGTAAGAAGAGGAAGGAAAGGATTCTTAACCAATACTTTCATCATACATCCGAAGAAATAGCTGTCATTCATCGTGGAAACAAAAAAGGTAGGCTTTTTTTTCGTCTTTCTTTTTGTTGTTTTTGTTTGTCCAAACAAAAATTATTATCACAGTTTGGCAAGTGTTTTGATTCGATTTAACTTGAAGTGATTCTCAAAAATCTCTTCTAGAAGCGAATGAAAAAAAAACAAAGCTTTAAAAAAGCAATTAATTGTTTTGTTCTCTCGATTCAATCGTAGCCACAAATCGATTCGAATCTTAGGAGAGATATTCAACGAGAATCAACGAATCAAAGAAACAAACTGCTTTTCTTTTTTTCGAAAAACACTTGAAAGTTTAGCTTTCAAATTTCACTTAACCCTTTCCAAGTGTATCGATTGAGAGATGACCTTTTAGAATTCATTTTTTTTTTGTTTTTGTTCTTGATTCTAATCGATTAGGAATAGTTCATTGTCTTTTATTTTTCTTCTCCTATCGATAATTTCTTTTCTTCCGTAATTGTTTTGTTTTTCTTTTCGATGAGAACTTTTAACATCTTTGTTATCTCGATTCCGGATTGTTATTTGAGATGCAAATATGATGAGCCGATTGAATTGAATGAATCAATTTGGTGTCAATTTGATTCAGAAAATTTCATTCGAAACCAAAAACAAAGAATGAGGCTTCAATCTAATTGATTTTGGCTTCTTCCGATTTTGTTCAGTGCTTTCGAGAAGTCACCGATAATACTAAACCATTTTGATTGTTGTTGCTGTTAAATGATCAATTCTCCTATGGTATGGAATTATCTAGATTTAAAGAATTTCTAGCCTAAATCAAAGCTTCATTCGTATCTGAAATGAATTCTCACAGAACAAAATTTTCTCAGACAACAAAACAAAGCTCTCATCGAATCGAAGAGAATCCAATTGAATTAGATAAAAATTAGAAAAAAAAAGAGATTAGCGACGAGCTAAGACGGAGAAGGAGAAAGAGATTCTATTCGCAAAACCTAACCTTGAAATGAATTGAAACGAGAGAAAAAGATGCAATCAAAATTTTTTGGTCTAAGCAAAGCAAAAAACGATAAACAAATGATTCGCTCGAACAATCGCCAGAATCAGAAAAAAAAAATTACAAAAGAATAAAATTATGCGATTGTTTCGAAGCTCAAAATGAAAATAGTAGATCTAAGCCGAAGAGAGAGAGAGAGAGAGAGAGAGAGAGAGAGATGTGTGTGTCAATTAATCATAATATTTTTTTTTCTCTCTATTTATGCAATCAAAACAAACAAATCGGAAAACACAACACTAAAACAATAGAACAAAAAAATATTGGTTTTCGATCTATCATTGAAATATCTTCGATCGAAATATTTTCGATCGAAATATTATTGTGAATTGTCAATCGTTTTGATGATTGATTTCATTCATTTGGTATCTCATCAAAATAGAATTGTGGCGAAAATATTCATCAATCGTAAATCATTCTTGTGACACACACAAACAGACATAACACAATCAATACACCTTAGATAGTCTATTTTTTGTTGTTGCCTATCAGAAGCTTAACATTGGTTTGTTTAGTGATTGGTAGCGATCGAAGAATAGATAGATTACACTGGCGAACAATGGAGATTCTGTTTGATGATATATAATGGTCAGTTTTATGAGATATAGTATATAATGGTCATTAGGATTGCTTCTTTTTTTTCTATTCAATATTTTTTTCCCGTTTCACAATGCAACAATTGTGTGGGAGAGGGAGAGAGAGAGAGAGGGGGGGGGAAAGAAAATCAATTGTTTTGTTTGTGTTTGTGTTTTCGCATCCTAAAGGAAATCGATTTTGATTCCGAAACAATCGCCTATAAAACAATAAAACGCGAATAAATTTTTAGCAAAGATGGGGTTGCAAAAATAGTGGGTTTGAATAATCTTAGGTTTGATCTATTGAAAATCAAAATTTTTGGAGCATATAAGTGGTAATCTTATGGTCCAGCCTTTTTCAAAACAAAAATGCTTGTTAGCATTGCACCAATTATAAGTAGAACTCCCTAAAAATGTTGTTTGCCAGTGTTCCGACCTTCAACGAATAGAGTAGGAAAATATCGAGAGAGATTGAGTAATGATGATCAAGTTCATGGCCAAGGTTTTTGGTATTAGTCTCAATTTTCTCGATAACATCCGAACTTCTCATCATTTTCGAATCGATTCCCTTTGAAAAGGACTTTGAATAGGGTCAATTCCAAAAGACAATTCTTCAAACGAGATGTATGGAGAGCCACACGAGGATTGCTCGTTCCTTATGATTCGTCAAATAACTTATGACTTTCGGCTAAAAATTCTTTATTGTCTGGGTGAAAATCTTGATGAATCTTGATCGATCGGAATTGACGAGAAACGAAGAATGGAAATCTTCACTGAAACACATTACTAAGGAGGCGAAAAAAAGATCGATTAAAAACATTATTTCTTTTTTGTTTCGTTTCGGATTTCCGAGAAAAAAGGACAATAGCCTTCAGATAAATTTTTCCATTTTTTTTATCAAAATCGTTGTGAAAGAAACGCAGAAAATTGATAATCTTTCTCTTAGTATCAATTTTTTATTAGTCTATTCTAGCCATCACTTTCCCTTTTTATTGACTTTCTCTATTGTTTTTATTGCACTTTGATGATTTTTTTTTTCGTCACCGAAACGAGACAAAAAAAAACGAACATACATTCCAGAACAAATCATCGATATATAGAGTAGGAAAAAAAAAAGCAAAAACAAAACAAAGTCTTTGAACTCGAAAACAAACTGATCGTTTTTTTGGTGGTTCATTAGATCCCATTTAAAACAATCGAGATAATTTTTGGAAATTTTGGACCGATCGATTCAAAAGATCCTCATCATCCGTTAATACAGTTCCGAAGAAATTAATTTCAATCAAGTAGCAATCAATCAATCAATCAATCGGATTGAAAAAAAACATACTAAAAAAAGCCGAGAAGAAGAAGAAGAAGAAGCTTCGAGAAACAAAGAAGCTTTGGAAGAAAAAAAGTTTCTAATCGAGCCTCTAAGACACTTGAGATGTGACGTTTCGATTAACGTCGCGATATGAACAAGATGGTGATTGTTCGCTCGATGATCGAAAACATCATCAATCATCATTAAACGATCGTTCAGAGGAAATGAAAATCCTTTCCTAGCTAGCTGTGCTACACTACAGTAAGAAGATTATGATGTACAAATTATTATGACTACGATTATGAATACTAATTGCGATGATGATGTTGTCGATGATTTCTTTCAAAAAACTTAATCTTAACAAAAAAAAACTGATGATGATGCTACATGTTTATTTGCTTTCTTTTCATTGGCCGATGTTGTTGTCTTCGTGGTCCATCTTCATTGATTGTTATGTTAGTGTCGGTTGTATCATCAATTTCGGTTTCTTCTTTCTTTCTTTCTTTCCTTCTTTCGCCGAGAATAAATAATCTATTCATTAAAAAAAAAATACAGAGAGAAACGAATAGTTTGGAGTTGATGATACAGATGATGAAGACAAAGAAGAAGATGTTCGTATTTACCAACTTCTCGCTACATTGAACAATAGCTGTCGGTTGTCAAGAAAATTAGAGAATGAAAATGGACATTTCAATTACATTAGATAAAGAGAAGGGTTCTTCTTCTTCCTCTTCTTCTTCTTCTTCTATCACATCATCTTGATCTCTCTTTTCTGCTGTTTCCTCTTTTAGCTCTGAACTTCAATTTTATTCTTGTCTCTAGTACTATTCTTCTCTAGACAATAATGGTGATAACATTCTCGGTAGGTAAAGAGGTAATTCTCTCGAAGAAATTTGTTAGTTTTGTTGAATAACAATCAAGTTATCATTCTATTCAAATGATTCCTATCGAATAGGTTCAAAATTAAGAGAATTGAAAGAGAATCTAAAAGCGAAATTTAATTAAAAAAAAAACGAAAAATATCAAATCACCTCTATAATTATTCAAAAATCTCCATTTGCGACACTGTTTGTTTTTTTTTGAGAAAGTTTTTCTCGATGAACATTCAAAGTCTTCGCAATGAATCTGATGGAATATTTCCGGAACTATTCCATATCAATATTACTTGTCGCGATGATAGGAATCGTTCCAAATGATTCCTCTAGAATCAATCAACAAAGTTGGTTTCAATAGATTAGCTGAAATTTAATTATTCAAAATATTCAAATTGATTATTTTTTTTTCAAGAAAAACATCGAATACTTTCAAGAAAATTGACTGATAAGCTCTTCGAAATAGATGATCGCCGCTACAAACGATCTTTGGATTCGCAAAAAATTATCAGTGTTCCCGATCTTTCTGTTCCAAACGGAGCATCAATGCAAGAATGTTCGAATGATTCAATGATGCAAGATCTTGGAACAGCTTGCTTGATGAAAGGCTTACAAATGGCTACGACAGCCATTGCTTGGACTTCAAATAATCCCGCTTTATCATCGACGACGACACAACCATCATTTTCGCAATCGTTTGTCTCTATCAAACCCACAACTATCAATCGATCGAGGTCTAGATATTTCGCTGTGAAGCCGATGATGTTTGAGCAACGCAAAATCAATCCGTATGGTTTCAAAAGTCCAGCATTCAATGGTGAAATCGAATATGGAATCGAGATCTATTCTAATTCGAAATTTTTTATTCAAACTAGCACGTAAACTTTATTCGACCAAAGGATATCCATCGGCGATTCCTATGCAAGTTCGTGTGACAAACGACAATGTCGCTAAGGTTTCGGTCAACAATGTTCAATCTCGTGACAATTCTCCACAATCACAAAACTCGTACGTTTTCTACTCGGGACAACAGAACCCATTCCAAATCAATTGGTTTCCAGAGAAACAATATCAAAATGGTAAATTGAATGAAGATATTCAACTTCTGAATGGATTGAAATCAAGCCTCGGTATGTTGAATGCACAGGCGATGAATCTGAAACAACGAACCCAATTGCTTTACACCGAAGCGAGACGAAAACGATTGAAATTTTTTGATGGACTTCTTCGACACACCAATAGGTTTGTGTAGATTCACACCGATCTGCTAGAATATTGATAGTTTGATTTTCATGTATAAAATTTTCCACTCCTTGTTTCAGGATAATTGATGATAAACAATACGAAACGAAACGATCGATCGAAGAGATCGATAACGTTCTCGACCGTCTACAACAACAACAACATTTCGATGTGTTTCAAAAATTTCAGCAACAATTCTCTGGACTACCGGTGTTTCGATATCCGAATGGTATGCGTAGACCGCAACGTAAAATCGAACCAATCAATCAGAAACAAATCGATCAGCTACTCTCGATAGGACTTCGAAATGCTCAAGAAATGATGCGAACAGTAAAACATCTAAACGAAGCATTCGATGAGTTCGAAGATCAATTTAATTTTCCTCGTTTCGAACCGAATCGTATTGAAGATGATTCAATGAATGAGATTTTTTGAGCCGTTTAGGTGCACTTGATTTCTCAATCACTTCTTTAGTAATCGATATTTCACTCCTTTAATCTTATTTCTACTCTCGAATGCGTTTGTAATTTATTTCTCTCATTATTTCACTCTATTTTTGTTCTCTTTTTGCCATAAATTCGATAGATAATAATAAAATCGATCCCAAAATAATGAAGACTTGCCAACTCGCTGATTTAGTATCAAAGTTGATTGGCCTAACTTTGCTTTGTCTTTCTCTTTGACTTTGCCATTTCGGATCTTGTTTCTCCAAAGATTGAAAAGAAACAAGTGCATCTGATATTGAATCAGTAAAGCAGTATGAATTCAGTATATAAGTTAACTTCACTGCATTTGAAAATGAAATTAAAGTAACCTCAGTATTGTTAACCATTGCTTTACCGAAAAGAGCTGATTATGGTCACTTCAGTCTTTGATTCTTCTCCAGGTCTCTTCAACTTATAGCACCATCTATTGGATGTCAATCCAAACAACATTGCAATAAATTTCAAATTTTAATTTTTTTTTGATTCATAATTCCATCCGAAAAACAAATTCGTAAACTCAAATTTGATAAAAGATCGAGTCATTTATTAAGAATAAAATTCCAAGAGTTTTAGTTTTCATAACAAAATTTAACAGAAGTTGCAGCAACAAAAGTGCGAAAAAATGAGCAGCAAAAATAGAAATGATAATAATAATAATAATAATTATAATCTTAATGATTTGAATTATATAAAAATATAAATAAGTTAGATCACAATCGCATCGAAATTTCTTAGCATAAAATTTTAATTTGTTCGTACCTATTCATTGAGAGAGATGAGAGAATCAAATTCAACAATTTCTATCCTATAAAGTTCGATAGAAAAGAATTAACAAAGTAATAATAATTTAAATAATACGATGAAGGCACATCGATTTTCGAAGACGTTTTGATTCCAACCAAGTTCCCGATGGGAAAAAAAAGAAATCAATCAGTTAGGTTTGTTACGATGCAGTTAGATGATTCGTTAGACTTTTTCCAATAATCGATGAGAATATTGAAGCAGAGGGAGTGAAAAAAGAGTTCGAAGCGATCCAAACGAAAGCAATAAGAAATCGGAAGCTAAAGATTGTTGGAATCTCCAAGCGTACTCGATCTACTTCGTCTTCGTTCATTTTGATTATTACTATTATCAATATTATCACTATTGTTGCCATTGTCATTGGTTTTGCTCTTTTTGCTGCCATTCTTATCGCTATGATGATGATGGAATAATTTTTTCAACTTCAACATCTTCAAATGTAGAACGAATTTTTGTAAAAGCTCTAGATATTCTCGTGAATTCGATGTTGGACAATCGTTAAGAATCTCATCGCCAGACTCACCATTTCTATCATGATCACCTTGATCATCATCAGCACTCTCGGACATCGTACGTTTCGAACTTGCTCGATCGATTTTGGTTCGAGCATAAGATCTCATACCTTTTCGATCACAATCGATTTCATCATCAATGGTATTGTTGTTGTTTAGATTAAGTTCATCTAGGCATTCAATTTTTTTCGATTGCTTCGTTTTCGATCGTTGTAAACTCTGTTTTGAGCATGCTGTTATGGTCGGCGGTGGACGTGCGCCAGTTCTTCGAACAAAATCATCCTCATCGAGTAGATCAATAATACCGTTATCGATTGAACCGGTTCCAGCTGGAGCGCTTGTCGAAAAGATCATCATTTGGTCCACGATAGAATCATCACATTGTTGATCATCATCATTGTCATTATCATCATCCTCAGCGTTCTGATTATCATCTTCTTCATCCTCTTCTTCTGCTTCAAGCTCATCTTCATCTTCTTCGGCAACATACTCTGGTATCGAAACGGAATACGAATAGACACGATTGTTGATTGGATTACGAACAGTTCGTCGTACATGCGGAAACGATCGAGTGTTGACCGTTTGCGTTGAAGAGGAATAAATTAGAGGTGATTTATTCATCTGCAAACATTGCTGTTTCAATGTTGGCGAATCAGATTTCGGAAGCTTCTGTTGCGATCGTAATGCTTTCGATGTAGATTTCGATTTCGAAGATGACGAAAAAATGATCGTCGGTTTCGAAGATGACGACGACGATGATGATCGATTTTTATTCATCAAAACTATCCCATTCAAAACGATCGTACCATTCACTTGGGCCGGTCTATTTTTGCCCGCAATTCTAGTACCTTTCGGTAATGCGTACGGTTGATTGTAGATATCGTAGTGATTTTTCACCAACGGTACCATAAATGCCATGATCACGATTTATTATTGTCGAATTTGAAGAAAAAAAAATTATCACTGTTTAAAAATGGACAATTTGTCGATTAGAGTAAGCTATCACTTTTGTTTCAATTTGATGCTATTTCATTCCAATTCAGATCTAAAAAAGATTCGAGAAACGAAACAAAATTGGTGAAAAAATAATTCACTTCACTTCGTCTGAAATCGGGTCCAATTTTGAGAGCTCACAGATAGTTTTAAGAGAAAACAGAACATAAAATATTCAATTCTTCAATCTTAAGATTAGTGAATCGATCCACGTTATGATATCTAGATCGATTTGAAACATCGCTCATCTGTCTATGTCGATGATTGACTTTGACTTCCGACTTTTTTTTCTCTTTCTGCAGTGTGTTGTTCCAGAATCGAAATCATTACGCTTTTATAATATATGGAAGCAATGGGAATCGATCGAAATTTTTTTTTCTTTAACTAATTTCTCTTTTTTTTTTGTCAGCGTACTCTTTCTTTCTCTCTCCTTCTCTCATTTATCTATTCTATTAAATATGATCTCATAGGCGATATGAGAAAATTTAATTATTAAATAGAAAAAAAAACGATTTCAATTGAATTGTAAATCGAAGAGATGATGTTGATGATGATAGTCGATGTTTCGATTAAAAAATGGATGATAATTTGGAGCGAAAAAAAAAAGAAGAGATTTGTTTTTGTGATTGTTGTTTTGGTTCATTTCATCAGAGAAAAGCTATCCTTTCTCTCATCCACATACACCCCGAATTGAATTGAGACTAAAGAATTAAAATATGCTTTGGTTTGGCTCGATGTTTCTCTCTGTTTGATCAAAAGGATCACTTGAAAGATTCTCTCTCTCTCTCTCTCTCTCTCTTTCAGCATAGAGAAATCGAGGTTTGAAAATCTAAGGGGAAACCATAGAGCACAAGAAAAAGAGACGAAAGGGGACGTTTGGATATTATTAGTTATGGAAATTTTTTCCTTCTTCTTCTTCATCTTCCCCTCACTTCTGATCCATCTACTAGTCTAACCAATGTTTCTCTCTTTCTCTCTCTCGCTCTAGTCTGTTGGATGGTGTGTTTGAGATCTCCTCTCTTCTAGGTTTGGTGATTTTTGTCACAACACAACACTTGTCAATCTTTCGCCGATATTCTTGTTCTTTTTTTTTTCGTTTTGCTATTTTCGCTATCAAATGAATGGCATTCAAAGATTGGATTTTAGTTTGCTGTTGTGTGTGTGTATGTGGTTTTTTTATCAATGAAGCTTCGGTTGCTATTGAGAACTGTAACGCCCATATCTGAATACAACGCCCAAACTTAGTTTTTTTCCGAGCCCATTTCTCTGTCTCTGTCTGTCTCTCTCTCTCTCTCTCTCTCTCTCTTGTTGCCCGTATCACAACTGGTGGTGGCTCTAGAGAAGAGATTTTGGTGCCTCTCTCTCTCTCTCTCTCTCTCTCTTGTTGCCCGTATCACAACTGGTGGTGGCTCTAGAGAAGAGATTTTGGTGCCTCTCTCTCTCTCTCTGTGTGTCTTTCCTTTTCGAGGCATTCTCTTCTCTCGATTCTTTTTGTTCCCATTTCCTTTTTTTTCTTTATTTCACCCCTAATTGTTCTTGTTTCACTGGTAACCACTCTTGTTGACTAGAGTCGTTTTGCTATCGAATGCTTTGTTGTTGTTGAGGATTTTTTTTTTCGCCCTCTGGAAGCACACAAAAAAACGGAACAAACAATGTAGATGTAATGATGTATTGACTTTCGGTTGATTTTGTAACGAAACAGTTGAATGTTTGCTGTAATGATTCTCTCTCTCTCTCTCTCTCTCTCCCCTCTTTCTCTCTCTCTCTCTCTCTCTCTCTCTCTCTCTCTCTCTCTCTCTCTCTCTCTCTCTCTCTCTGTGTTTGTTTCTTTGGTTTCGATGATGAAAACCAGACGATGAGAATGGCGAAGAGAGGCATGTGATTAGAATCGAATCTAACCTAGAAAATTGGAGCGAAGAAGAAGAGGGGGATGAGCGATCAAAATCAATGGCAAATAGACATTATACATCTGTCCCTTCAATGCACACCTCTACATCTACAGTGTCTAGATTCTAAACTAAATTTTTCGATGTTTTTAATCATCGAAACGTCATCAATAATGATGATGATGATGATGATGTATGATTGTACTAGAATCTTGACAAAGATTAGATCCTAATCATCGATAGAATGAGAACATTGCGAAATCTATTCGAAAAGATCCCATCAAAAGCGAAACAAAAACATCGAATCGAAGTACAAAATTCTTTTTTTTTTTTTTTTCTTTCTTGTATTTTCCTTGTCCGATATCATCATTTTACGATGTAATGATGATGATTATGATGATTGTGTTGCGTCACAACATAGTACATCTCTCTTGGTGTTCGTGATGAAATTTGAACTCGCATCCCAAACGGCGATAGTTGTGAAAAAAAAGAGAGAATTAGAATTTGAAAACCGAAACAGACAAGGGAAAGACTTGAATCGAAAAAGAAGAAGAAGAAGAAGAAGAACCAGACGGAATGAAAATGTCTGTTTCTGTTGTTTGTTTGACGACGAAGACTTGTTCATTTTTTTTCCTCTCCAAAACTTTGACTTGTAGCAGACTTTTTGTGTATGCGAACGAGACGAATGAAATCTATCCATAATTGATTCTGATTAAACTAGATTAATTAATTAGATGCGATTAGACAACTTAGATTCCTTAAACCGATTTAAGTTGAATATCCTATGATCTCGTTTTTTTCCCTCTTCGCTTCTTTAAAAAAAAATTTCGATTGCTATCGAAAGAGAGAGAGAGAGAGAGAGAGAGAGAGCGACAAGTGAAAGTTTCGAAGTGAATGGTAATGAAAGGATTGGAAGCTAAGTGAACAAAAAAAACCAAAAGGTATGTCAACATTTTAGCGAAATCGAATAAAAGAAATTAGAAATAGCATCTCTAATCACATCATCACTTTCCCCAAGAGAGAGAGAGAGAGAGAGAGAGAGAAATAGAAATTTCAATTGATTTCAATGAAATTCAACACCACAAGCTTGAAGACAAAGAAAAAGCTTAGACTCTAGCAGCTAGAGAGAGAGAGAGAGAGAGAGAGATATCGAAGCTGATGTATGAATTAAGGATCCAATTACGTTTTCAAATCGGATCGAATCAAATTCTTTGCCAATCTTTTGCGAATATTGACAAAATTGTTATAATTGAATCTTCAAGAATAGAATCACTCAATCAATTGATAATCGATCGCCTATTGATTGATCATCGTTTATTAATAATCTTTGATGATCTAGGAACAAACGATGATGATGATGACGGTGATGATGATGATGATGACGATATCCAATGTCAATCACTTTTTGTTGGAAAGAGAAGTGAATCAAAATTAGCTTTTCGATTGACAAACTAATCAGCCTGGAAGATTTCATCCCTTATTCCCGGAATTCTAATCATCTGGCTGTTCCAAAGAGAGAGAGAGAGATGAAAATTTAGATGGACTTTGGTTTGTATGAGATGATACTGATCGAGTGAATTAATAGTTTTTTTCGATATTAGCTTGTTGTTAACGAATTAATTAGCTTCAGTTCGATTTAGGTTCCGATCAATTCCAGCATCCCAATCCTTCAGTTTTTATTTGCCTATCAAAAAACCTACATTTAGAATCTGATCAAGTTGGCTTGATGATTTCTAAACTCTTAAACAAACATTTCGAGTGATATTCTTTTTTTTAGAAACAAATCATCACCACTTTCTTGCGCTAATCCTTGGAAAGATTTGGTGGTGGTTGGTAACAAAATGATCTGATTTCATAACCATCTCCTCGTAATCCTAATCTTCGAGCTAAATTCTAATCTCCAGTATCAATGTCAATCACAACAACAACTACAACAACGACAGCAACAACATCGATGTTCGGAGAAAATTTGAAAAAAAAAAATTCACTTTGAAAAACATCATCTTAGCTCGATGAATGAACAATGAAAAGATCACAAGAAACCGAATTACTTTGATACATTTTTAGGGCGAAACTTTTGTCCCATATCGCTTCTCTTCTTCTCTTCTTTGAATGTTCTTCGCTCACAAAAGAGAGCGATTCGATTGTGTAGGGATTGATTTTTGTAATTTTCCTTCAACAAACAAACAATTTCTTGATGACGGCGATAGATTGAGAAAACAGGCCAATAGGCTATCATCGTTTGATTTATCGTAATCGTTTGATAGTCTACGAATAGAAAGCTAATTAGTACAAATCGACATCGATTGATGTCTCGAAGATGGTCTCGATTCTGATCGAAATAATCGTTCGTTTTTTTTTTCGTTCGAACTAGTTCTTGGTTTTTTGGTTCTAGGTCTTATTCTCTTACGGATCGATTGCTCCCACAAGGTCACTGAAGATCTCGAGAGCCATAGAATTCTTTGCTAAAGAATTGAGAAGTACATTCGAATCAGTGATGCCTAGAGACTAGATTTTATTGCTCCAAGCGATAGAGAGAGCGCAAGAAAGGAGAGAAAAAAAAACCCAGAAAACAAACAAGAGGCGAGAGAAAATTTATGATAATCGGAAGAAATAAAATCTCTATCTTCTATTTTTTTTTGATTTTTTCCAAAAATAAAAATCGCAAAACGATTTTTTTTTTTTGCATTTATATTTTCCTATTGATAAGAATTGACGTAGATTTGTTTTTGATTGATGCTTCTTGTTTTGCTCGAGAGATTTGGATGGAAAAAAAAAGAAGAAGTAAGTAATAAGTAATCTTTTGATTTTGGAAAATTTTCTTTGGTTTACAAATCTCTTTGATGATAATCGAACGATACCTGTGGGATCGATCGATCCAAAAACATTCAATATAATTAATTCGAAAATAATTCTCAATCGTCGCTAATTTTTTATTTTTTCTTGTTCTTCTACAAAAACGATTCGATCCATCCTCTCTACTCAATAGTTAGATTTATTACCTTAAGATAGAAACTTAATTAGAAGCTACAATTAGCTATTGTTTAAAGAGAATTTATCTATAGAAATTTTCAAATATTCTCATCTGCTTCAATTGTTTCAAAATGGAACTCAGTCTCTATTATAGGGTTGCGATAATGCTCTCGATGATTATCTAGACTTATTTTTAACTTCGATAGAGGTAGAGTTTCTCTGTGGAATAGAAGAATTTTTTTCCCTATCTAATTTGGATCATAAAAATGTATCAAAAAAAAAAATAAATTTATGGTTTGGTTTTGTCGTTAATAAAATTTCCATTGAAACGTTTTTTCTTTTGCACCAAAAATATCAACAGTTTCAGTCGCACCGAAATCGAATCTAAACGATCTAGAAGGACATCGAATGAGATGATATGGCTATCCTTAGGTGAGGTTAAGATTAGGTAGGGTAGAAGATTTATGTCTCATAAAGATTAAGGATAAGGTTGAGTTTGTGGAAGATTTTAAGAGATTATCGAAACTGATCGAATTGATTTATGATGCTTGAGATTGAAACGAACGTGCCAAATGGAGGAGAAAAAAAAACCTCTTCCACCATCTTCATTACTATTCTCATTTGTTCAATATCAATGGCGATTAGTATTATTTGTTTTTCTCATTCCAGGCCAAATAAAAATTATCGGGAAAAAACCCAAAAAAAAAAATCAAAAGAATTCCATCCAGAAAGAAGGTTCGTGGATGAGATGAAGCAATAAAACCGATAAATTATAATGTCGTTCCAAAATTCTATGATCCATCGATAAGTTAGAAATGAAACAATAATAGTAAGATTCAAAATAAATTTCTAATAAAAATTGTTGAGCTTTATTATCGCTACACAAAAAAAAAACAAAACATCACATCAACAACATAGCATCACAGAACTCTCTGATAGAAGATAGAAAGTTTTAATCAATTTTTTTTTGTTTTCCTTGAAATAATCAAAAAGTAATCAGATTAATCGAGAATCCTTGTAGTTAATCAAATTTTTAGAAAAGAGTTGTTGATTTAAACATCAAATTTAGTGTTGTTAGAAATTTGTTGTTGAAATCTAATTAACCTTGTTGTTGTTTTCCACAAACAAAAGAGTTACATTGTTTTGGACACGTGCAAGAAGTGGATCATTTTGGCTTTTTCTCTTCTTTTCCAATGTTTTGATGCTTGATGATGATATCTGTATCTTAAGAGAGAAAGAAAATCAATTGGAAAAATAGGAAGTTATGCAGAATAGAAAAATAAGAAACAAATAAGCTCAACGAAAGTTTGTTTAATTAATCATTGAGATTTGCTAAATTTCCGTGTGCTAAATTACACACTTTCATTTAATTACAAGAATCGGAAGCGGTTTAAAATTCATTGAAGAAAAAAAGAATTCAGATCAAAGCCCTCGAGGCTCTCTCTCTCTCTCTCTCTCTCTCTTTCTCTTTCTCATTGAGTCTACAAAAAAACCGTAGCAAGATTATTTTGTTCCGTAAACATCCCCGTAAATATGATTGTTTTCCATTCGATAGAGATAGTATCTAATTAAATGTATCGCATTTAACTGTTCATTTAAAATGAAAAATTACTTCAAAACAAAACAGATTAACGCCATCGGAAAGAGAGAGAGAGAGAGAGAGAGAGAGAGAGAGAGAGAGAGAAATAGTCTATCAGATAGTTTTATTTTTTTCAACCAATAGAAAGCTATCTTCCGGTCGACACCCCTCTTCCGACTGAATTTTTTCGGAATTCATTCAGAATATTAATGCAATTAAGAATTTGATCTGCTATCAAACAAACAAAATTCATAACGCAATAGAAGTACTGAAAAAGATTTGATTCTCTCATCGAAAACGAAAAACAAAATCAAAAAATGACAGCTTTATTCTATTCTCGATCTCTTCGAGTGTTTACGTCGAAAAAAAATCCACACACACAGAGAGAGAGAGAGAGAGAGAGAGAGAGAGAGAGAACTGAAACAAGAATGAAAGTACAAAACAAACTAATAGGCTTTAAATAGAATCAGAGAGTAAAAAAAAAAATTTGTGAAATTTCTTCAACCTCGAAAATAAAAGAAATCGATACGAAAAGACCTTCGGATTCGAAAACGAAAACAAGAACAAAAACAAAAACACAAAGGTTGAAGAATTTCTGAGGAAAAAAATTAAGATTTGTTTTGAAGAATTTTCATTCTAAAAAAATAAAAAAAAAACAAAATTCCAAGTTTAAGGTAAAATTTTAATGTTTTGTTTGTTCGAAACGAATTGAAAGATAAAAGAACAAAGTTCATTGCAAAATCCATTCCATTATTCTAGTCGTTGGACTCTTCTAAACATCGTCATTGCTTGCATTTTCATGGACTAATTTTTCATCTAGAATATTTGTCCAATTATTCTGAAGCAAAGAGGGGAAAAAAATGTGGTTGTAGTTATTTGATGATATCAAAAAGGATTCAAATTGATCTCAATCTGTACAATCGAAATCGCTTAATCAGGGCTTTTTTTTTCGATTCAGTCGTAGTCTCTTCGATGAGAAAAAAAAAAGTTCCGTCAAAAAAAAAATATCGATTCGATTGATGCCTACCGATCAATCAATCAATCAATCAATCGATTACTTAATTAATTAATCTATCTCTAAACTTTCGAGCTGAACTAATCGAATTTATTCGGACGAAATTAAAAGGAGAGAAATTTTCCATTCGATCGAGAGAATTCAATTTAGATTGTGATGGATCCCATTGTAACACTCAAATTTGTCTCAAATTTTATCTCTCAGTGAAGAAAACAAAAATTTGAAATGAACCAGGAAATTTGAGTGGTTACAATCAAAAACTAATTGAATGAAATTGGAAATTTTTGTTTTGGTTTTTTTTTTTTTTGCAAAATTTTTCCATTTCAATTTTCTATTTTTCGATTTTGATTTCGATTCATTTTTGCAAAGATTTAGAAGAGCAAGATTTAGATGGATTCGAAATCGAAATTCGTTGAATGATTCAAATGGAAAATCAGTAAATGAAAAATAAAAAAAAAAACGTTGAACTTTGTGCGAAGCGTTTGGCTTGAAAAGCTTTATCAAAATCAATAAACGATAACGATTGTATGCAAACGATCTCCAGGATAGTGAACCTAGCAAGTTCTTGCAAGCAAGCTACAATTTTTTTTTTTACTACTCTTTTAATTTTTCTCCTCTTTCACTGCGATCTTCAACATTTAGTATTTCGAATCATTTCGTCGTCGATGATGATGTTCGATCAGGCGATCACAAGTTCTAGATCTTTCACATGAAAATTATCAGCAACATTAATTCATGGTCTGATATCGTTCAAGGTAAATAATATTTTTCGTTCATTTGTAGGGCCAAGAATGGTTCGAAAATTGATAGATTGAATTATTTTTAAAATTCAAAACTCGAAGAAATCGGAGAATGTGAGCGGAAACGAATTCGATTGAATTCTATGAAATTAATCAATCGTTGTCTAACTAGAATATAGACCTGAAGCGCGTCCCAGGAAAAATCGATCGATTTGAGTCTCAGTCTTGTTTTATTGCATTCAATGACGAAAAAAAAAAGTTTGCAGAGAAAGTTATTCATTGTGTTGCACACAAATGGTGATAAACAGTGATGATTACAATGATGTGATGATTTCTAACAAAGATTTATAAAATTAATGTTTGAAAAACGATGATTATTTAAAGTGGATAGTCCATCTGATAGAAATCTTAATCATAATCAAACAAGTGAATAAGTTTCGAAGATGTCAAGTTTCTTGTCTATCCTTTTGGTCTCGAGCCTCTTTTTGCGGTGATCGTGATTGGTGCGAATCTTCAGTGATTTGGTTCATTGAATCAATGTAATCCAGAATATTTCGATCCACCTCTACAACGGAATTCGGATCATCAAGCAGATCGTCCCAATTGATTTTGTATTGAAAAACTTCTCGTTCCAACCATATTTCATAATTTTTTTTGAATTCATCGGTCAATTTGACTTCACGATTCAATACTGATAAAAGATTATTATCGATGGGTTTAAAAAGATCCTCGTCAGCAATCGATACGAGCTGTGGACAGAGACCATTGATGTTATGGCCACTGACTGGACCATTCGAAACAATCGAATTGCCATTCGTATTCGAAACAGTCGATGTTGATTGATTGATTAGATCAGGGATGCCGTTAAGATTGGCAGCATTCGTAAGCGATGGTGATGATGATTCATTCGATCCATTGCTAAGAATATAATCACTAAGTTTCACACCATTCATGTAGACAGTTCCGGTCGATAAGGATGATGGTATTGAATTGCTATTGTTTGGAAAAGGTCGCTTATACCGACGATTGTGAAAACGATTAATGTTTGCTTGTAGCAAGAACTCTTCAGTTTGTACATAGATTGCTTTTGTTTCAACTTCGGTAGCAAAAGCCCAATCATCATGGCTGAAACAGATAACAAAAATTTAATTACTAATTAAATCAATCTAAACATCAAAGAACTAACAGTCTATGTCGAACTTTGGCATAGATATCCGATAATATCTTCATGTTAGATTTTCTCCATTGTCGGCCGAGAAATTTCGCTTGAATCTTTAACAATTTCAGCACATACAATTGAAACAATGCATGTCTAACTCGCAAAGCTCTTTTCAATGGTTGAGCTGATTTGAAAATCACCAACATTATTATGCGAGAATTTTTCCATTTCGTTATCTTATTCAAAATTTGCAAAAGATTGATCGCGGAAAACATATTGCGCCAGCTATATTTATCTACAAACGACCACAACTCCATCATATCGGATGCATGTTCATCTTGCTCGTGAAAACAGCATGCTGGAAAATCAAATATTGGTATGGAATTTTTCGACTCGATAAATTCTGGCATCTCCAATGTTAGAAATTTGATTATCAATGGTATGCAATTGGCAAACATAAATTGTTGACAGATATATTCGAATTGATAGATATGATTGATTTTGTAATGTTTTAACAAAAGAATCATTATCCCAGAGATCGCTTTGATGATGATCTCGTGATGTCGATCGAGATCGATTTTGATTTTCATCGAGTTTCGAATCGAACTCGATTGCTCTAACGGAATGATCTCAGAGGGAACAGTTTGTGAATCATTTTTGGTCTTTAGATTCGATACGGCTCCAAGTAGAAGTTTCAACAATGCGATCAAGTACAGAGGTAAACTGGGCAACATTGTATGATAGAGCTGTTCGGCGAAACTTGTCATTGATTCATCATCCAGCTCTCGCTTTGTTAACGGATATTTAGCCAGCTCTTCTTCACGTTTGATTTGAAATTCACCAAGTGAATGATAGAGATGTTTCTTTAAAACTTCGATCGATTCGAGTATTGGTGCTGGAAGACCAGCTGTGGTGGTGAAATCATCGGGCAATGTGAATCCAACAAATTTTCTTCTAACTTGAAAGAAAAATTGCTCAATATCTTTTTGTCTGACTTTGGGCTGCCATGGAAGACTTTTCGATGTGATCCGACAAGTTTTGATATTGGAAAGATTAGGATGATTGCGATTACGAGCAAACTCTTCTGGTATCGGACTAGATGAGCGTGGCGAACCTGCAATCGGCGTAGCTGTGGCGGTATCGTCCTCGCTGTATTGACTTGCTATCGATTCAGTCTGCCGAGCGTTCTCCGATGCTGCTTTCACTTTTTCAATATTCAAATTGGTTGGACCATAAATTTCTTCATTTTCATTGGCGAAATTCTCAGTCAAATCATTGGTTTCATGACCATCGGTACCGTTTTCATTGTTAGGCGGCTCAAAAGCATCATCATTCAAATTTTCATCATCATCTGGATTGTTATCATAGTTGAAATTGTTTGTTGGCGTGAAAGATTCGTAACCGAATGAGCTTTGTTTCACCACAGTTTGTCTTTTGAACGGACGATTCAACTTACGTGGATTTAATTTAGACGAATCAATCATTTCAATAGCGGTGGGTGGTGGTGAGACAGGAAACATTCGTTTCGTAACTTCTAGTGTTTCATCTGGCACCGGTTTCAAACCAGCACGCTGTCTGTAAAGATTTTTCAAACGACTAAGCTCTTTATGGCCACCAAGAGTCAACAACAGAATTTTCCACAGCAATAGTAGCGTTTTTTTCGTTGGAAAATATTTTGGTCCTTGTCCATTGCAATGTTTGAGCAACATATCAAACAGCGTAATATGTAGAAGTTCTCCCCGAATCGGTTGCATCAACTCATCTTTGAATTGTTGTCGAAGTTTTTGCTGTTGTTCGGTGTCCGTTTTTGTTTCGACCAACATCTCTTGTACGAAGAGATAGACAATATTCAGTAGTAATCTTAATGGCACATGATGATCATTGTTAGATGAAGAGTTTGAATTGGAAAGTTTGTTACTCTGTTCCATTTCGAAATGAATCAACTGGATGAAGGTCAAAAAGAGGCCATAATCATAGAAATAAAATAGGTTCTCTCTAGCGTATTTAGGTTGCTCTTCAATCGTTTCACAATCGCCGAAATTCCCTTGGCAAAGGTATAAAAAAGCTCGAATAGCTCTAGTACGATTCGAACGATCAGTAAATTCGATACCTTCCGCCATTCTCTCTATTGCTCGATGTTTTTGATCTGCAGTCATATGCGTCCATTTCAAAGGATAACCAGAATCTTCCATCAAACATTCGAAAGAAATTTTGTTCTTCCCAAAATCTGTCTCTTCACTGTAACTATAGAGTTCTGCGATCTCGACACCATATCGGTCAGTATCATCGTATTGAAAATCTAGAGTAGAATATTCATTTTTGGTAGTCGTTCCAGTATCGATGTTAGACGGAGAAGGACAATTAGCCCCTTTTCGCCAGAAAATTTCACTACTAGAATTAAAATTCTCTTGAGAATCGGTCATCTTATTTTTTGAATGGACAAAGGATGGTTGAGATTAATTATGTCATAAGCTGAAAAAGAATATAAGAGCAATATTATCGAAAAATAATCGGCCAATCTTCAAAATCATTTTAATTATTTCAATGCTTAATAGAATCGACTGATCTCTATGCGATTCGGATTAATAGACATATTTTGGACCAAAAATTTTGATCATTTTCAAATCGAATTGAAGTATAAGGATAATCGGATAATATAAGATAATAAGGATTTGAAAAAACACTAAACAAAAAAAAATTGATAATTTCACCCGAAAAAATTATAAAAATAAAAATAAACAAATCGCGACTATTTCGATTTGTTTTATTTTAACCGAATCTGTTCGAATTTTTATAAGCAGAAGAATCTTTGAAGCGAAGAGTGTCGAAGATCATCATCAATCAGACGTTTCATAATGAAGTTCCGACGAAAAAGAGGATAATTTGTAGCACTGATTGTTTTATACTGTTGTGATTGATTGCCACTCCCCAGTGTCAAAAACGATGGACTCAATAATGGCAGAGGCAGTTTTACATTAATCATAGAGAACGAGGAGATTTTATTTGGATTTCACAACGATTTCGATTCGAATGAATCATTCTCATCAAGACGATACGAAGACTATTGGCTTTTATGATATCGAAAATGATTCCTCATGCTATGCATAAGATTTTGATGATTTGGGCTATTTCTCTATGGACCAAATTAATTCATTTAGATTGTTTCGAGACTGAACAGAATGATTGGGAAGAAAGAATTTCGACAGAAGAATATTTTCTTCCAACAATACAGATAGTCATTTTGGTTCATCCATACAACAAAATACAATATTTACCATTCAGTCTAGGAGCAATTGAAGCACAAAATTATCCCAAAGATCGTTTACGAGTGAATATCATCACCGAGCGAATAATGATAGATGAAAACTCTATCGATGAGAGCTTTGTTCAAGAAGAAATCGATGCCAGATTGAAACTTAATCATAAAACCATCAAACTTTTGAAACGATGGACTAGTCAGAATGGAGATCTTTATAATGATTTAAAATTATCTATCGCGAACACAAAGATATCGAATCAATCTGAGTCTGAATATTGGAATGCTGATCATTTCAAGCATCTAATTACATTGAAGAATTACGAGCTTTTCGATGCATTTCAATCTTGGACTGATTGGATTCTCTTTATCGATTCCGATGTCGTACTTACAAATCAATGGACATTCTACAATATGACCCAAATCGATCGATCAGATTTGATCGTGATTGCACCGATGCTTAATTCTTTCGAGACCTATTCCAATTTTTGGGGCGCTATGGATGAGAATACTGGATACTATGTTCGAAGCGATGATTATTTACCGATATTAGAGCGAAAACAAAAGGGAACGTTCTCTGTTCCAATGGTACATAGTTGCGTGTTCATAGATCTACGAAAAAAAGCATCTAGATTGTTAAATTTCGATCCGAACGAAGTTCAACAACAAATTTTTTCCGATATGAAAATTCCCTACGATGATATAATTGCTTTTGCAATCTCAGCTGCTTCGAATCAAATCGATATGTTTATTGACAATCAAGATGTTTATGGCTATCTGCCTCCCCCCATCACCGATTCACCACCACAAATGAATGATCAAAATACTCGGCAAACTTTGATCGATTTAGAGCTAGAATCGCTAGTCAATGGTTTGGAATTTCCACGATCATCTAGTCTAGAGCAATACATCGAAGAAGATGCAACCAATATTGATTCTAATACATTGATGGTAGATCAAATCTATGTGATAAATTTACTTCGAAGATCTGAACGTAAGCGACGAATGAAAAAATCGCTCAGAAAACTCCACATACAAGCAAAATTTTTCAAAGCCACCGATGGTAACGAATTGAATGATGAATATTTGAATAAGATTGGAATCCAATTTCTCGATGGTTATCGAGACCCCTACCACCAAAGACCTATGACATTCGGTGAGATAGGCTGCTTTCTCTCTCACTACCGAATTTGGGAAGAGGCTTTACGTTTGAATCATTCAAAAATCATTGTCCTTGAAGATGATGTTCGGTTTGATCGGAACTTTCATCAACAATGGAACTTGATTTATCAAAAATTTAACTCTTTACCTATGAATCAATACGATTTCCTCTACCTGGGACGTAAATTGAACGATGGTCAATATGATAAAGAAGAGATTGTTAATGAAATGTTTGTTCGACCAAGATATTCCTACTGGACCATAGGTTATATGATCACAAGGCGTGGCATCGAGAAACTTTTGCTTGCAAACCCTTTGTCTAGAATGATACCGATTGATGAATTTCTACCATTGATGTATGATGCCCATCCTAACGAAACACTAACACAAATGTTTGGCCATCGTCAAGATAAACTTGAAGCTCTTAGTCTTCGACATTTAATCGTCTCACCAACTCATTATGTTGGTGATCCACAATACATTAGTGATACGGAACTATCGGATAAAATTTCTGAGAAAAATTCGATGCCGAATGAGAGTTCAAAGGCAGAAAATTATGACGATTATCAAGCGGACCATCGTGGTCAATCGATAGGTGTTCAGCCACCGCCTAAGAATCGGATCAAAATCGCTCAACATTTCGAACTCTGATTTGGGCCTTTCTTTGACCACATTTCGTTGCATATGATTTGGAATTCTGATTGAATTTTTCTCTCAATTTTGCTAGATTTCAAATCTAAGACAATCGAATTAGAGAAAGAAAATTTTCAACGCGATTAATTAATTCAATTGGAATAGAGATCGAGGAAGGAAAAAGTTTTCTGAAAATAAAAATAATTTAGAATTTGCATTCCAGTTTTGTTGACCATCGAATACGTTCATTGTAGATGGGGAATTGTGTTCGAAGATATCGCCGTAAATCTCATTCGTTTATGAGATCATCGAAGAAGCGCAAATCGAAAACACGGTCCTATAGACGTAGTTTGAAATCAAAAAGTCCAAGCTATTCGAAACGTCATCATCATCATCATCGTAGCCAATCCGATCGTCATCACGAACATCACCATCGCCAGCATTGTTGTCGATCGACATCCTCTTCAAGACAGAACAGAAGACAATCGAGCGGGAAATCTAGATCATCGAAAAAGCTTATTGTAAATCCTCGTACCGAAGAGCCTGAAGATTATGATCTTAAACACCACAATCGAAGTGGGAAAGAAATTCTTGAACAGTCTAGAGATTCGATTAAAGCAAAAATCGAATCTAAATTGAAAACTAAAATCGATAATCAATCCGCCTCGAAGGTCTACCAATCTTATCATCCTGTAGATGATAAAATACATCCGAAATCATTCCGAGTACCAAGATCGAAATCAACCAGTGGCCTGGATCATCTAGCTGGTAGATATTCGATGCGGTCCGGTTTGATGTCGAATCTTGAACAGATTCCAGTGCTTAGCTCGCATCCAGTCTCTGATATCCAATCGATCCTTTCGGAGCGTCCATCTTGTAGTGGATCTTTTTCGAAATCAAGCCATACAATTGCCAAGATCGAGCGTAGTAAATCTATCAGAATGAGCGGATCGCCATCGTCATCTCCAAAGCAACGATCAAAATCTTCACCGCCACCACCACAATCATCATCGTTGTCGCCGGCCAAGTTTCGTTTGATAAGAGAATCGAATCTTCAGAAAATTGCCTCCATACGTAAATCGATATTGAAAAGTGATATCAAAAGCTATTCGAATAAATACCCGATGCAATTAAAATCGAAATGAAATCAGATAATAAATTGATTTCAAACTTACTCAAAAATCAGAGTGTCGCAATATGGAAATAATTTTTGTTTCTACCATTAAATCTATTTTTTCTTCCCTTCATCATCGATCTCTGTATTTTCTTTTCTTTTCCGATATGGCTTTCTTTAATTGTCCAAAATCGATTCGTATACCAATAAAATCTAGTCCTTCGAAATGTATTTGAAAATTGATTTCGATCTCATTTTCTCTCTCTTTCTTTCGCTCTCTCTCTCTCTCTCTCTCTCTCTCTCTATCCCTGTCTGATTTTGCATTGAGAACTGAGAATGAATTATTGAATTTTTCCTATTCATAGAGACGCCCAGAATTCTAGGTAAAATTTTGAGAACCAAGAATTGTAGTGAATGAGTGAAAATTTTTCTTTTTCATCTCATTACAAATGCAGAAAAACAAATCTAAAAATAAAACATAGCTCTCTCATATTTGATAAGCTTCATCTCTTCATCTTCCCATTTCTTTGCTTCTCTCATCTCTCCAAAGATTTTTGTTGGCTCCGATGAAACATTTCAGATTAGAATCGAACGAGGAAAATGGAACAGAAAGAAAAACCTAAGCTAAACTAGATGGAATAAAATGGATCAAACTTTGGTAATGGATCTAAAAATAGAATTTTTTCAATACTACCGATTCTTCTCTCTCCCACGCTGACTTTTTGCTCTCTCTCTCTCTCTCTCTAGGCCCTTTTGGTGTTGTGACCAATCAGAATTACACAACTGATGACGATTATAATGATGGTGATGATGATGGCTCTACGATCCATTGTGGTATTGCGTACAAAATGTTTCTCTGGTACCATCGAAAAGATACCAAAATGACCCAAATAAATTCTCAAGTCTAAGATCAAATTTATCCCAAAGATTGTCATCTCATTGCTTCGATTTCGTAAGACATTTTTTATTTCGTAATGCATTTTATTTCTAGCGTTTTGGTCTGAAACGATGTGAGGTTGTGTGGATAAGAAGAAGGAGGAAGAAGAAGTGGAACGAATGTAAGGAAATAAAAATTCAAATTGTTAATTTTATATCAAACAAAATCTGTTTCCGTAAGATTTAGAATGTTTGAAGAGTTTTTTTCTTCTTTAAAAAACTTCTAAAACATTGCTAAATTATTAAATAGTCGATCGGAACTTCTCAAGAAGAATCTTACCGCTATGAAACGGAAGAGTTTCGCGATCGAAAATGATAGATTCAAACGCAAAGAATCAAAATCATCAAAAATCTCAAGAGAGAGAGAGAGAGAGAGAGAGAAATAGAAATTATTTATAGTAAACATTCATTGAATATGAAGGCTAAGAATTATCTTTTCCTTCCAATTTTTTCATTATTATTATTGCTTCGAATCGATTTGGATCGATTTTTGAAACGCATACAAACACATCGAAGAAGAGATCGAGAGAAAATATTGCGATAAAATTCTAAAACTACGAGAGAGAATAAGTGGCAATTTTTCTTCTTATTCTAGTATTAAATACAGAACACTTTTTTAATGTTCTTATCGGCTCAAATTCCAATCTTTACTTATTACTTAGAAATTTTTAAAAAAATATCCCACTATTGAGCTATCCACACTAGAGCGAAAGAAAAGCGAAATTAAGAAATGAGAATCTTATTGAATCACCAACAACAATTCTGGCCTAGATCTATTTAAAAAAAAAAATTTTTTTTTTCACTCAATTTAAAAAAGTCTATATTTTTATGGATTCTATTCTCGATCACCATCACTATCGTTATTTTAGGCTCGATTCTTTAAGAATGGAACACCTATAAATAGAAATTTGTCTATAATAAAAAAATAATAATTGTTTTTTTTTCTAAATTTTTTCACAATAATTTCCCTGAAGATTCAATCCCATTCCCGTGTGTTATGGTTCTTTTCCCTCAATCATCTCTCTCTCTCTCTCTCTCGGATTGAGACCAAAATTCTCTTTGCACGAATCGACCGTAAGACGAATCTAAATTCTTTGTTGCTATTTGTAGCTTTGTTCTAATTTCTTTTTTTTTGCTCGATTGTTTTGTTGTTCAAAATTTAGCTATTAATAAAATCAAAATTAAAGTTATTATTAGAATTTCGAGAATGTTGCTATTTTTTTTTTCTTCGAGAATTTTGATTCTAAATTTCATATCGAGATAGTGAGAGAGAGAGAGAGAGAGAGAGAGAGAGAGAGAGAGAGAGAGAGAGAGAGAGAGAGAGAGAGAGAGAGAGAGAGAGAGAGAGAGAGAGAGAATTTTCGATGAATAGTTTCCATTCAATCTTAGATTACTCTCTCGTCAGTACGCTGAATTTTTATCTTATTGCTGATCGATTTGATTGCATATCGTGCGAGTGATAAACATCGAGATAAAATAAAAGACCAAAAAGTTTGCATCGATTCACACCTATGATGTTTAACCGAAATAATTGAATCCTTTTGGGACGGAACAAAAATAGAATCGATGACGATCATGAAGATGATGATGACAATGGGGGTGGTGATAACGTGTATGTGGTCCAAATTAAACCCATTAGATAGAGTCTCGATGATGGCTGTGTGTGTGGTTGTCATACGTAAACGCAAACGAGCGTAAACAATCGAATCGATCGATCATAGCGGAACTTCGAAACGGAAGTAATTCAGAATTATTCTACGACACATATCTACCTTTATTCTTGTAATCTTTCTTTCGTTAGATCACAAAACTAACTGACTTAGATACCAAAAACTTCGCCATCTCATTCAATGAAGAAAACTAAACCGAATCAAACTGTTTCGATGAAACGATGCTAGTTTCCTTGCCTATGATGGCGTTCGAAAACAATTATTATTATCGTACGGTTATTGTCGGTGTTGATGAAGGTATAATTCAGATCCAGATGCTAGAGAGAAAATAGCAACAAAAGCAAAAAAACCGAGAGAGAGAGAGAGAGAGATTGTTTTTGTTCTATTTTTATGCGAAAATTTTCTCTAACAGAGAAGAAGGGGGAGAACACAGAGAGTGGGAAATTAATAAGTTCAAAAATCAAGAGAAAACGAAAACGAAAAAAAAAACTGCAAATAAGATTCTCTAGCTTTGTAGAAATTCTTATGGGAGAATTTATTCTTCCTTCTTTTTCGATTCTGATTGATTCTATTTTCGCTTCTCTCTCTCTCTCTCTCTCTCTCTCTCTCTCTTCGTGAAACAAATATCAGAAATGAAAACGGTGAAATGAAATATTGGTTTATTTTTAGAATAATTTTGCATCGCCATCATCACAATCATAATTTTGTTTGTTTGTTTGTTTGGACCGAATTCGTTCTCTTACTCTTTCCATTGCCCTTATTCTTTCCAGATTTTCGAGAACACAAAACCCTCTCACCAACAACAACAACAACAATAACAACGCTCTGATTGAATAAGAGTATTTATTTTGGTTACCGAACAAAAAAAAATCATTCAATTCAGAGCAGACCGAAATATTACCGAAGAAAGTCTTATTTTTCTTTCGAAATTCTTTGCCTCCCCATATTTTTATCAGCGCTTCTTACTGTTGTCGGTGGCGGTAGAATGCAGGTATGCGGTCGATGCTAGGAAGTTCTCAGATTGGTTCGTTGAAGATAATAATTGTAGAATATTTTGAAAGTTTTTCTTTTCAAAATAAACCCAAAAAAAAAAAATAAATAAATCAATGAAGTACGACACACCTAATCGATTGATTGATTTCTAAATTGTTTTCGATTCTTTCTCTGTAGATGGATTAAGCTCTACTTATAGCTCTACCAATCGAAATCATTTCGAGATGTCTCGATGATTCTTGATTATTATCATAAGTTTCAAACTTTTACATCCAAACAACAAAAAACAACTCTTTCAAATCAGTGGATTTGATTGGAATTTTTTTCTCAAAAATTGATTCCAGATCTATTCCCTAAGGTCTAAGATCTAGACAGACGAGAAATGAAATGAGAAAACGAAACGCGAGTGAAATATTTTGATTTTAGATTTTTTTTCTTTTCGGTCCCCTATTTTCGATTGAGATTTTCTACGGTCCAAAGTTCTCGATACTTCTTTCTTGCTAGTTTGTTTTTTTTTTCTTATTTCTTAATCAAAATAATTAATGATTTTTTACTTCATTCCAATTTAATCTTATCTCCAAAGAAGAGAGAGAGAGAGAGAGAGAGAGGAAGAGAAAGAAAAAAGCTCTTACGATCAAAGTTCAATCGAATGATTTTGATAAGAGAATTAAAAATAGAAACTTGAGCACCCAAAAAAAACCAACACCGACAACGAGAAACGGAACGACAATTGTGATCGAGTGGGGAATCGAACTCAATCAATCGATTTGTGAGACGAATGAAATCATTTTGAAATTTGTTCAAATCAAGATCTGCTCGGTAGGTGTTTGCAAATGTTAGGTAAGTTTGTGAGTGGGTGGATGGTTGGGCAGTTGGGTTTACTTGTACAGAAAAGGATTTAACTTATAGATTGTTATTGCAATTTCTGATTTCTCACTCATCCGAATTGAAAAGACAAAAAACGAATTTAATTCATCGTAATCTTTTTCTGGGTCTGGTATTCGCTCTCTCTCTCTCCTTATTCGTCTATATCACCATAAATTCTTAAGCTCTTGTAGGGATTTCAATTCTCGAGACTGCAAAATCAAATCGCTAAAAGAATAATTGAGAAAATTCCATCGATGAATTTGAATTGAGGAGAAAAAACAGTAGAGGTTATAGACAAAAAAAAAGTTGAAACAGTTGCGTTTTCTTGGAACGAAAAAATTTCAAAATTTCTCAACCCAAAACTTTCTAATGGACTCTTTCTCTCTCTCTCTCTTTTTTTTTATCTCTCCTCCAAATTACTTAATTTTTGGGACAAAAAATTTCGATCATAAAACAAACCCAAAATCATCTTATTCATTCATTCGATGTATTTCGATTTGTCTTGTTCTAGATTGTGATCCTAATCGGATCTAAAAGCAATCGAATATACCTTGTGCAATGTTCTCATCTTGATCATTACTAGTGCAGCATTGTTTTTTTTTTCTCTCTCTAGATAATTCAAGGTTGGGATTTTGGGCAGAGAAAAGAGAAGAAAAATTTCGTTTTACCTCGACCTAGCCGATTTCGGAATGCTGACCTTGAAAACAAAGAGTGTAAATTTGTTGCAATTCTCTTCTACTCTCATCTCTCTCATTCGGATTTTTTGCAATCAAAACTTTTTTCTTTGGTCCAAACGATTACCTTCGTTTGTTCTTCATATTCTCTCAAGGTTTCATCTGTCTCTAGGTCTCTCTCTCTCTCTCTCTCTCTCTCTCCACTTTGTAGAGATATTTCACCTAGGTTGTCAAGTGAAAAAAACCTTTGATTGGTTGTTTAGCAGAGAGAAGAAGGTTCCTAGTCCATAGAAAATATCTAGAATATGATTGATTCTTTGATTGTTGGATGATGAATCAACAACAATCAAAAAGAAGTAATAATTAATAATAATAATAATTGATGATGATAATAATAAAAATTAATAAAATTTCACATCAACTTCCTTGAAACGAAATCCTCCGTTTCATTTAGATGGTATTGAATTTTCAAGGTAAGAGATTGAGATTATCAGAATTTTGAATTTAGGAAGTTGTTCGATTTGTTTGTCAAACTCTAAGGCTAACAATTCTAGAAAAGAAGAAAAAAAAGACTAGATTCATTGTGATTCTAAACAATACTTGAAATAATGGCCAATTAGAAGTGCGGAGATAGAGTCCACAATCGGTAATCTAATTGGTCAATCAAAAACCTATCTAGATTCTAGTGTCGATTGGGTTCGCGTGCGTGGTCCAGATCAGTGTGGTTTGATTTCATTTTAGTTTGCAATCACAATGAAAAAAAATTCTAGAAAAAACATTGATGAATCCTACTCAATCAATGGACTAAGGTTACTGTGTATTGTTTGATGTTCCAAAGTGAAACAAAATCAAAAAGAGACCAGAATGTTTCCGTTTTTTTGATTTTGAATCAGAAGTGTCTTAGTTTCTAGAGAATCTGAGAAAGATTTTTTTTTCACATCGATTTAATTTTTATTTGATTGTAACTTTTTCCTCTTTCTCTTTCGCTCTCTACAGATCTAGTAAATCGAACGTTGATATTTTTTTTTTGTTTTTGTTTTTCCACTTTTGCAAAGAGAATCTATTTAATTACTATTTAATCTATAATGGCTAGTTTTTTTTTCATTAGTTTGCAATCATTCTGAATGCAATATGTGCTCCATCAAGTGTGTTCTCGGTTCCAAACGGATCTAGAACTATTCTCTATTCTTCTATTCTCTCTATTGATCTATATATCTCTCTATCTCGAGAAATGATTCTCGTCTGTTTGAATGTTGTAGACATTCTTAGCATAATGAAATTTTGGTTTTTTTTGTCTCCATTTCATTCGATTACACTGAAACACAAATTAGAAGAGAATTCAATAAAGAAGGAGAAGATTTAGAGGAAGAAAACAGTTTTCTTTTTTTTCTGCTGCTTTCTCTCATTCTGCTTTTCAATTTTGCTTTCAGCTTTTCATCCCATCTATAGCTCTATGCCTTGACTTTGATCCCACATCTTCATCAAACCATATTTCACCAACGTTTGTTTATAGACACACACACACTCACTCACTCAAACAAGCAATGCATCTAGGATCTCAAAATTATGGCAAATGAAACAAGAAGAGAGATAGAAGTGGAAGAAAGATAAAGAAGAGGAAGCGAAATAGAATCTGACTTATAGAGGAATAATTCTCCAAACACCAGCATCAACATTCAGAGACCAGAATAGACCTAAACGAAGTGATGATGATGATGATGCAATCAATATCGTTTGCCATCGCCGTCGTCGTCGTCGTCGTTGTTGTTGCTATTGCTATTTGTTTGTTTGTTTCTTTCGATGTTGAAAACACTCGATCGATTTCGAGAGATGATGATGGTGGTGATGATGATGATGATGATGATCATACAGATATAAAAAAAAATTGAAACCAAAAATTTGAGAAAAAATTTTTTTGATTCAACCAAAAAAAAAAATTCAATCCTACATTTCATCTCGAATTCTAGGCCTCACTTCTTTGGTCTAGAATCTGGCTCTCTTCTGTTCCGTAATCATAATGGATTCAATTCAATGTTTCAAGTGTTCTCGATTGTTTCGAATTAATATGAAAAAATAAATGAGAAAAAAAATGTTTCCGATCCGATTTGATTTGGTGTTCATTTAATTTGATTTCAAAACATTTTTTTTCTCAAATTAAATTTATTGAATTTTTTGGTGAAAAAAAGATCATCGGGCAACAGTTATGCTATCCGTTCTATTTTCTTTTCAAGAATTATCTCAAACAACTCCATTTTGTTACACTGTTGAGAAGAATGAAATATCAATTGAAAATTGGTCTAAAATGTTAACTTCACTGTATAAATTCGGATCACTAAAAGAAACCAATCGAAAGAAATTTTTTTGAGTTTTTTTTTTTTGGAAACCCACCTCAACTCAATAAAATGTGATCTGCTACGATTCAGATTATTATTTGTTTTCATTCAAAATTTTCTAATCGATTTGACAACATTTCTACTTCCGATACCAATTCAATCGAAACTTTCTCTATTCGATGCGAAAGGTAAATTTAGAATTTTGAAAATTTTTCTTTAGATTCCACTTATTGATCCACTTTGATTATTGATCTCATCGAATTCTCATTGATTTCTTCATTGAATTAAATTTAGAATTTATTTTCTCAAATCTTTAATCGTACTCTTCGTTCGAATTTCCGTACTGAGAGTCGTGACAATTTTTTTTTTCTAATTTCGTTTCAAAGATCAAAAGATCATCTTCTCGAAAGTTTGACCACCATTGTCCACACTAGATGTTGTTTACTTTCTGGGAATCCTATTGACACGAGAACTCTAATGATAGCGATGATGATGGTTGTGGATCAAAAGATATGAAAAGGGCGTTGTTGGATATCTATTTCAGGACCTAACGATTGAGCCGAAGCTCGGATCAAATATTTTTAATTTATTCTATCGATTTGAAGCTCTAAGATTTTAGATTCAGGCTTCATTCGAGCCTCTTTCATTAGGCTTGATTGTTGAGATTTCCATCTACGAATGGATCATGGAATTTTAGTGTTTTGTTTTCTCCTCTCTGGTCTCTGTTCCCAACGAAATCAAATAAATCTCCTAGTTTGATTCAGTCTCTCTCTCTCTCTCTCTCTCTCTCTCTCTATCCCTTTTGTCTTCGTCACCACCTTCACCATCATCATCATCAATGTCGTCATTTGAAACGTCGTAGCTGTCGGCAAAATGATCTAATTACTTAGAGGAATAAAAAAAAAAAAAGACCAAATATTTAAATAATGAATAAATAATCGAAATGAAAACATTATATATATAAATATAAAAAAAAAACTGCAACACAAGAATGAAATTAAAAATCAAAGAACTATTTTTAGCAGCATAAATAACTCTTCAAAATTTTTTTTTTTGAGTATGTGTGTGTGTGTGTTTCATATTTGTGTTTGTCGTTTTCGATTATGATGATGGTGATGATGGTGATGTCTTTGTCTCTCTCTCTCTCTCTCTCTCTCTCTCTCTCTCTCTCTCTCTCTCTCTCTCTCTCAATGAAGATTATAAAACACAAAAAAAAACTGACCAGACCAAACGATTCGGTTAGCTAGACGGAAGCAAAAATATTACAATTGAATAGAATGGTACCATACTAAAAGTCTCGGATGAAATGAAAAGCTAATCTCCATTCTTAAGCATTAAATCTTCATTAATTTGATTAATTCTTTCTCTTTCGATGATTCGATGATTCCATAATCCATCATCGAAATCGTTTTGTTATCGTATTGTTTGTGTCGATTCAATTCGATTCGATTCTCTTATTCGATTTGGTTCTCCTTTTTTTTTTTTTTTTTTTTTGCTGCCTTTTTGAAAACTTTGCATACAAACACAAACACTCTCGTTGATTATTTGGAAAACAAACGTAAACTTTTAGACTGTTTTTCTCTATTTAATATTGCCTATATTGCTTTTCGATCTCTCTCTCTCTCTCTCTCTCTCTCTCTCTCTCACTGCGTAGTGTATTGTATATCGGATGTAAACAAAATTTATTTTTAGCTCTACAAATGGGTTGTGGAAGATAATCACCAACACCATCATCACCATCATTATTCCTATAATCATAAAGTTTCGAAAAAATAATAATAACCAGTGATTGTAATAATAATAATAATAATAATAATAATTCTACCGACTTAAACGATATGTATTGAAAGCAAAGAAATCATTCTCGATCATATCTCTTTCGATATTCGATGCTTTCGTTGTGATTAGTGTGATGATTGAAAGTGTTTGAATTCGGATCCTTTCATTTTCATATATCTCAACACACAAACACACACACACACACACACACACACACTCACTCACCACAGACGAGATGGTGTCGAGGTTGATACAGACTTGTTGCTTAGAGAAGAGGTGTCTTCTTCGCAACGAAGAGATCTGGATGAATGTATGGACTTTATTCTCATTCGTCTAATGCTATTCCATTGATTTTCTAACCTATCGCTTTCATTCTTACGCTCTTTCGGTGTTGAGAGAATATTGATGCTTTGTTTTTTTTTAATCAGCGATGAAAATTTTGAAACATTTTATTGCAACGCGTGCTTATTAGGACTAGCTTGCTCTTTCTCTCTGTCTCTCTCTCTCTCTCTCCTCTCATCCTCAGTCTGGTACGTGTTTGAATTGAATTCCATCTTAAGGCTCTCTTAAACCAATATCTAAATCATCCTCTGCCTTCTTTGCCTTTCCAGGTAATAATAATAAAAATAATAACGATAAAGATAATGAAAAAATTAAACTTATTAATATCAACCGATAGATTATAAAATAATTTGTTCCATGTGTGAGAAGGAGATAGAGATAGAGAGGGGGAGAAAAAATATCAAAACTTATCCATAGAATTTGAATTTAGTTAGATACATCAATGTTTGTTTGAGGTTGTAAAACCTAGCAACGTAACCACCTTAACAGCATCATCATTCTCATTCTCATCGACAACATCGAAATTGTTATGATTATCATTTAATTATTCAATAGGAATATACCATTAACCTCTATCAGTATCGCCATCGATCTCTTAAGATTGAAATCATTAAGAATTTATGAAATACCTTCGATTGAATTGAATCGATCGTTAAAGGTAAATATTGGATTTCTTTCAAACAAGTTTGCGATAGAGATGGATGTTCTCGTGATTATCGACTCGTTTTCCAATAAATTATTATTACCTATATTATTTTTATTATTATTATTATTTTATGAATGAGAAAAAGATTATTTCAATTTCTAATCGGTAAATTCTAAGAAAGATTGATTGAAATTGGATAAAAACAAAATACTGCCACACACAACTTTCACTTTCACTTTCTTCTAAACATATATTGATCGTCGAATGATTGATCAATCGATATCATTCAAAATCGTTGCGGTAATGAATCAATACAGAATTTAGATTTCAATCGAAACAGAAATGTAAAAGCAAACGAAACCCTTAGAATTTAAGAATTATGATTATCTGATTCTCGGTGATTTGTTTCCAAAGTGCACAGTATCTTGATTCCTTTAGATTTGTTCAATTCAATTCAAATTGATTATTACCTGATTGCTGTCATTCTTGTTTAAAAATTGTCATCCTTTTGGTCTAGAATAATAATAGTAAAAATAAAAATAATAATAATAATAATCTCTGTCCCTCTAAATCTCACGTTTCTCTATCCGATGTGATTGATTATAAGTATCTTAATGTCATTGAAAGAGAAAGAGAAACTAAAAATAACTGCCGTTTGGAGGGAAATAAAGGTATCCAGAATTTATACTAGTTTCATTTTATAACTCTCCATTCTCTCTTTCTCTCTCTCTCTCTCTCTCTACCTTTTCATTCAAAGTTTTGTTTCGTAATTGAAGAAATAATAGTTGAAAGCCTTGAAATGAAGAATAAAATGAAAGCTTATAAACTGGATTTCTTTCTTTTTTTTCAATTCTCTTGAGATGAAGAGAGCGAGATGTTTCAAGTGGATTCTTTGCTGATCTTCAAAAATCTGGTTCGAATTATGATATAATTCTTCAATATTCGATATCGATTGCCGACATTTAGGACCTGAAGTAAAGATTTGTGCTTCCATAACTATATTATAACTTTATTGGATAATATCTCGATTCTATTGTCGAGAATCTAAAAGAAAAGAGATAGAGAGAGAGAGAGAGAGAGAGAGAGCGGCAGAGGGGAAGATTTCCACTTTGAAAAATCGAAACTTTTCTATTAATCAATTGAAATGAAGAATTAATCTCCAGTTCTTGGAAACAAAATAAAGAGATAGAGAGAGAGAGAATGAAAACATTCAGCCTAATTATCAGATTCTAATAGATTGAAAATAATCTAGATTCTTTGACCATCAAAAAGCACAGAGCTATTTATGTTGATTGTGAAATTCCTGTGTGATCTAGATCTAGCGAAATTGGATGGAAGATTGAGAAAAAGTTCTAGATTCGGGCAAATGACTACCAATTGAAATCTCTAAATTTTGAACTTTTTTTTGTATGTGTTCTCCGATCGCTAGGTTCATTTCGGTACATTTCTCGATTCCTTTCATCTGACTATCTTCACTTCTTCTCTTTTCATTGAATCCGAAAAAATTAGCAGCTCTCTCTCTCTCTCTCTCTCTCTCTCTCTCATTCTGCGAAAAGTAAGTGTGTATTTATTAATCAACACCGCTTTGATCATCATCATCAACATCTTAGTATTCAAGATCAAGCCATTAGATCTTTTGGATCTGATCGAAAATCGTTCAATGTTGAAGGGAAGAGAGAGAGAGAGAGAGAGAGAGAGAGAGAGAGAGAAAGAGGAAAGGAAATTCAAACAAACAACAGTGGAAAAAAAATATTTATAAATATTTTCAATAACAAATCTTTTTCTCTCTAAGGCTAAAGATAAAGAAGAAGAAGAAGAAGAAGAGGAAGGTGAAGAAGAAATTATTTTTAACCTCTCTCTCTCTCTCTCTCTCTCACTCTCTTAACCATCACCAACAACAACATTATCAACAAAATTATCATTCTTCAATTAATAATACGAATGTAAAATATCATTTTTGTCCCATGTATATGTTGGTTTGTGTGTGTGGTTGTGCGCGTACTTATGCTTTCATCTAACATCTCTCGATTGATTAAAAACGATGATGATGGTATAATTCATGTTCCACAGAGCGACAAAGAGAGAGAGAGAGAGAAAGTGAAAAGGAAACACTTTGAAAATTTGAAATTTATAAACAAAATGAGTTAACTTTGTGGTGTGTGTTTGTGTGGTGTGTGTGTGTTTGATATTTGTTGCAATATTTTTTTTTTTTTTTTTTTTTTGAAATCGATTTCATTCTCTTCGTTTCGGTGCTGCTGTTGATGATGATGATGAGAATGATGATAATAAATATCTCAGATTGATTTCGGTTGTTGCCTGATGATGGATGCGGATGGTTTGATGGTTTGAGACATTCGAGAAACAATTTTTTTTCGAAATTATTTTCGAATTTTTTTTTCTTCCTCAAACTCATCTATCATCGATGATGGTCATTAGGGATGGTGTTTGTTTTAAATGTTTCACTATTTCCGCCCCTCTATCCGGTGACTTTCAATATCTTGATCGATTGGTGATTAATCAATATCTTGGAAATTTCGAAACAAAACTTTCGGATCAGATCTGATATAGAGGTGGTGGACAGTGGTGTGTATGTGTGTTTGTGTGTGTGTCTGTGTCTGTGTGGTCATTTCAAACTCTCGAATCAAAACTTTCAATCACTGAACGAGTGATTTATGTTTCGAGTAAATTTGAAAAGAGCATTCTTAATTCTTATAGATTCTTGATGAATTGAAATCCTTTCTTCGCTACAATCATCATTACACAGTTAAACGAATCTTTGCTTTATTGATACAGCTAGAATCGGTTCATTTAGATCATCATCATCATCATCATCATTCACACATCATTAGCACCTTGGTTTTTGTTTATTTGAATGAAAAAATTCAACTCTAGAAGAGTTATTGTTAACAATAATTCTTGAAGAGATTGAGAATTGATTTGATTTCCCTTTCGAATGCCTAATCACGCCTGTCATCCATCCAAAAAAAAAATAAAAATAAAAATAAATGAATAAATAAATAAATGAAGATATCGAGAGTGATTCGAATGAATTAAATGTCTATTATTGATTCGCAAATCAATTAAAACGTCATTAATTATGTGTTTTGATGATGATTTGAATGTGAAAAAATAATTTTTTTGCTTCTTTTTCTCTCTTTCTCTCTATTCACTCTACAAAAGATCGAAATTAATTCGTATTGAGATTTGATTCGTTTTTGACGGAATCTAATCTCTTCTGTGTTCCTCTTTCTTCATTTGAAATACTCGAAAAATTATAAGAATAAAAATTAACAACATTATTAATGTCCTCGGTATTGACTTCATCGACCATTGTTACCTCATCGACATCGCCTACGATTGGCCTAAGTGGTTCTGGTGTGATCGGGACTGCTAGCGCAACGACGGTGATTAAAAATTGTTCCAAAATTCATAATGCAACAGTATTAATGCCAACAGCAACGATCGATGTGATTGGCCAGCAATCGCAACCACCAAAACAGAAATCATCATCCATCTCGATCTCACAATCGATAACGAATGGATCCGAAAATCATCAGATCGATAGTGCTGTGAATCATCAAAATCATCAAAGAACATCAATGAATCTTGTGGAATCAAAAACGATGATGGCTACGACGACTGTGACCGGTGGTGGCATTGTGGCACCGATGACTAGTCCATCATCGAGAATAACTGAATCTCTTTCGACAATCACGCCATCCTCTTCATCGGCACTAGCTTGTGGCACCACAATAGCTAGTCTTATGAATCAGAAACCGATTTTCGGTAGCCATATTGGACATCATCAAACAACATCAACATCACCTTTAGCTTTGAATCAATTCAAACAGCAATTGCTGGAGCTTAAACAACAACAACAACTCCAACAACAGCTTTTACTTAGACATTTTCAACAACAACAACAACAATTGAGTGAGCATCATGAGAAACAAGTACAGGAACATATTCGGGTAGGATTCTTAACGATTCTTGATCTGAGCTCTTTTTGTTAAATTAAATCATTGGAATTGAATTTTTCTAAATGAAGGAATACATTGAGAAGCAAAAATTGGAACGCGAAAAAATCGAACAACAAGCAGCACAGATTGCTGCCGCTCAAGCCAGAACTGAAGCATTGGAACGTGAACGTTCAGAGAAGAAACGCTTGGAGAAAGATACCATCAAGCTGAAGAAAAAAGATGGCCCTTCGGCAATCGCATCGATGGAAGTGAAACAACGTCTTCAAGAGTTTGTGTTGGCTAAAAAACAACGTGAGGCTGCAGCGGCTGCTGCTGCTGCTGTTGCAGCAGCTTCTGGTAACAATTCGGCCGGTACCCCATCACCACCGACTCCATCTTCACAATCGTCACGTATCGTTCCGTGGCATACAACTCTAGGAAAATATGATAGTAATTTTCCGTTACGAAAAACCGGTACGTTTCTTAGCCCCAGATTATTGTTTTTGTCGTTTTGGGATATTTTTGATTGAAGCCTAGCTTGAATGTTGTACGCGAAGGCTGTTGATTTGTTGGTTCTCTTTTAGCGAATTCTCAATCCTTTTGAGCTTTTGTCTTTGTTGCTTTCGATCTTGATTATGTCTTCTTTGTCTATTTCCGATATTTCTTGCTCCACAATTATCATTCTCATCTCATTTTCTTGTTTTCATTTCAATGATTCATGGCGATTCTTATTAAAAATCAAATAGCATCGGAACCAAACTTAAAAGTACGTTCCGCTCTCAAAGCTAAGGTGATCCAAAGACGTAGCTCACCATTGCTTCGGCGTAAGGATAAACCATCACCATTTAAACGTCGTACCACAACAAGTAAGCTTCAAAACGAATGAATCGGCTCTCTGTTCTAGGACTGCTTTGAAAATTTCAATTCTTTTATTTCTTGCCACTGAAGTAGTATTAAAATCATTTTTCGCTTCTTTATTTTTTGTTTGTTTCAAGATGATGTTGCAACAAATGGAATTCCAGAAAATTCATGCTCTCCCCCAAGTGGAGGTATTCTAAGTCATCAATCGAGCTTCGGATCAGGTGGATCAGGATCCGGTTCAACTCCGATCCAAGAGGTAGTGAAACGAATCGATTAAGTTTTAAAGATTAGAAATTAAGATTTAAGATTAAAATTATTTAAAATTTTCTCTACCAAAATCGAAGGAACCAAATCAATCACCGTTCAATGGTTTAGCACAGAATTCATCTGCTTGCGATCTAGCTCTCTACTCGTCTCCATCGTTGCCAAATATTTCATTGGGAAAACCTCACCATCTACCACCATTAATAGCCAATACAACCTCAGTCATTACAGTAAGAATTTTGTTCGAGAAAAAAAAATCCAAATGAAAAAATTCCCAAATGTAATCGATGCGTTTTTTCCACATTCTTGTGATAGTGTTCCTCTGAAGCCAAATCAACGAATACAGCTCATCTCAATGAGCTTCAATTGAGAGCTCTTCGTTTAGGTATTCAACCTAATCAGCTCTTATCGAATACTGTCCATTCCCACTCAGCTTTCTTTCCATCATTATCAGGTATGGATTGAGAGTTTTGAATAAGTGAAGCAAAAATTTCATTGCTCCTCTAATTTTTTTTTCATCCTCAACTATCGAAGGCGAATTCGCTTCGCCTACTAGTCCAAATTATCTTCAAAAACAATTGAGGCTGTTGGAAGAGCAAGCTGCTAGAAATCCATCGAATGGTATCTGAATTCGATCATTCAGTTCTATTCTTTACCAGTTAATTTATTTCGTTTTTTGTAGCATTAAATAGTCTTTCTGCGGCAGCTTTGTCTACGAACCCGGCAGCACTATATCCTTTTTCCACACCCATATCGAATTCAGTAGCAATTTCCAACATTCCATTGAATACTTCTATCTCAACAGCCACATCGAATGCATTCACCTCGATCTATGGCAGATTACCTATAACCGGTGCTTGCTTGAATGGTCCAACTCCAGGAACATATTCGATCACCGCTGGTGGACCGATACGACCAACAGCGACCGCGATACATGCTGCTCGACTCATACAACGACCTCTGGGTCGAACCCAGAGTGCGCCTCTACCTCTTGGACATCCAGCATTGATACCGAATCAATGTGTCGGTAGTTCTGCTACAACAGCGGCACAATCGGTCAAAATGCAACCAACCACCTCTAGTCTTGTGAAGCAACATATTCGTAATGCTGTCCTGACGAGAGCATCGAGTAAAAATCAAATGGTCGAGAATTTAGAAGAGGAAACGGAAGCAGCAGTAGCTGCTGAAGCTATGATGAATGATGGTGGTGAAACTATGGAGTCATTATCATCACCGTCATTATCGACGATTTCAAAACAGATTGGAATGAAATCGAAAGAGAAGCATCGTGATGAAATCGATGATGAAGATGATGATGAACTATCTAATCAAGTGATTGATTTGACAAAAAAACGTTCCGTGAGTGATATATCGGATTCTGGGTTGAGTGAGAATCAATCTACGCAACCAACCAAATCCTCGTTACGTTTGACATCGACAATGAGTGCTAGCAACATTCAGCAAGCTATTCAACAGCAGCAACAACTTATCCATCAACAACAACAGCAACAGAAACAACAGAATTCTCCGCTTTTATCCTCTGTAATCACTTCGAATTCAAGCGCCAACATCAATCCATTGATGAGCTATCCATTCATTGATCCATCGTTAGCTGCATTCTTTCAATGTACGGCAGCCGCCACAAATACTGCCTATTTAACGGCCGCTTCAACGTTCCATAATTCATTACAACTGCCTACGAATCTTTCAGCAGCAACACAATTGTTGATGAACCAATACAACACTCATCTACAATCGAACTCTTCTTCATCGAATTTCTCATTTAATCATACGAATTTTTTCCAACCTAATCTTTCTAATCACTCACATCATTATCATCATCATCTGCAATCAAATATCAATCCTGGTAGGCCATTGTCTAGAACGTTATCAAGCCCGCAAGTGATGCTAAGTAACAGCAACAAGCCAAACACCAGTACATCGCCAGCAAGTCCGGTTGGTGATACAAGTCCTGATCTGATTCATTATCAATATCAACTACAGCAGCTTCAAAACAATCAAACGCTAATCAATAATGTCGATAATAATAATAATATTAATACCAATGGCCACAGTAATAGTGGAAGTTTACGGTACACGACAGCTCTGGTCTATGATAGTTTTATGCAAAAACATCAATGCAATTGTAATGATACGTTTCAGCATCCAGAACACGGAGGTCGTCTTCAAAGTATCTGGTCTCGAATGATCGAAACAGGTTTAGCCGCTCGATGTGAGGTAAGAAAAAAAAGCGTTAACTAATCAGAATCGTTTTCTAAGAATCGGAATTTTTTTCTCCACCACCGTAGCGTATCCGATCTCGTAAAGCTACACTCGATGAGATACAGACTTGTCATAGTGAAGCTTATACACTTCTATTTGGATCATCTCTACACAATCGACACAAAATCGATGCATCTAAATTAGGTATCATTTTCGATTTAAAGATTTGGAAGTTTTTCAAATCTTTTACTCTATCTATTTCTAGCTGATTTACCAATCAAATCGCTTGTTATGTTACCTTGTGGTGGTATCGGAGTCGATTCTGATACCACATGGAACGAGATTCATACAGCTGGCGCAGCTCGTATGGCTGCTGGATGTGTAATTGAACTGGCAACAAAAGTCGCTCTAAAAGAGGTCAAAGTAATTGAATTTGAAATTAGGTTGAAATTTTGGGTTAACAAAACATTGAATTCTTGATTTGAAATGATTTCAGAATGGCTTCGCAATCGTACGACCTCCTGGTAGCCATGCAGAATATCAACAACCAATGGGATATTGTTTTTTCAATTCGATCGCAATCGCCGCTAAAATTTTAAAACAAAAACTAAATTTGAAACGAATTTTGATCGTCGATTGGGATGTTCATCATGGAAATGGTTTCCAGCAAGCGTTCTACGATGATCCAGAAGTTCTCTACATCTCTCTACATCGACATGATGAGGGGAATTTTTTCCCTGGAACCGGTGATCCAACCGAGACAGGTATCGGTGCTGGTCAAGGATTCAATATCAACATCGGTTTCAATGGCTCCCTTAATCCTGCGATGGGCGATGCTGAATACGTCGCTGCTTTCCGTACGGTGGTGATGCCTATCGCTAGACAATTCAATCCAGAGATTGTTTTGGTCGCATGCGGTTTCGATGCTGCGATCGGACATCCACCACCTCTCGGTGGTTATCTAGTAACACCAGCTTGTTTCGCCTATATGACTCAACAATTGATGACGTTGGCAGGTGGAAAAATTGTTCTAGCTCTTGAAGGAGGGTAAGATTATTTTCCTTCATCCAATCAAAATTCAATGTTTGAAGACAGAAATTCTGTTGATACTCGAAATGAAGACTAAAATGCTCGATTTTGTTTTCTTTCTAGGTATGAACTAACATCGATTTGTGATTGTGCTCAAGCTTGTGTTTCAGCATTGCTCGGTGACGCTATCGTAGAGATCTCAGAAGAGGAGGCAACTCGTAAACCATCATTGATTGCCGCCAATCTATTGAATCGAATCATCCAGATTCAATGTTTGTCAACCTTAGATTTAGAAATAGTCAACAAATATTCAAAATTTTATATTTTTAAATCTATTTCGATAGCTCAATATTGGACGAATCTTAAACGCTATGCACATCTGGTCAATTGTGATGCGATCGAAGCACAATGTAAAGAGATTGAAGAATGTGAAACAGTTTCCGCATTAGCATCCTTAACGATGACCCATGTACAAAGGTATCGGATCATCGTACTCTTTCCATCAATCTAATCTTGATTCCTTGTTTCTATTTCTTGATTCTTGAATGAAATTTCAGTCCAGAATCGAATTCCGTAGCATCAAATCAAACAATCATCGATGATGAACCAATGGAAGAGGATAATCTGGAGAATAAATGATCGTTTGGAATAGGAAATTCAATACGAAGAGTATAAAATAAACGCATACAGTGGCGACGAAAATAACGAAACAAAAAAAAAAATTCCGATTTCCGTTCTGTTTGTTCATTGCAAATCTGTGCATAAAAATGTTTCAATATTTCCCCCTACTGCTCTTTTTTGTCTCGTTTATGTTTCATTTCATTGATTGTTTAAAAAGTTTTTTTTAATCCATTTGTGTTTTGTTGATTTTTTTTTGTTGTTGTTTATTGATTTCATTACTTCGAATTGTTGCTTTTGATGTTATCTCTACAAAGTGTAAATTTTTTTTTCTTGTCAATTCTTCTCTTCATCGATCCAAATTTTCGATCCGATTTTTTAAATTGACGATCTGTTTGTTTCGACAAAAAAAAAATAACAATCTGTCCATTGCTTTTTTTTTTCTTTTTTGGTTCTTCGAAATCTTTACTCGGATTTTTTTTTCTATTCCATCAATGGAAACTTTGATGCAAACACCTCAACACAAACACACACACCTTTAAATCTTGATGAATCTTACGAAACGGAGAGAAAATAAATCTCGAATCGCAATTCTCAATCCTTAGAAACAAATCCAGTCCCTTTTTTTTCTATTGAAATTTCTCTCTTTCTAATTCAATTCTAATTCTTAATTTGTTTCGAACATTTTGAATAAAATTCAATCAAAAGAACTCATAGAAGAAAAACTTTTCTTTCAAATCTAATTGCATATCTAATCTAATTGAATAGTTTTATTATAATTATTATTTTTTTTTCAAAGCTGAAAATATTCGATTCTAGATTTCGGAAGTAAATCAAATTTTTTTTTTTATCCCAAATCTCGATCCCTTATGTGATCGAAGCGTCAGAAATTGGAATCCTATTCGAAAGTTCTTTGAAGTTATCAATTAGAAAAAAATCTTTCATGAAACAAAAAGATGATGAAGAGGAAAATGATGACGAGATCAAGAATGTTGGAATTCTTCTGAACAGGAAAGAGTGTGTTCGAAATGATGAATCACAAAACTTTCCGATGAATAAAACAAACAACAATCCAGTGTTGTCATCGAATCAATCGATACAGATGACGATTTCGGATCTTGAGCTTCCAATTCAAACGATCCAAGATCACTATGCTAGATTGGAGAAAAATTTTTCAGCCAAAAATTTCCAATCTGAACCACGTGAAGAGCTTTTGATATATTACAAACAATCCGATCTTTTCATAAGACCAATGGGTATCTTCAACGGTAATTAGCCATTTTTGAAGACAAAAATTTTTCTGATTGATAATTTCATCAAAGGAGAGATGATGAAAGATGAAACAACCTCAATGGCACCAATACGGATCCGCAATCATCAAGGTGAAATCGGTTGGTTGCCTTTTCTCCAAGAGGATCCATTTCTTCTCGCCGATCATGATTATCTCTGTTCGACATATTGCTGTGGCGATTATTACAACACTCTTTTGAAGCCGATCGGATCGAGCCGTGTGAATGTTTTCGGTGAGACCGGTGGCAATGGTTTCTTTTTCCACCATCCCTCCTATATCGAATTGAAAGGTCGTCTTCTGCTAGAATATCAGTATGTTGGATTCCAGCATCGAAGCGGGCGCGATCAATCAAATTCGGATCGGAGACAACAAACTCATTGGGTAGAGAAATCTATCCAATCGAATTGTTTGTTAACAATCACCGATGGATTGTTGAATGTTATTCTAGCGGATTACAAACAAATTCTTTTGATACCACGTTACGATTGTCGAATGCAAATCAAACTTCTTGGTCATACCGATGACATTGGTGAACGAGTTTTTGTTGAGGATTTTCGAGTTCTAACACAAGATCTATGTCAAAGTTCAAAATCTTTACAACCATTGTTAGATTTCATTGAAGAACAGCAACAACAACTGCAACAACATCGAACACTTATGATTCGTTTGCGGAAATCTCCAGAATCGTTCGAGAAGATCGCTATCTTCGATGAGCGCAAATCGATGGCAAAATCTAAACTAGAATTGAATCAAGGTAAATTTGAAACGAAAATTTTTTAATTTTCTTATTTTTTTCACTTGTTTTTCTTTCCTGAAGCGGATCTAGAAAGACAGCCAACGGATGCGATGACTATGAAAAACCATATCCTTTTGGATGAATGGATGGAGAAGAGACGACTTGAATCGATGAAAGAAATCCTCAAACTAGATGAGAAACTTGACATTGATGAAACAAAAACATCTTTAACGACTAGAAAATCTTCGCCATTTATGCAGACGAAAACACTGATTGAAAAAGAGATGATTGTCAAACGATCAGTTGAAAATGTTGTTCCTTCACGACTAGAATCTTTGAAAAAAATCAGTCCATCAAATTTGATCGAAATCAAATCTCCCTTGAAAGTGAAAGAAGACAAAGAGCTCATCGTTCCGATTGAATCGAAAAAAATGGATAAAATCAGTGAAGAAAAATTGAATGAATCACAAAACAAAATTCTTCCAGCCGAACAATTGATTGAATCTAGAATAATGCAATCCATCATACCGATGTATTCGGAGCTGAAAAAGTCAGATCTCAAACAATTGATGCCATCGATGGTTCGAACCAAGGCTTTGCAATCGATTCCGATGCCAAACATTGAAAGAGATCGAGTCTCGGAGATACAACCGCCGATTTCATTACCGCTTCGAAAGAAATCGGTGGATAAAATTTTATCTTCTGAGCTCCAACCGCCCTCTCTACTGTTGTATAAGCCTTCGTTCAAAACATTGCAACCGTCTATAATCAAATCGTTTCATCAAAAACCTCTTGGCTCAAATTTAATTCAGCCTGCCCCTGGACCTACATCTCCCGATGAACCAAGCGAATTGCGGCCATTGATATCCAATCTACCTCGACCGGCTGTGACACCAACTATATCGAACGTCATTACTGCATCGATAAAACAACCACCAAAATTATCTATGATTAGACCACCGCCCATTTCAAATTTTATCCAACCTCCTTTGAAGTTATCGCCATCTCCCCAATCTTCAATGAGACCATCAATGGCTGATCTGATTCAACTCCCTCTGAGACCAACAACTTCGAAGGTTATTCCGAAACGTTTCGTTACACCAATTCCTGCGAAGGAAACACAAAAACCAGCTAGATTGATCCCGAAAGAGCAATCGATTAAGGAGAAATTTTCCGAATCGATTGAGTTACCTCTAACGAAACTATCAATGCTGAGTAAACAATCAATTAAATCGCCAAAATTACTTCCAAGTGTCATGCCAATCTCTGTCTATCCTTCAGTCACCATCTCAGCGATAAAGAAATCGATGAAAAAATCTATTCCACCGAAATCGATTCGTAAATTATTGACAGACAAAATATCTCGATCAAACTTAGCGATTGAGATGGAGCAAGAATTGAATCTTTTCAAAGAACTGAGTGGTACATCTAATCTAGATGATCTTAGACGAAAAAAGGAATTACCGAAGACAGAAAAATCCGCAAAAGATATGCAAAATGAATCGCCAATAGCCCCGATAACAACAACGACAACAAATGTTAAGAATCTAGCGAAACAATTTGAGCAGCGATTTTCGAGATCACCGGAATCCACATCAAGAATGGCTATCGGCGGTGGGTCGAAATATCGATCGAAACTAGCAAAACGATTGAGTCCTGAAGCGTTCTCGATGATGTCGAAGCAATTTCGTGGCCGACAATTATCTCCACTTACCGAACAAAGTGATGAATTTGCCAAAGTATCTAAGATTCAATCACCGCAACGATCTCCTCAACCATTATCGACAACGGTGCAACGATCACCACCATCGCCAAAGCTAACTACATCGATGAAATCGAAACTTTTAAATGATGGGAAGATTCGAAAGAAAACACCGAAAGATCTTTTCGAGCTAAACATCAAAGAGAGATCTGCATCGAAATCAAAATACAGTCCAACGATTTCCAGATCAAGATTTAGAAAATTTCTAAGAGGATCGAAAAAATCTCAGAAAACATCCGATTCCTCGAAATTGAGTCAAATAATTCCTGGCTCTTCAAAACTTCGCCACAACGTCTTTTCTAAATTGAAATCTCGATTGAAGAATGTCGATATCAAAGCATTGAGTAGAGTGTTTCCGCAGAAGAAAAAACCATCTGGATGATGGAAAACCAATGCCATCTTCTTCAACATCAACATTTTATCAAAAAAACAAAAAAAAAAATAGTTTTAATTAAAAAAAAAATTGAAAAAAGGATCGATGGTAATTACAAGGCATTTTTTCTCCAAATCGATAACTTCATCTAGACTCAAACATCAAGATCTAGGACAATTTGATTTCCGTATACCGTCTCTCCTCACTTCGATGAACAATTTTTTTGCTCAATCATTATGAAAACTAAGTTTAACTTTGGCCTCACAAAACCAACCATTCATTCGATCTCATTCTTTCATTAGGATTCGTATTGAATGTTTTTGACACTAAACTAAACAACGATGAGGTTGGAAAATTTTGCCGAAAAACACTCGATAATAATTCTAGTTTTGATTGCAATAGAATATGCTCCAAGAAAAGGTAATGATGAGCTCAAGAATCGAATCAGTATAATAATTTTTTTTCGATTTTTTTTACCTTTTTTTTTCGTTTCCGTTCCTTTTTTCGTTCCAACTAGGTTTGGCGGTGAAATGTTTTCTTTGCGATTACAATATAAATCGATGTGGGACGCCAGAATGTCTTGATAACTACGATACGTGTAGTGCGAATCAGTTTGCATCGATATATGTTCCAATCTACGATTGTCCACAAAATTGTATGCTGAAAGCGATCACCGATCCAAATGGCGTCGTTCTGAAATGGAAACGTTTGTGTGCTCCTAAAGATGATCTAACGAAAGGATTTAGTTGCCGAATTGATTATGTCTACGGTGTTCGCGTTGAACAATGTACTTGTGATAGAGATTTTTGTAATCGATCATCGCGTTCGTTTCCTTCACCTATTTTGCTGATAATTTGGATAGTTTCGATTGTTTCAGTGTTAATCCAAATCTTCTTTCAGCTCTAGAAACGATCCGGATTTAAATTTTGCATATTACAGCGTCTATGAATGAAGCCGAGAATTAAGTCCCGAATTCTTTTCTTTTTTTTTCCTGAATTCGTTTCAGAATTTTTTATTCTAACATTGAGAAATGGGAAATTTTTTAAATTCTCAATCAATCCGATTCTGATCAATGAAATTGATGCAAAAGAGAGACTCAAATGATGCAACCAAACGAAGCAGTTTCGATGGAACGTGAGGCCAATTTTCAAATAGATTTCTGTTCGAGATGTGGTGCTGTGCTTCCATTACCATCCTACGATTCTGGAACAAATATGGTCATCTGTCAGATATGCGGACTTTCGATTGATGCGAAATTTTTCAATGGTCAAACTTCTATGATTCGTGTGGTATTCAATGATAGAAGGGAATCGCAACGCAAAAAACCCAAAGAGATTGCAGCTGATGGTCCGATTGTGGATCGGATTTGTTCGAAATGTAACTACGACAAACAAACATTCGCAACGCTTCAAACACGGTCAGCGGATGAAGGTCAAACAATTTTTTACACTTGTCTCAAATGTGGTGCGAAAGAGAACGAGAACTCATGAGAAATGTCCGTAATTGATTTCTCTTTTTTTTAATTTTATTGAAATAAATTACCGCAAACGAAAAGAATTATAAATGATTGTAAATATTTGATAAATAATTTACATTAAATGAGAATTTTGGAAGTGAAAATTCAAAAAATTCGGTATTTTTTGAATTGGCGAGTATTTTTTAATAATATTTGATTCTTTAATCAATTGATTTTGCATCATTTGAAGATTCGATTGATTCTGCTAGGTCGGCGAATTTAGATATCAATTCAACTGAATTTTCGTTCGCGTACGAGCGAATTTGATTCTCGATCTGTTTGAAAATAAAGCAAAAATCAATAATCAAGAGCGATTCAATGCCTAAACAAGCAAAAGCTACAAACATCATTAGATAGGGTTGTGGATAGATTAGTTTCTGTCGTTAGCTTAATTTCATGACTAAGCTCTTCATTTGTTGCAGATGCAAACAACGAACCTAAAGTGGTGGTTGTGGTAGATGAATTACGCTCGTTAACAAGCGAAACATTTCGCTGAAGATCACTTTGATAATAGTTTGTGATCCAATGATTCGCATTAGTGTCTGCACCATTTTTTAATTCTTCATTCTCATCTAGAACCAAAGAGACAGATTTTGAACGAAACTGATTTTGAGAAGTTTGGGCTGGATCTTTAGGATTCGATTTAGTTTCATAAAGTTGAGTGGCTTTTTGTTGCTCGGAGGAAGAAATTTCAAGCGTTTTTGAAGATGGACTAGATTCAGAATTAGAGACTGAGGTTGTTTCACCTTCAAGCTGATGAATTGGTATAAACATTGATGATTTGTTCAGTGGATTCTCAACACTGATCACATTTTTTTGAGTGGGATCTGTTCCGAAGGCAAGCGTTGTTTGAGGTATCGCAGTAAAATAAATCTGTTTAGGATTCGATCCTTCGATGGAATGAACGTTTGATGGCGTCAATACCCAAACTGTACGATTTGAACCATTTGTATTAATCATTTTATTAGGATTGTACATAAACTTTGGCATTGGCCTGCGAAATCGACCTCGAACATTCAGTTCTTTGAGCGCCTCCTCAACTTTGGCTGGATCATTCAAAACTGTTGTCGATCGATTACTTTTGGGCTTTTGCGCTGATGCTGAAGATGTCTTATCAGATTTTGAAGATTTTTCAGCATTATTATCTCTAGTATCTTTGGCGGGTGATGAAGTTTCGAGATTATCATCATTAAGAATGGTCTCTTGAATCAAATTGGATAAAAGTTGAGAATTGCACTTTTCTTTCTCTTTGTTCGGCCTTTTTCGATTCAGAGACTTCGAATTATTCTGTACTAAGCTTGAAATTGTCGTACTACTGCTAGCGTTGACTATCACAGACGATTGAGAAGAAGAAGCTGGAACTTGAGAAATACCAGACTGAGATTGATGGCTAGAACCCCCGCTTGATTTCTTTATATTCATCAAAGATAGGTTTGCTGCAATCAACAGTTTTTGTAGAATACTCAAATTTTTCACCGGTTCAATCGATTGTTTGTCAGTTTCTGACTGTTCGGATGCGGAAGTGTCATCACGAATCCAACTATATTCAAGGATGATTTTATGTTCAGGTTTTGAGAATAATAAATACAATTCACCTATGGTTACATTTTTTCCCTCTTCTTTATTCCATCCATGACGAGCTCGGCTCGACGACAATAAATCAATCGTTTCTTGATTATCTGATTTAATTTTCTTTTCGCTAGAATCATTATTGCTTTCAAAGTCATTCTCTTTCAATTGATTTTCACTATTCTGTTCTATTTCCTTCACCTGATCACTGTCTTCTTGATGATCGAATTCTTCTTCGTTTGCATGTTTGTTTTCTTCTTCACCAAGAGCATTTTCAATGTCCCCAGATAGCCATTGAGCTAATGTTTGATGAGCTGGTGGTTCCGGTAGCCTCGATTCTTCATCATCGTTTTTGGTTTCATGAACAGAATAAGAGACATTATTGTCGTATTGGAATTCAGTATTATTTTTGAAGTCAACGTTTGAAGCTTTCGGAGTGTCCTCATTTGTACGTACTAATTCTTCATTCATTGAATCCAAAAGTTTGAATAATTTAAGAGGGTCTTCAGCATCATTTTTAGAACCTATTTGATCAACTGATGAGCTTATTAATTTATCTTTATTATCGCTTGCTAATAAATCGTTTTGATGGAGTTTTTTGCTGACCGTTGATTTGCGAATTTTGCATTTTTTCGAATTCGATGATTCAATGAACATATTTTTCAAGTAAGCTGTTAACGACAAATCGATTTGTGATGTACCATGAGTTGTTGAACGATAATTATGACAAGAAATGGCATTAGCTGTACTTTTCAATGTCACAGAGTCACAAAGTTTAGCTGAGGTCTGCGGTTTTAATCTGATCTGATATTTTCGCCTACAAGTTTGCTTGCTTTGTTCAAGATCACAATTCATCAATGAATAAATTTGATCGCGTCGAAAACGATCCAAGTCCCATTTTTCCTCCAGATAATTTATCAATGTTGAAACTCGGTGCTGCATTGTTAATTTTGTTCGTAATCTAGGATTTTGAGCGATTGAATGAACATGTAGCCAATCGAAATTGCTAGCAGGAATTAATTCGACAACTATATCTTTAGGCAATGGTTGAGCAATTGGTTTATTTGGTTTATCAGTAATTTTATGAATTTTTTTGAGAGCATTACAAATCGGAGTTCGCATTCTGACACTTTTGCCTTTCATTTTGACTACAGTTGATCCATGATCAACTAATTGTTGAAGATATATTCCGAGCTTATTGTCAAGTTTGGTGCCAAATTTTTTCCATATTTCTCCATAATTTATCAGACCGTAGATTTCCAGAATAGACTTATCGATTTCTAAGAGAATAAATTATAAGTGAATAAGGGAAACTGAAGAGACAGTAAAAACTTTCACAATACCTGGAGGAATTTTCAAAGTTTGAGAAATTTTGTTGTGAACCATTCGATAGTAGAAATGTCTGACTTGTTCATAATTTTTTATAGAATCTTGAGGTATACCTTTTTTCTCGCAACGTGATGCTATGTATGATTGAATGCGAGGAAAATCTTTTCCATGCTTTGCGGAAAAAATGATGTCAACGGAATTAACATAACAATAATCAATGTTTCAAGACTGAATTTTACCTCACAAATAGCGTCGAAAAAACATCGAATATCATCTTGCGTCCATACTTGAATCTTTCTCAAAGATTTGCCTATCGCAACAGTATTGCTAGAAACATTCTGTGGCGATGAATTTTTATTCGATTCATTTAGATTTACATTAGTCGAGGTGTCTAGTGATTGGTTCGACTTGCTCTTGTCGCCATCACGATCAAGATTCGATTCTGATTGTCCTGCCTCAGTATTTGAGTTATCTTCATTGGTGGAACTGGTGTTGGTTAGATTTTGATTTAATCTTTTTAAACTTAATATACGATTCGATCGGCGAAAATTTGCCGCATAACTCAATGATGAATTTTCATCATAATTTAAAACAATTTTAGGATCACATGGCGGTGAAGCAATGACTGTAATATCAGCAGATGGTAAAAGAAGGTTCTCATTTGACGATTCTTTGGAGCGTTTACTTTGTGAAGGTGTGTCACAATCATTTTCAGAAGCCAATTTAGCGGATTCAACTTCATTATCGCCATCGATCGAACTATGAACAAATAATCGAAAAATCAATTAGAAAAAATTAAAAATTCTGAACAAAAATACTTTTTGCTATCGCGATTTTCAATCGAAACTTGGCAATCAGCACTGATAGGTGACGCATCTAAATGTTTACGTTTGGGCATTTTATTTTGTTAAATTCCATCTGAATGATATTGATGAAAAATTATTCGATGCTAGATTTAGATAATACTCAAAAAATGATTCAAATCAATCGATTTGATCCAATTGATTTGAGTTCCCAAATATCAAAATTTATCAATCGATCGATTATATTATATTTAAAATTCGAAAACATTCTACGAGACGAAAAAAATATCCTAGAGCGAAATTTCGAAATATTTCATTCTCGTTGTCTCTCGAAGTATCTTGGATGACAAATGAAGAAGAAAAGAGATTGATTAAAAAATGGAATGATCAAAATTAGTTTGAGATGTTTTCGATCAAAAAAATTTACCAATGATAAAATGAAAACCAAAACATTCGAATTTTTTCGTTCGAAACACGACCAGTCCATAAATGTACGAACACAAAACAGACCGCTCAGTTCTGGTCCCATTCTTCCGTTTTCTTTTCATAGGAAATTATAATTTCTTAAATTTGTCCGATAATAATCTTGTAGCCGAAATGAAATCGATCGATTCGAAACGGAAAGAAAGATATTTTCATTTCTCTGTTTCTCGCTCTCTCAATCTTTAGTCGAAAACAAACTGAAGATCTCTCAAATATCAAATGAAATTATGTTAGATTTTTTTTTGCTTTCGATCTTTCTCATCTTGATCGATTTGATTCATCGATCAATTAAAAGCGAGAAAACAAAATTGTTATAATTAGTTCTTTCAATGAGCGAAGGATCAGTATTTTGGTGAAGAGCCTCTGGCAATACATCGAAACAATAAAGTAATAAGTCATTGAATCGAAAATGGGTGCCAATCAATGATGGATTGCAATATTGTTATTCAAAACTATTCTCTTTATAGTGGACAAGCGAACGAATGAGTTCCGGTTAATGTTCAAAATGTTCCCAAGAGTTCCTAAATGCAATAGAAAAAAAAACTCAATCGATGGCAAAAACCAAGGGCTCAGCCGGGAATTGAACCCGGGACCTCTCGCACCCGAAGCGAGAATCATACCTCTAGACCACTGAGCCATTGTAATAGCTTCTATTGAGGTTGGAATTCAAAATCCATCGTACAGTTTCTAATGAAAATAAAATAGCCTACCATCATGACGATGCGAATGATTATCAATGCCAAGAATTGAAATTACTTTCTTTGATCAAAGCGAAATCAATAATATTTTACAATGTCGGGAAAAAATCAATCCAAATTGAAATATATGCTTCGTTCACTTAATCATAGCGATTTGAATCGTCATCTCTGAAAAGATCTCTCATGATGGCAGTGAACATATGATTCTGTCAATTGATTTTTTGAAAATTCATTTTCGATGATTCGATTGTAGCGAGAAAGAGTTGTAGATTTTCAGCTAGAATGACTTCCCCTTCGCAATTGAAAATATTAGTAACCGGTTGCTGTAATGGAGAATATGGAAAACTTTTCAAACGAATCAATGATGTTCAAAATAAATCCGGACCATTCGATATGTTGTTGTGTGTGGGAAAATTTTTCGATCCACTTGCATCGAATCAATATCAGAATCTAATCCATCGATCAATAATGGTCCCCAATATTCCGATCTATATTCTTGGCAGTTTTCCGAAAGACTTTCAACGCTTCCATCCGGAAGTGAGGGATTTTAGCGAAGGCTTTGAGCTGACTGATGGGATCACATTTCTTGGTCGTTCTGGTACTTTAACAGCAAGTTTTGGCTTAAAAATAGCCTACCTTTGTGGGTCTTATCGATCCGATGGTGTAGAAAACGATTCATCATTCGATCATTACAGTGATAAAGATTTAGATTCACTTGTAATGTCATGTCAAAACTCATCATCAAGTACCATCATCGATATTTTACTGACGAATGAAGCTCCGAAAAAAATTCTCGAACATTTAGACAATTGTGATGATTCGATTCAAAAAGAATTGGATCGCTTTAGTTCCGTTAAGATCTCTCAACTCTGTAAATCTCTCCACCCACGATATCATTTTTTTGGAGGAACAGATTTGTTCTACGAACGTCCACCTTATCGGAATCATCGCGTCCTGAGTGAGCAATGTCGAAATGTAACCCGATTCATTTCGATGGCAAATGTTGGAAATACGAAAAAAATGAAATGGCTTTACGCATTCAATATTGTTCCTGGTCAAAAGCTTTCATCTAAAGAGCTTTCACATCAGCCTGATGGAGCAACTGAATTTCCTTTTCGTGCTTTGCTGGAACAACAACAACAACAGGATCAACTTGAGGAAAGTCACTCGAATCAATATCGTTTTGATCTCAGTACTAACAACCGTCATCAACAACAACAATCGCGAAATAATCAAAGGAATTTTCCTCAAAACAATAGAAATGGTGATGGCAATTCTATAGATCAAAATCATCGGAAACGGAAACACCAAGAGGATGGGCGTAATAAAATCGATATCAAAAATTGTTGGTTCTGTTTGGCAAGTCCAAGCGTCGATAAAAGTTTAATCATTTCGATCGGAGATCATAGTTACTTAGCATTGGCAAAAGGTGGTCTGACCGAAGAGCATCTAATCATCTTGCCGATCGAGCATATCCGTTCAACAGTTGAGATAGAATCACAAGAGCTTCGTGACGAGATTGAACGATTTAAGAAATCTCTAGTGAAATTCTACGAACAACTCGAGATGATACCAGTATTTTTTGAACGAAATTTTCGAAGCGCACATTTTCATATCCAAGTGATTGGATTGCCTAAAGAGAAAGTTCTCTCGTTTCGTACCGCTGTCGATGAAATCTTCAAGAGATATGAATACAATGAGATCTCATTGAATGAAAACATCGAAGATGTCATACCAAAAGGAATACCATATTTCTATATGGAATTATATGATCATTATAAATTCTTTGTGCGTATCAACACTAAAAAAGAATTTTTTCCGATACAAATCGGAAGAGAATTGATGGCCCATAAATTATTATTGAATTGTCCGGAACGTATCAATTGGAAATCATGCTCATCTTCATCCTCAACCTCATCAGCATCGAACGAATCCTCGATGAACGAAGAGGAATTGACCAGAACAATTCGTGCCAGTTTCAAGCCATACGATTTCACAATCTTCGATTGAAGAAGAGATTTTTGTTTTTCATCTTGCTAGTTTTTGTAAAATTTTTGAAATGAAATAAAATAAAAATTCTTCCCCAGCTTCAAATTCACAGCAAACATTGTTCGATCTAAAAGAGAAGAGAAGAGAAGAGAGAGAGAGAGAGAGAGAGAGAGAGAGAGAGAGAGAGAGAGAGAAAAAAAAACTTGAAATTCCAAATCAGATTCCGAATTCGATTTCTTCCGCTAATTCTTCTCACAACATTCGTATTCAAAAGCATTCGAACGAAGCAATCCAATTAATATCGAGAAAAAAAAAATTCCTAGAGTAATTTCTTTTACATCGAATCTTTACGTTTCGTTTCGATAAATTTATTTCCGATCTAGAGGTAGGTGTGTGTTTGGTTGAAAATTCTGTCCAATCTAATAATTATCAAAAATAATCATAAGATTTCTCAGTGTGTGTGTGTGTGTGTGTGTGTGTTTGATCTATTTAATCTGATCTGATTCGTTTTGATTTTGCCATTTTTCATTCTCAAATTAATCGAATTTTTTTTCTCTCTCTCTCTCTCTCTCACTCACCACTCTCGATCCAAACAACGTGGTCAATTGAGATTGAGATAAAGAAGAAGAAGAAGACCAGTGAGAAGAGGATATTCTAGTTTTTCTTTTGCTTTTTTTTTTGCTGCCAATCTTGTTCTCTCTTATCTCAATCAATACGATGACCAAGTTGGTAGTGTTGGTGATGATGGAGGTGATGATGACAATCGGTAATGATTCCGATGTGTCGGGAATAATAATGAAGCAAATCTCTAATAATCTTGGATTCTTCGATCGCACTCTAATCATATCCATTATTGTTATTATTTTTACTTATTTTTTTTTTTTTTTTTGATTTTCATTTTGAATCTAATTTAAACGAAAATATTTTGTTTCATTCTCGCCACTCTTTTTCACACTTAATATTTGGTTCGATCAAAAGAGAAAAAATCGATTCGCGAATGAATCATAGACATAGAGAGCGAAAAAAACTTTCTGATTTTTTTTTCGAACAATCAATCGAATTAGATTTTTTCTCGGTCCCAGAGATTCAGATTATCTTTGATTTTGTTTGGCGGTATGGTTGTTCGGTTTTTTTTCCATCGAGTTCCACTGAAAGATTTCATTTCGAATGGAAAAGAAAATTTTGGAAAATTTTATCTTCTTTTTTTTTTTTTTTTTTTGTCCACTGATTTAGTTTCGATTTGATTTGATCTGTTTTTGTTTTTCTTTCCTCTGATTGTTTTTCAATCTTAGGTTTCCTGTTTTTTTTCAATGATTTTCAACAGCAACGATGGCTTTCTATTTTTTTTCTATGTTTCTGGTTCTAGAATTATCAGATGTTACAATCTCGAACATATTTTGTCTTTGTGTTTTAGTTTTTTTTTTTTTTTTTTTTTGATTTCTCTTGTAAATTTTTTTTTTTGTTGTAACAAAAAAATTAATAAATTCTTGGATTTTATTTCCCATCACTTCGTTTCTTAATTTTCTAATCAATAATAGTTCACACTTCTTTGCATCGACCACCACTGTCGTTGTCGTTGAAATGAAGAGAGAGAGAGAGAGAGAGAGAGAGAGAGAGAGAGAGAGAATACAAGACAAGGTTTTTTTTTTTGAAAAAAATATTTTCAAGTCATTATTAGTTTTACATCAAATGTTTGAATTACATTCTTTTTTTTTATATAACACAATAAAACTTGCTTAGACATCACAAACCAACGGATAAAAGAACGGAGAATTATATTAAACGAAAAAAAACCAGAGAGATACGAAAGAGACCAGAGAGAGAGAGAGAGAGAGAGAGAGAGAGAGAGAGAGAGAGAGACCAAAGAGAGAGAGAGAGAGACCAGAGAGAGAGAGAGGAGTGGATGTGTGCAAGGCACTGCTATCTCTTCGAATGAAACAGATGGATTTGATTAATAATTTCTATTTTATCTTTTCTGGTTCATCGCTCTCTTCTTTTTTTCTTTCTTTTTTTTTTGTTTCAGTTTTGTCATTTTTGAAACTATTTAATAATTCTTCATTGTTCGAGTGATTTAGATCACTCGTCTTGGATCGAATGGATCAAATCATCAGCAACATTTAGATTGAAAATAATAATCATAATAATGATAATAATGGAGCCTATCGGATTAGAACTCTCGATTATAAATCTAAATCGTAATCTCTCTCTCTCTCTCTTTCTCTTGAAGCAATTAAAGAGGTTTGAATTTAAGGATCGAAAATCGAATTAATTGCAATAGAATTGATTATTTTTAGACAAAATTTAAGTATTTTTTTTTTTCGATGCATTTTCACAGTGTTAATCTTTTGAATTTTATTTTTGTTCCCTCATTTCGAAGATTGGTCCAACAAGAATTATAGGCATCAAAATTGATGATCGAAGGTGTCACGGGGATGGAGACTGTTTAAATTTTTGTTCATTGAAACTTTTTCATTCATCCATTCATTCATTCATTCTCGCTCTCTAGTTGGAGTTGAAAAAAAAACCAATTTTAATCTTCGATCAATAAATTTTCGATCGAAAATCAATATTGAAATGATTTTGGATGGAGAATTTCGTCTCAACGAAAGATCTCAACGATCAAAATTAAACTTCAAAGAATTGAGTTGAGAGGAAAAATTCGTGTCATCTTCTGTCCATCTAATTAGATGAAAAAAAGTTATCGAGGATTTTACTCTCAACCTCAGAAATCCCTTAGAAAGCGAAGAGAACAAGAGACCTTAAATCTAGGCGAAGAAAATTAATGACAAACTAAGCTGAGAATATATCAAACAAAAAAATAAATCTACTGAAATAGACTGAAACATAGAGATAGATTCTATCTATAGAGATATAGAAAAAAAAATTACAAACGGAAATCGTTCTCATCATCATCGATCCTAAGGAAAAAAGAATCTTTTTTGAAGAGCGAAGGAGAAAAAAAAATTTTATTATCTCTTTGTAAAAATTTGTGTTTTTTTTAACCCCAGCAGTTAGGGGTTAGCTAGGGGCGCTAGCAAACAAATAGAAAGATCGATGATGATCATCTTTTGCCGAAAATATTGAGTTATCTCTCTTGGAAAGAATTTTGATCTTCAACAACCTCTTCGTTCATTTTTTTCTCTATTCTCGATGATGATGGTGATGAAGATGATGAGACTTTCTCTTTTCTTCTACTCATCTGGTTCTCCATATCTATCGAATTAATCCATTTTGTTTGTCGCAATGAAACACAATGGCACAACAATAATCACGAAAATCTCATTGAATGTTTGTTGATATTGTGGTTGATATTATTTATCGCTTTCTCTTCTCTCTTCTAGTAACAGATACGATGTAAAAGCAATTTTAACTCTTCCATTTTGATTCCCTACACTTGTTTAGAGATATAGTTTTGAAACTATGTTAACTTCCTTTTCCTTCTTCTCCTAGCTATCGTTCAATTCTTTTCAAAAGTTTTGACAGGATTCATTTAACCGTAACATTTAATGAGAATGAAAGAGAATTCCATAAGAGTCTTTTAATAAGATCGATTGATATCGAATTTAAAGAGTTGAAAAGTCAAATTGAAAAGTGTTAGTACTATTTTTATATTGCAATATAACTTTGGGCTAAACATCACTTTAATCTAGAATGATGCTCGATATCGAACTGTCGATGAAATACGTAGAGAAGAAATGATTAGATCAGATCGAAAGCATTAAATAATCTTCCGAGTGAATTCAATATTGTCATTGTTAGTTACGGGCCTAGTTAAGACACACAACTAACTACCTAAAAGCGAAAAAAAAAGATTACAAACATCATCATTCATTTGTGATCGATCGGAACCCAATCTCTATAACAAAGGTGATATTATTACTGGATTATTTATTATTAGCAATCTTAGTGTTATTATTACTTTTCTTCAATTCTCTCGCTAGCAAATCAAGAGAAGAAACAAACGCATAGAAAAGGCCTAAAAAGACCTAGAGAATTTAGGAATAATATTCTCAAATCGAAATTCTTCGCCCTCGGATGGTGAAGGGTACAAAATCATATTGGATTCGATGGATGCGTGATAGAATTAAGATTTTTCTCTCTCTCGCTTTCGCTTTCGTTTTATGATCTCTCCCATTATTGAGACGTTAATTTATTTAATGATAAGCTTTTTTTATCAGCGGAACAGAATCACCGATGCTGTGACCGCCACAGATTGACCACACTAGAACCTAACCATAATAATCATTTGGGAAATTTCACGATTTTTCACCAATCTTGGTCGATTTTCTTAGCTCTAGTTCGGAGCTAAAATCACAATCCTAGGATCTAACTTCGATCGATTTGAATGTGAATTTGATTGAATTTTGATTCGAAGGATTTTTTTTTTTTTCGTTTTTTTAAGCTTGTGAAGATTTTTATTGTCATTGATGTTGGTTGTTGTCGTCGTCGTCTTCAATTCAATTATATTTGTATGAGATTATTATTCTCTAGATATTGGTTTGTTTGGTCTCTATTATTATTTTTAATATTATTATTCGTTCTGGTATTATTATCATTTTCATTGTTGCCATTGGTCTTCTTCTTCTGCTTCTTTTTTGCTTTTTTTTTATTTTGATGATCCAAATCTCTGTCGTGATTGGATTGTTGTTGAGCTTTTAGAATCTACAGAGAATTGGGTGTGAATTTTCAATCATTTAGTTTCGCTCGATCTCTGTCATAATCATCATCATCATAATTGAAAGATGTGAGAAAAATAATGGTGTGATGGCTTACGATAGCGATGATGATGATGATGATGATGACCAAACATCATCAACAGTGAATGAAATAAGTGAAAAAATAAAATAAAATAAAATAATTCGTTTATTATACCAAAGCTTGCTTGTTATCTCTTAATCAAACTGTAACGACAAATGTTAATATCCTATTTTGATGATAATAGTGTGTGTGTGTGTGTGTGTTTTGGATTCTAATCTGGGTCAACATCTGTAGACATGGTCAACCATCTTGTTTTTTTTTCTTCATTCACAACAGACAACAATATTGAGATCTTAAATCGCTTTCGAGACTTTGATGTCATCGTATGTGAGGGTGTGTGTGTGTGTGGAATGGGAGTGTATTTGATCCTTTCAAATGGAAACGATTGAAAATTTTTCGCTTGGAGATTTTCATTTTTTTTTTGAGGTTTTCAATTCCTTCTTCGATTTCTTCTCGTTTTCATTCTAGTGTGGAATCGAGATTTTCGGAGATTCTTTAGTGAATATTATAAGGGAACAGAAACCAATCGAAATTCGATCGATTTGAAAATTTGAAAAAATTTAAAAATCAGGTTCTATTCAACACACACATACACACACACACACACACACACACACACACACACACACACACACACATACACACAGACAAAACATAACGATGGAATATTGGATAAAAACAAAAAAAGAAAATTCAATTTTAGTTTCTTTCTCTCTCTCGTTCGTCTTACGAAAGATCATCATCATCATCGTCATCATTATCCACCATCATCATTATGACCAACAACAGAGTCTAAATGTTATCCTATTCAATTCTAACGCAAATAGATAGAAAATATAGGACCTTGAACAAAAAGAGCGTTGTCGAGATCTTTTCGAACGAAGACAAATTGTTTTTCAATTTCAAATCATTCTTTAGCAGACAAAAGAGAGATATCACAAAAAAAAAAAACTATTCGAAGACAATTTGAAACAGATGTGTCAGATGAAAAAAAAAAAAGACAATGATAATAGTGATGGAGGGAGAAAAATGGGCGTTTAGCAAGAAAGAGATATTAAAATAACGAAAGATCGAGGCAATAAAAGCGATCTTCTTCCATAACTGACCATATATTCTTTAGGATTCGTTTCGATCAGATTCTTATCGCCCATCATCGATTGACTAATTCGACGAAGCTGATGATGGAACTTTCAAGACGTTTCTTAAGATTCTAAAAAGAAAAAAATTGCTCTATTCTGAATGAGTTTTAGATAAAATAATAAAAAAAAAAATTACCCATTCAGACAGACCCATCAAAGGTTCGTTTTGTTACAAAATTTTAGTTTGAAAATTTTCAAAATTTTATACATTTCTTTTCCAAATCAGCGTGTGTTATCATCGTGAAGAATCGAGAACAAAAAGACAAAAAGAAAAAAAAAGTTTGGTTCGATTTTTTCTTCCAGCTACGGGCAAAATTACAACTTTTTTTTTTTTTTTTGCTTCTAACCTTTAAGGTAGTGATGTATGAGATACCAATCTTGGAAGCTTTCATTCCGAAATTCATTCAGCTTTGCTCTTCTTTCTAGATCTCGAGTGTCTAAGTATATACCGGAGAGATAAACGAGAGACAATCAAACGAAAAGTTTATCGAAGCAAAAAAAAAAAAAAAATGGAACCACAGAATCGTATGGTTCGTTTATTGTAATTTTTTTTTTCGAGATAATTATTATTATTATCTTTGCGGTCGCTGAATAGAATCGAGATAGCGAAAGAAAAGAAGAAAAAAAAAGAATTCAATCCTTTCATCATTTTTTTTTTTCTCACTCCGATCTACCTGAAAATCAATGATGAGGTTCGATTGAAGAACGTGAGAAAAAAAAAGATTATTCTAGAGCAGAAAAATATGAGAGAGACATATTTTAGCTTCGAATGGAGAAGAAGAAGAAGAAGAAGAAGAAAATATTTAATCACATTCACAAAGTAATTGAATTAATGATATAAAAAATCCCTATGAAAAAAAAGGTAAAAGATATGGAATATCTAGACACCTTTGGTCTCTTTTCGGTCCCCTCGAGATGTTTTATCGGAAAAAATCTTCTCTTTACATCGCCATTAGTTTCGCTTTTTCATTTCAAATCATTTTCCTTCTTCGATATCGAATCGCTCTCTAAATAGCCTAGCTAGGATTCTTTAAACGGAAGCTTTTCGTAACTAGTTTTGCTTCCTCTTCCTCCTCCTCCTCATCATCATCATCTGGAACAAAATTGATACAATGTGAGAAAAAAATCTAATCAATCGAGTAAATCTTTGACTTGAATCTTATTTGAACGTAAATTTGGATTCTTAATTGAATTTAGTTCGATAGTTTAACCTTAAACATTATTATTATCATCATCCAGCTAATTATGTCGAGAATCGTTTTAGCGCTCATCATCATCATTAGATTGATTGTAGATTATTCGAATTTTTTTCTCTAGGTGGGCATCGGAGAGTTCTTGTTCACTCTTTCTCCCTCTGATCTGCTTGCTTGCTTGCTTGCGTTCGTTCATTTTCGCTCCATATTAGCTTAAACAATATTGTTCTAGAAGTCTGGTGAGATGAATGGCGACAAGAGAAATAAAATAGTAAAAATGAAACAATATTCATTCAAACAGTAGTCGTTTCGAAAGTTTTTCTTCTCTTTCTCTCGAGATATCTTCCGATGTTCTTGTGTATCTATTTTTGCCAAGAATCAAGAACTAAGATTTTGTTCTTGGTTGAGCCGAGAAAAGATTCTCTCTCTCTCTCTCTCTCTCTCTCTCTCTCTCTCTCTCTCTCTCTCTCTCTCTCTCTCTCTATCTTCGAAAGAGCGCAAAAGCTGTAAGAGGTTTTCGATTTGCGAGAAGAAATTGGTTGGGGAAAATCTCAAAGAAATTCTAACACCAATCCGATTGTGATGGAAAGTTGACTTACTCTTTTGATGAATTTTCTTTTTGAAAAAAACCAATGAAGACTTCTGGTCTCATTCATCACTTCAACCTCGAATCATTTGCAATCTAGAACATTAATACTTAAAATGTTTTTATTCTAATGGTCTAGTTATTCTGAGTGCAATTGAAGCAATCCATCCTTGCATTATATCAACGATGAAATCAATAGAGATGAGCAATCGAATTAAATTTTAATCGATTGGAATTTGAATTCGAATTCGATCGAATTGAATTGAAAACGTTCGACGAGATGTCGATGACTTCCACCAAGATTATTGAAGCATCGATTGATCCTAGAAATTCAACAATTGTATGCTTTTTTATGAAATTTATAATTTACGAAAACAAATTCCTATTTTTTTTTTTTTTTGACGCCTGGAACGGTTTATTCTGTTTCGATAGCAATCGAACGTTTGCGAACAAATCAATGATAGTGATCACAATCGTGAAATCAACGCCGACGATGATAGTGAAGATGGTGATGAGGATGAAGATCAATTAGTTTCGAAACGAAATCATCTCATTAAATTTGGTTTGACTGCTATTACCATATTTCTGTTGATTGTTTCGATCTCGACCACAATCACATTGTTGATCATCATCTATCGGCTACGATTGATTCCTGGTTTCGAATATTTCACCATCACCGATGATGGCGACATCGTTTTCCATCGAGACACTTACATCGATCGAATACAGCTCCAACAAAATCAAATCGATGATGTTGAATCGATCACTGGCAACGTAGCTCTAGAAAGCGGATCATCTTCGTTGAGAATCAATAGAGATGGTATTGAATTACGATCGCGAAGCGGTCTTGAAGTTCGTTGTCCAAAGACTGGAAAGATCTTATTTCCATTCGATATCAGCTCGATTCCATTGGATTCGATCAAAACGCTTTCGGTACCAAATGGGATCGGAGACGTGAAAATGATTCGATCACCGATCGATAAAGATCTCGTAATAAGCAGCACAAAGAAGCTCAATTTTCGTGGCAACAAAGGTATCCATCTAGAGGGGAAAAAGATACGTTTAGAAGCGAATAAAATCTATCTTTCATCGAAAAATTCCAACATCATTCTTGATGGCAAAAAAGGAGTTTATTTGAACATGGAACGATTCAAAAATAAGATCATCACTGAGAAGCAACCTTTTGATGCAAGTAAACTTCAATATAAACTTTGTGTTTGCGGCAAAAATGGTCGTCTCTTCAAAATGGCCGTCAAAGATCAATCGAGTAGCTGCAGTGATGCAAGATTTCCGGAATCAGATAATCCTTGTATCTGATCAACAATCGATTCTAAGACCGAATTCCGAATCATCAAGATATCTAGACCGACCGATTACCGACAAAACCTTCTCTGTGGCAAATTTGACTTCCATAATCTTAATTTCTAGATCGATGCAAATATTTCTTCGAAAAAATGATTTTTATGAAAAAAAAATCGAATAAATTTTCAAATCGAATTGAAATCGAATGCAAATCCTCATCAATACATTCTTTATTATATTTAGTTTATTTTCAATTTTTTACTTCTTTCTATTCAGTTTAATTTAGAAAAATTTGGAACAGATCCAAGAGAAGCAATGGTAATTTCGAAAACAAACCAAATTTATTCTGGCGGATTTTGAAAATTTCTAATTTTTCCTTCTCTTTTCGCTTGGAGCGCATGAATCGAATCATTTCGCTCTATATACTACAGGATTCTTTCGTTCGAATTCGAATCAAAGAATTCTAAGCCGAAACGAAAGCAAAGAGGGGAAATGGAATCGAAAGAAATAAAAAGATCTCTGTTGAAAAGATGAGAGAGGGGGTGGACAATAAAACATACATTCGATTCAATGTCAATGGAGAGAATGCTAGAAAAAACAATCCAAACAAAACAAAACACAAATCATCCTCTTCGGAATGTTCAAGGTGTTGATGTTTGATGATGATAATGATGATGGTGATGATGATCTTTGAAAAAGATCTGGTTAATTTTGTATGATGAAATTGATTTTAAAAACAAAGGTTTGTGTAGATGAAATTCTATTGTCTTTGCTTGAATTCATTCATTGTGTTTTTGTCCTATCGAAATCATCCAGTTTAATTGTAAGTTCTCGGCCAGATTCTCGAGACAAAAATCTAATGGTTTGATTGACAACACCAAAAAAACATAATTGGATCAAAAAAAACCAAAAGGTAGCAGTATATAAATGTTATTTATTGCATCAATCATAACTCCGATCGAATACAAAGGTTGAAAAATAAATCTGTTTTGCTAAAATCTCAGCAAAAAATAACAGATTCAAATCTCTTGACTATCTCTTATTTAACATTGCTTGAGTGAAGTCGATAATGTTTGAATTGACTTAATTTTTAATTTTTAAATCTTAAAATTTTGATTTTATTATCAAAATTCATCGATTAAAAGATTGATTAGATAGAAAGCTAGCACCAAAATTTCCATCCAATCACAGACGCTTTTCACCAAATTTGCTTAGAAAAAAGGTATGTATGTTTGTCAAATCAATAAACATAAATGTATATTTGTTTTCATTTGACTACAAGGAAAATTTTGTCGAATCATTGTTACGCTCAAATTTGATTGAATAAAAATATAACATCAATTGATTGAGATCATATCACAAAATGTCCGCTCCCGATCATGTTCTCAAATTGGGAACAATTAATCCGAATCTGGTCAAAATGGAATACGCTGTTCGCGGACCGATTCCAATAAGAGCTGTCGAATTAATTCAAGAGCTCAAAAACAATGTACCGAAACCATTTGATGAAGTGATCCGTGCCAATATCGGTGATTGTCATTTGATGGGAGAGACTCCAATCACTTTTATCCGCCAGGTTTTATCTAGTAGTCTCAGTCCAAAATCAGCGATGAATGATTCGAATATTCCTAGTGATGTTAAAGAACGAGTAAAGTTATTATTATCATATTGTGGAGGAAATTCCGTCGGTTCTTATTCAGATTCAGCTGGCGTTGAAATCATTCGAAAACATATTGCAGAATACATTAGCAAAAGAGATGGCTTTCCCAGTCTTTGGCAAAATATCATTCTAACTTCAGGAGCTAGCGAAGGAGTCAAACTCATTTTTAGTCTAATAAATTCCTCATCAGCCGATGGTAAACCTACTGGTGTAATGGTACCCATCCCTCAATACCCTTTGTATTCTGCGACATGCAGTGAATTGGGATTGCATCTTATTTCGTATTATCTCGATGAAGAAAATGAATGGGCATTAAATATTGAAGAACTTGAAAGGGCTTTGAATGAATCGACTAAATTGTGCCATCCAAAAGCAATAGGTTAATCTTCATGTAGCATAAAAATAGGATAATAATCAATATTTTTTTCGGCAGTGGTTATCAATCCTGGTAATCCAACAGGAGCTGTTCTAACCAAAGAGAATATTGTTCAAATAATACAGTTTGCCAGAAACAATAATCTTTTAATAATTGCCGACGAAGTCTATCAGCACAATATATGGAAAGAAGGGGCTGAATTTCATTCTTTCAAAAAAGTTTTGAAAGAGAATTCAGTCGAAAATTTAGAATTGGTCAGTTTGATGAGCGCGTCCAAAGGCTACATGGGCGAATGTGGTTTACGAGGAGGTTATATGGAACTTGAAAATTTCCATCCAGAGGTCAGAGCGATTCTGACCAAGCAGATTAGCGCCAGATTGTGTTCAGCTTTGATTGGTCAATTAGCTATGGATTGCATTGTTAGACCTCCAGAACCTGGAGAGCCGTCATATGAAATTTACAAGAAAGAGAAAGATTCCGTTTTAGCTTCATTGAAAGGTCGTGCAGAATTAACTTTTAAAACATTGAATTCATTGCCTGGCATACGATGCAATCCGGTGAGTGGCGCAATGTACGCTTTCCCTAGAATAGAAATCCCAGAGAAAGCTATCAAAGAAGCCGAAAAACTTGGGCAAAAACCAGACTTTTTCTATTGTAAACAACTATTAGAATCGACCGGAATTTGTTTGGTGCCTGGTTCTGGTTTCGGTCAAATACCAGGAACCTATCATTTTCGTACAACCATACTTCCTCAACCGGATCTGTTTCGTAGAATGATGGACAAATTCAAAGAATTTCATTTGAAATTCCTTAAAGACTATGAATGATTAAAATTCCATTGATTTTAAGTCTCGCTTCAATAAATTCCATAGAAAGTGTGTGTAAATTTTTAAAAATAACTAAAAATTTAATTATTAATTGGCTAACGAATGTTTAGAGAATTATGATCAATAAATCATAAGATAATTGGTAAAAAATATGCATTTTTACATGAAATTTAACGAGAACGAAAAAAATTTATGATTCTATCTATGCTGGAGATTACGAAGAATGTAATGTGATTCATATTTTGATTAGATTCGAACGAAAATTTTGTTGCATTTGATTTGATGACTTGAAGAAAATATGCAATGATTAGAATCGTTGGCAAATGTCTGACAAAGGAAAGAAATGAGAATATCCTATCTTTTTTTACATTCCCATTCCGCCCATGCCACCCATTCCTCCCATACCACCCATTCCGGCCATCGGATTGGCAGCTTCGTCTTTCGGAGTCTCACAGATGACAGTCTCAGCAGTTGTCAATAAAGATGCAACACCAGCGGCATCCATTAGGGCAGTTCGTACCACTTTTGTTGGATCGATAATTCCAGCATCGATAAGATTACAATAACGATCGTTGAGAGCATCATAACCGAAACTTAATTCATCGGTCTCGAGAACTTTATTAACAACGACGGAAGCATCAGCGCCAGCGTTCTGTACTATCTGCATACAAGGCTGTTTCAAAGCTTTTCGAACCAAATCAATACCGATTTTTTGATCCTCATTCTCTGGTTTCAATTCATCGAGATATTTTATGCAACGAAGAACAGCGATACCGCCACCAGGAACGATACCTTCCTCCACAGCAGCTCTGGTAGCATTCAATGCATCCGTTACACGATCTTTTTTCTCGTTAACTTCGATCTCGGAAGAGCCACCTATTTTTAACACTGCTACGCCACTAGATAATCGAGCTAAACGTTCTTTAAATTTCTCTTTTTCGTATTCTGATGATGTACTTTCGATATCGTCACGAATGGCTTGAACACGACGTTCGATTTCCGTTTTGTTGCCTTTACCCTAACGAACGCAAAAAATGATCAGAATCAAAGGTTTATAAAAGTTTCTATAATCTAGTACCTTCAACAAAAGAGTATCGTCTTTGGTAATGGTAACCTCACCCACTTGACCAAAATCATTAGCTTGAATATCTTCAATCTTATGAATATTAGCATCATCACCGAAAACAATTCCGCCGGTAGCGATAGCGATATCATGCAAAGTATTCTTTCGATTATCACCAAAACCAGGTGCTTTGACAGCAGCAACCTGTAGATTGATTTTGATTTTATTGATAATCAATGTTGTCAATGCATCGCCATCAAGATCTTCGGCGATTATCACCAATGGTTTGCGTTGATTCACTGCCAACTCTAACGCTGGTATCAATGATTGAGCAGTAGAAATTTTTTTCTCGGTTATCAAAAGTAAAGCATCTTGAAACTCAACTTTGTTGCCTTTGGTCAGAAAATACGGAGAGATGTAGCCTCGATCGAATTTCATTCCTTCGATGACCTCTAGTTCATCAGACAAAGTTTTACCATCTTTAACGGTGAGAACACCATCACGTCCGACTTTTTTCATTGCAGCAGAGATCAAGTCGCCGATTTTTTTATCACCGTTCGCAGATATTGTTGCGACTTGAGAGATCTCTTCCGGTGTTGTAACTGGTTTCGAGAACGATTTCAATTTATCGACAACATGTTCTACGGCCGACATCACTCCACGACGGATTTCAATGGGATTAGCACCTTTGCTAATCTTCTCGAAACCTTCTTTGGCGATTGCCCGAGCCAAAACAGTCGCTGTTGTTGTTCCATCACCAGCTTCTTCATTGGTATTATTTGCTACGTCCATCACTAATTTCGCACCAATGTTCTGAAACTTATCTTTTAGTTCGATCGATTTGGCAACAGTCACACCGTCTTTGGTGATTTTAGGTGAGCCCCACGATTGTTCAATGATTACATTACGACCTTTGGGACCCATCGTGACAGCGACCGCATCGGCAAGAACATCGACACCGGTCAACATTTGTGCACGCGCATCGGCACCAAATTTAATATCTTTGGCTGTACCACGACGACTTTGTTGCAGATGTACCATGGAAATCGCCGAGCTTCCATTGATACGAGAGAATTGATTGGAGGCATTACGGATCAAACGAGAGACTTTGTACATTTTCGTGAGAACAACGTTTAACAAGTTTGACGCCTAAACCGAGAGAGAGAGAGAGAGAGAGAGAGAGAGAGAGAGATAGATTGATTGACTATAAGAAACAATAGATTTTTACAAAAATTGCAATGAAATCTATTGGGAATTTAGAAAATCAATAAAAATTTCCAATAATTACAATCAAAATGAATCGATTGAAAAGCGAGAGATGTTCAAATATTTAATTTAATTTATTTTTTCAATCCAAAATAATCCGTTTGATCAAAATCTCAAACAAATCGTCGCTGATATTCAAGATATTAGTGAATTAAGAAATGAATGAATGAATGATGATTAACGATTTGACGAAGACGAATCAAAATTGAAAAAGATTTCGAAAACGAAAAAAGAATATACGAACATTCAATGAAGTATTTCGTTTTCGGTACCGAATGGAATGGAAAAATGTGTACAACATGCTGCCGTCCATAGCGTAGGTGAGAGAACGGTGGAGCTAATCAAAAACTGTATTCTCAGTCTCTCTCTCTCTCTCTCTCTGTCTCTCACTCTGTGTGTTGCACGTGTCTCTCTGTGTGGTTCATTACGTTTTTTTTTTCTTCATTGCTCCCTTTTTCCTCCCCTCAATTTTCTATCAGCTTTTTGGTCTCTCTATGTGTACCCTATCTTCCTCCTTCTCATTCTATTTCGATTATCTTTAGTTCTCATTTCTCAGTATCAAATTGTCATCGAAAGATATTCTCATGTTCATCATAACATCTGGTTCTTATTGAGCTCTGTGCTCTTTTTCTCTTTCTCTTTCTCTTTCTCTCTCTTTCTTTCAAGCGAAGGAAACTAGTGTCCTATTCTGACATGATGCAATGCGAGAAAAATCTAGAAATTTCAAGAAAAATTTTGCCAATAAAAAAAAATGAAATTGAAAATTTTCAATTATCTCAACACAAAGCGATATAAAATGATATGGATAGATGTTTGAGACGGTTTGATGAATCAATTTTACCATTCTAATTGGTCAAATTTATTGAAAAATTTAAATTATCAACACACACACACACACACACACACACACACAATCATCGCCTTCTGAGTGTTCTAGAAATTTCTATGAACAATAAAAACATAGAATAGAGATAGCACAAATGTGTTCGAATTTTTGAGGCTAAATATTTTCATCATAATCATTGCTTCGATATCAAAAACCTAAATCGAAGCGAACAAAAAAAAAAAGAAAACGAGAAGGAGAAAAATAAATTTATCCAAAGAAATCAGTACGGTACCAACCGAGAGAGAGAGAGAGAGAGAGAGAGAGAGACAAACGCGCATTTCTGCCTCTCTTTTTCCTCCCCACCCACCATTCACTTTCATTAGCAGCGACGCACAGAGAGAGAGAGAGAGAATTTCGAAGATTGTACCGCATGTCGAAGATGTGTTGAAGTGAGAGAGAGAGAGCACATGTTATTTCGTTCGTTATAATAAGGAGATTCGCTAGGTTTAAGATTAATTCAGTTTTTAGATTTATCTTTTCATTCATTCATCTATTTAATTTTTCGGTGGTACAATTGCAAAGAAAAAAATTTTTTAAATTCGGGATTGTTAAATTCGAGTTCGAATTTGAATCGACATTGATTTTGTTATTTGTCAAGATTTTGATCTTTTCGAAAAAGCCAAAATGGTTTGTAGAATTTTTCAACAAAGTTTTTTTTTTTTTGTTTTTGTTTTTCAATCTAGTAAGTTTGGAAATTATTTCGTTTCTTTAGTCACAAATTGGTCGAAGATTAATTCCTCTTCTTGATCGAGTTCTAATCGAACGATTTGTGCCGCAAACAACCACCAAAGGTGGTATCGTTTTGCCAGAGAAATCACAAAACAAAGTTCCAACCGGTACTGTGGTCGCAACCGGTCCCGGAAAATTAAACGAAAAAGGTGAAATGGTACCAACAACATTGAAGACTGGTGATAAAGTGTTGCTTCCAGAATATGGTGGTACCAAAGTCGAGATCGAAGATAAAGAGTATTACATTTTCCGAGATTCGGAAATCCTTGGAAAATGGCAAGATTAGACTAGGATTTTTATACGATCAGATCTCTATGATGATCCTTTGAACCACTTTTCCGAATCAAAAATTCGATATTCATTCAATAGTTTCGTGTAAAAAACAATGAGATAATCTAAGTCCCTCGGAATCATCTCTTGAAATCATTCAAAATTGTTTAGATTGATTATAAATAACGTTTTTTTTTAATATTAGTTATTGTTCAAATTTAATATCAAATTAAATGATATTTTGCTTTACGAGAGTTTTGTCTTGAATGGGAATATTGATTCTTGGTCTAAGAGTATTTACGGATCAATTCGCGACGTATCAACAAGATTAGTGTCAAAAATTTCTTGTCTTCCGATACCGAATCGATATCCTTCATAAAGGAATCAGTCTCTATACAATTCTCTGGACAAGATTTCAATACTAAATAAGTATTAATTGGAAAATTAGATGAAAATGTTTCGATTATGAATATCTTTTACCTTTGATAGTATTTTTATCGTTGAAAATTTCGAAAGAAAAATTCAGACTATAATCTTTGATTGGTAGTTTGGAAAATTGAACAACGTAAACATTGTCATTCTCGATGATGGATAGGCCAAGAAAATCGAATGCATTTTCAACATCTTCGATAATTTTTTTCTTGTTCATCAATTTCATTTCCAATCGCTTGATATCTTTTTTGAGATGGAAATTCAAAGACCATTCAATTATGGAGAAATTTGTATTAAAAATCAAAACTTACGATCATTAAGATCGACGATTTTATCTTTGGATTTTTGTATATTTTCGACCGCTTTCGCATTCAGTGCGTTGAATGAATCAATTTTCTCTTTCAACGCCTCGATTCTTTTCAAGTATTTGCACTCTTTCTCGATGTAATGATTATATTCTAGTATTGGAAGATTAGAAATCTTGAAAAAACGATTCAAATTGATTAGAAACCTTTTAATTTGTGAGGATAGGATCGGAATTTAGATACATCATTTTCAATGACTTGGAACCAATCATCGTTCAATATGATCTTCTCTAATTCTTCATTCGAATTCGAAAATTCAAGAACTTCTTTTTCTTCGATTTTCATGGCTTCGAGCGTCATTTTGATTTTTATTTCTTGAAACAAATCTCAATCAAAGAATCGAAGAGAAAATTAAAAATTTCAAAATTTGCAACGGTCAAAATCGTTATCCTAACTAATCGATACCATCGAGTATAGATTTATTTCTAATCTTACGGCATTACTAAGTCGCGGACCGTCTTTTTTCTTTTATCAGCCAGTATCTTGCACCAGAAATTCTTAATGGCCCGTAAAAAATCTTCAAAAAACATCGATCAAAGAGACGAAAACGAAGAGCAGCAATTGAAACATCGGCAACCATGCTATTGTGAAGCGAGCGAACATGATCTTGTGAATAATTGTCTTGTTTGTGGTCGAATTGTTTGTCTTCAAGAAGGTCCCGGTCCTTGTTTCACATGTGGTACATATGTCTTTAATCAATCCGATAGAGAACTATTGCAATCTGGATCTAATCAAGCACAAAAAATGATTGAAGAATTGTTGGATAACAATTTTAAACTAGATTTCAATGGTCTGGGAATTTCTGAACGACAAGTTGAATCTTTGTCTGAAATTGCTGCATCGATCTCTTCTGATCCGAATCTACAAAAGGCGATCGAGCAGAAAAATAAGCTCTTAGAGTTTGATAGAAAATCGGTTGCAAGAACAAAAGTTTTTGATGATCAAGTAGATTATTTCACGCTTCAAAGGCAGAATTTCGTTTCAGAAGAAACTCGTCAAGCGATCAATGAGAAAATTGATTATTTAAGAGAAAACAAATTCAAAATCACCGATAAATTGACTATAGATCTTGAAAATCTAACCGTAAAAGATTATGCTGAGCCAGTGATAAAAAACATCGACGAAGAACATGAGATACTGGAAGAAATGAGTGCAATCAAAACTGATTATGAAATCAAATCTTCTAATAGAATTTTGAAAGAGGAATTGCAAAAAAATCTACCAGAACCGATCTATATCCCACCAATAAATCCTAAGGTTGATTCAAACCAGCAAACACCTAGAAATTTAGCAGAGAAATATTTGATGAGAGATAACTCAAGAATACAAGATGGAGAAATGAATAAGATCGATGACAAAGGTATGTGTTTGGCTGTACAACAGCCTTACGCATCACTGATCGTACATGGAATAAAACGTTTCGAAGCTCGCAATTGGTTCAGCTCATTTAAAGGCAGATTGTGGATCTATGCGGCTCAGAAAAAACCATCCGATAAAGAGGTGATGGAGATTGTGAATTTCTATTCAATGCTCAATGGTCAAGAAAAATTTCCCCGACACTATCCTTGTGGGACCATAGTTGGCTGTGTTATAGTCGATGAATGTTTAGCGAATGAGATTTATCGAGATAAGTATCCTGAATGCGAGCTTGATAGTCCCTATGTTTTTGTTCTTGACAATCCTATACCGTTTTCAAGACCATTACCGATCTCTAAAGGCGGTGGAGAGAAAATCTACAAACTCGATGCCAATGTACATAAAGCTTGTAAACGTCTTCTTGGATTTTAATGAATCGATGATTCCATTTCTAATTTAATTTAATCTTTGTAAACTTTTTTTTTTTTTTTTTTTTTGAAAAAAAATCTGTATAAAACCAAAAAGATCGAAATTTTCACAAAAAGAAACTAATTTTTTCAAAATAAAAATCTATATCTACTGTTAGCCTTCGATGTCTAAATAGAAGTCTAGTTTCGAGTTTTTTCGGTGAAGAATCGAGAATTTCAAAATTTAAAATGTTCTAATAAATGATCTTTTTTTGGTATGGGAATCTTTTCATGAACGAGATCAATAGGCTGATAGCTTATCAATAAGAGAAATCCAGTTCCATTCGTTATGTCGAACAAAAGAGTTACGAAAAAGCATTTGACCCCTGTCGGTCAAGATTTCTTCGCTCTAGGAGGTTTTAAATTATATCTTAACTTGTTCTTGAAATACCTATAAGTTATATATTTCTCAATATTATCAGCTTCCACATCGACGGCATCGAATCAAATGAAATTACCAGCCAAACGGACCGAACCATTCCATTCACCGATCATAATGTCACCAAAAAGATCGAAATTATCTGCACCATCTCAATCGATCAGTCAACAGATAGGATCGTCAATGCCTTCATCTTCGATGCAAGCGTCGAAATTAGCTAGAAGCATGAATCAATCATGGGAAGATAAAGCAATCATTGTTCCGGCGATCGAATTGAAAGATAGAATTTTAAAACTCGATTCTGAATTGAAAGCTGATTCTGAAGAGATGATTGAAAGACTATTGTGTGGAGCAGTTAAGCAGCTTCGAGAACAAAAAACTAAACCAGATCCTTGTCTGATTTTCACGTTGCTTTATCTCACGAAAATCCGTCCGCTATTTTTTTGTTCGAGCGTTATTGTTGAAGCATTTGGTTCGCTTTTGAAACGCGAGCATTTATTACATTTCAAAACGAAACAAAACAATTATGTTCCGATTTTGATTGTGAATCTATTTTTCCATGCATTTCATGATGAGAATTCATGGCCAGAAATTTTCATAAAATTATACGTTGAGGATTCTTTAGGTGAAAGGATTTGGGTCGATAATGAAGAATGTAAAGAATTTGTCGATATCATTGTTTCATCATTTAGAACAAGATTGCCCCCAAAATCAATGTTACAAACATCAGATGTGATGAATCCAACCAAGACTTCGATCGAATCGAGTACTTCGGCCACTATTACATCGATGAATGAAGATAGTCTTGGGGATGAATCTTGTTCCAGCAGCACCTCGATCTACATTGATAGCAGTAGTAGTTTACAATCTATAACGTCCCGTTATTTGGAGAATGAAGATAAGATGATCAACTATGTATATGAGATAATTAATGAGAATTTGAATCGCAGACAAAATGTCAATGATTACAGCCGAAACATGTTGAAATTATTAATAGCCACATCCGGTCTTCGTAACGTTAGATTATTGGTGGCACAAAAACTTGAGCATTGGTTTCAAAATCCGAAACTTTCGCGTCCAGCACAAGATCTACTTTTGACTGTTTTTCTAAACTGTGATGGTAAAGATTACGAAACGTTGAACTATCTCTTCAAGATGCGATTGAAAAGCAAACCATTCATAAATCACTTTATATTATGTTTCAAAGAATTGCTAAACCAAAAAAATGATACTTTTGAAGTTGTGATGAAAATTTTGCTTACAAACGAGAATTCCGGCATCAAAAATATGAATAACATACATCTCTTATCAATTATGTTCCAAATCAATCCACAAGATGCGACGATTTTGATGGCGAAATTTTTTTTCTCAATGATCTGTTTGAAAGATGACCAATTAAAAATGTTACGGAATCTTTTGCGAGAAATTGTCAGAGCGATGAAATCCGATTCGATGGATTACTCTTTGTTCATTAAATCATTGATTGAAGAGTCAAAAATTTTCATGGTCCATCAACAATTCGATATGATACTCTTCGGAAAAATCCTCTTCCAAATCATCGATCTAGCAACAATGGTAATCTTATTATCGGTGAACCAGAATCGTGACTCATTCGTTCGACTTGATCGCAAAGAGATGACCAGAAATTTTCAGCTTAAATTTGCATCCATTCAATACTACTGCATCGAATGGATTTCGACGATGGGTTTCAGAAAGTTTTTGTTTCAAGATCGAGAATCATTCAATAGAGTTTTGAAAAAAATTATGCTCTTAGATATGGTCGAATCATGTAGCTGTTTCGATAATTGGCTACCAGATAACGAACGTGCGATCGTTTTTCGTTATGCAACAGAAAGACTTCCGTTTTTAGAGGGGACTTTAAAAAGTATTTTAACCCTTGCTTTCGATCCTGAAACACCTTTCGATAGGCATGAAGCTTGTGTCTGTATCTTCAATTTGATCACGAGAGCTGCGATAAATTTCGATGGTGATCTAAACTATCCAGTTCTGCTGTTCAACGATATCAATATAATCGATCCTCTTTTCGAATGTTGCATTTACTTATATCCTAATACAGAATTTCCTCCTAATTACGTTCCACCGAGATTCGCAATTATGGATAGATATTGGAAAGTTTGGCTTATGCTATTGATAATTGTCGCACATAATCCCAAAAGTTTCGGACAGCATAGTTGGAATAAATATCCAACACTTCAGGCGCTAATTGAGATGGCGATTACCAATGATTTTCAATTTCCACCAAAAACTATGGACAATGAAGAGTTCATCAATCAAATGATCCGGTTAAATCAATCAGAACGATCGGAAATTTTGGAGTTTGAAAATTATCTAGCGACCGATAATGAAGTGACAGAAACTTCTAGCTATCTTCTATCAAGTTTGATTACATTTGAACCTTATGCTATGCCTAGAAGGCCTCCAGATAATTTCAAACAGTTTTGTTCAAACTATCGTCTTTGCTATCTATTATGTCGAATACGGAATCCAGATTTCTTGCTACGAATCATCGAAAAACAACGAATGGTTTCAAATCCTCAAGCATATCTTTCTTCAATGAATTGGCTTGCTGATCTAGTCGAATCCAATGAGAATAATTATGGTTTTTTACCAGTTCAATGTCTTAGTGAATATTTGATGAAACAGATTGCTGAAGAATATGCTATGCCTTTAGGAATATCGTTTAGCAATAATTATGATCAGACTCTTTCGAAAGCAGATAAAGCAAAACGAAAAGAAAAACGTCCAAAAAAATTGATTCGTTTGATTTTATTCTTTCAAAATGATTTTGCTCAAACACCAAAAACACAACTGAGTGAATCATTTCAATATTTTCTTGGTAATTTAAGAAGCCCACAATCGAACGTACGCTTGTTTGCTTACAAAGCTCTCCATCTGATTGTTACATTTTCGGATGAGAAGAGTTTTGCTCCAATTTTGCAAGATGAAAATGGTTTGGCTTTATTTTTGAATTTATCCGATGAAATTCCTTCGTCTTCATCTTATCCCGATTGGTTGAGACATGAAAATTTGAAAAATTTTTGCAATTCTAATCAGCAAACACAATTGATGTGTTCATTTCTAGCCCAAGCGTTAGCGGAAGAAAGTAATCCTTCACTGATTAAAGAGTATCTCAAATTTCTTTCACAAAATTCAATCAATAATGATTGTGTCGAACAAATTTCTTCTCTTCTGCTTATGAAACCTCGAATTGTTGATCATTTTCTGATCTATGCGGAACCAGAATTGAAAGAGAATTTTATTTCATCTTTGTCCAAAATTTATTCTGATTTTTGGCTAAAAACTTTAAAACATTCTGAAGATGGATCTCTTGCATTGAATCTGTCGAACAATATGGTTTACTTGAAGTTTAGATCAAAATCTAATCCGATTCCAATCAATTATGATGTTCTCAATGCAATCATTTTGTTTCTATCTTTCCATCAAATAAATGAAGAAATTTTTGAGAAATATTTTTTCGAAAAGCCAGCGTTCAAAACATTCAAAGACATCGATCTTCTACACTCGATCAGTCCGATCGCTGAATCACTTGTTCCTCGAATTTTACAATCGGAAACACTTGAAATTATTGATTTGGTGTTGTCGAATTTTAAGCCAGAATTCTTCATACAAGTACTTATCACTGGTTATGGACTTTCGAAACAATCGTTGCGAAAAATTCTTGCGCTTCTAGATGACAGTCAAAAGCTTAAATTCAAACTCTCTGATTGTGAACAGGGGCGATTGATCAAAATGTTGGAAATGTTTTGGGACAACGATATCGATAGTGGACACAAATTCGCCAAGCAATATCTGAATTTTAATTATGCTGAATCAATGAATGAAGTAGGTGTTGAGGTATTTGATTTCATTCTCAAAATAATCATGTTATTCTAATCAAATAGGATGAGGACGTTTTATCGGAAAAAACTGAAGATCTCTCTGAAGACGATGGTATGACTGTTCCGGAATTGAAAAAAATCAAATATATTCTACTCGATGGCAAGTTGAGTCCTAGAATCTACAATCATATTGCATCGCAACTATTATCGGAGAATAAATCTCATAATTTCACCAAAAAATTTCTCAGCTTATTTATGGAATCGAAGAATAAATATAAGAAATTGATTTTGGAAGGAATATTTGATCCATTTTTCTTGATGATTTTTGGTTTTATCTCTAAAAATCGAAATTTAATTGTAGAATTTGAACAAGATTTAATCAAAGTCAAAAAATTTCTCCAATCCTTCAATAATGATTACTTCCGTGCCGAAAATTTATGGGAGCCTTTTGAGAATTGCTCAACGGATGTTCTAAAAGAAACAAATCAAACTACTACAAAACGAAAAGGATCGAATCTCCCTAAGAAGAAAAAACGCGTTTCTGCGAAGAAAGTCGGTCTTCCGTGTAGTGTGCCATTTAATCTGATGATCAATTTGAACCCTGATGATTGGTGCGATATTTATATTGATCAATCGATTGAAAATTTCTCTTTTTTTCAAAATGATCGATTGTTAATGCTGATTTTCTCAGAAAATCGTCCCTTTTTTCTTTCTAAACTATTACATAATACTAATTTTTCTACAATGTGCAAATGTATTGATTTCTTGCTGAGCGATGATTCCATCAAAAAATTGAATCCCACAGCTGCACTGGACTTTCTTCGTATTTGCACTGAATCTCCGAAACTTTATATCGGAAGAGAATTCGATTCACCAAAAGAGATTCAATACGAAAATGTTTTAAATTTGAATCCTGAACAAATCAGAAATTTGATCAGAATTGTGATCATTGAAGAGAACATTGAAAATCGTATCGAAATGATACGAAGAATCTGTTGTCTAGATCAAGTTGGAATACGAACTGTAAATAAATTTCTCAAAGAGCTTGAATATCAAGACCATAAAATGTCCAAGTTTAGTACTGATCTTCAAATTCGACTCTATCTTCAGATACCTAAAATGCAGATTAATCATTCGACTTTGAATGATGAACAGATCAAATTCATCATGACACAAACATGTACTCTAGATAAGACCATTCATAATCTTTTGACATCGTTCTTACATAAGAAATCAATTTCTTCACCAAATTTTCGTTTCTGGGAGTATTTTTTATCAAAAATAACCATCGATCATCCAATCCTGTTCTTACGACAATTACCAATGATCGCCGAACTTCTTTCGAGCAAAATCATTCATAGAAATTATGAGATTTTCAAAAATCACAATCTTCCAAGAATCTATGATACGCTGTTAAAAATCTTGCATCTATCAAAGCCTTTTGTTTGGAACAAAAATGTTCAAGGATTCGAATCGATTCTACAGATTTATATCGAAACTTTTTGGATGTATTGTAGGATTCCGAAACAGAAAGAGCCTAACATTGAGTTGTCGCCAACAATAGTACAATTCCTTCGTATGATTGATGATTGGAGAAAATATGATTCCGATCGTTCAATGCAATGGATCGGGAGAAACAAAAATTTTCTTCAGTAAATTCATTATTGTTTTTTATTTTTTCCAATTTTAAAATGATTGATTTTATTCTTTTATTTTAAAAGTGATCTCTCAATGGTTTATCAAACACAAAGCAATTTATTTATGGGAATAATCTCTGGGTCACCCTTGATTGATGATGTGCCTGAAGCGATTAGAAGAATACTGAATTCACTCGTATCTTCGAATGGTAGCAATGATTTCACTCAGAGATATCTGATTGAATTAAAAAGTGTTATGGAACGATATCCTCGCAATGAATTACAATCAATTGTTGGTTAAATTATGATACAATGATCTATGTTTTCTTTTAAACTTGTTTTTTAATTTATTTCTTTTCTTTCTCGCATAGAATATAGTCAAAAACTATTATCATAATCCTTTATACTCGCAGATTGCTTTTGAGATTACATTGAAGATACTGTCCGTGAATCCTAGACTGATTGAGTTTATCATCGAACAATATTTGAAATGTCTTCGAAGTCATTCGAATATAGTAGTCAAGACTGCTTTGAATTTTTTGCCAGATCTTATGATTTTCGCTCAGAGTAAGTGCCTTTCAAATATTTTGAATAAAGTTAAATAATTTTAATGATAATTTTGATTTTTTTTTTTTTGAATTCCAGATGATCGATATCTAATATTAAGCGAAGTATTTGATCTTGCGCTTGAAGCTAATAATGATGCTGCAACTTCTTTAGTCAATGTGTTCAAAGCTCTTAACACTCAATCTGGTTGTTAATCGATTTTAGTAACAAAATCAAATATAAGAATTTACAATATAATGTGATTGAGAATATAAAGACGAATTTTAAATGACGATGCAATGCTAGCTGAAATAACTACAACAATAAGAAGAAAAATTAGATTTGGTAGAATTGCCTATGGTAATGGTACGATCGCTATTACTAGAGTTAGATTCCCAAAGTCCCGGCGTTTGAATTATTTTCTCTACAAGTTCTTCGAAAGCACATTCAACCTCTTCTTTGGTTTTCGCACTAGCTTCGATGAACAACGTATTATGACTTCTAGCCCATGCCATACCCTCTTTGCGAGAGATTTCACGATTCTCTTTATCGATCTTATTGCCAACTAGCATTTTAACGATATTTGGCCTATCAGCGAAAGCGTTCAATTCATCAAACCAGCTATTTAGACGATCAAATGAATTTCGCACGGTCACATCGTAGACGAAAATGACGCCATGAGCACCTCTATAGAAGTTTGGCGTCAGGGCACGGAATCTTTCCGATCCAGCAGTATCCCAAATAGCCAGATTAATCCAATTATTATCAATTTTGATTTTTTTCGTTTTGAAATCAACACCGATCGTTGCACTCACATCATCAGAAAACGTATCATCAGTATATCGAATCAAAAGACTTCAAAGGAATAAAAATAGATTGAAATCTATCGATTTGAATAATAGATTGAAATACCTTGATTTTCCAACAAAACTCTCCCCGATGATTAATATTTTCAAGGTGGTTAAAATTTTCTCATGCTCATCTAAGATATTCATTGTTTTTCAACTCATTCCACAATGATTATAATCATAAAAATATTTGAAAACGATTCTTCACTCGGATATTATATTGTTTCAAATAATTAAAAAATTCTCATCAATTAAAGCTTATTGGAAAATCATTGAAAAATAGCAGCTTTGTCACATGATTAATCTATGCTACGCAATAATCTCGAAAGAAACACCTGACTACACATAATCATCTTAAACGATGACAGATGTCGCTCTGCTTCAAACACTGATTTCAAAATTTCTTGAAATCAAGTAATCGTATTCGTGCTGAATTAATTCTTCCGTTTTCGAGTAAAAAATCAATCAATTGATTGTTTCGGCTTAGGATAGAATATCCAAATTATTATATTCAACATGCCCCTAATCTCTGTATTTTTGTGTGTGAGAGAGAGAGAGAGAAAAGAGTAAAACTAGAGCATTCAATAAAAAGATTTGCGTTCTTTCTCTAATTGCTTCATTCTTATCGCCAACCACTTTTTTGGTCAATTTTCTTCAAAATAATTTATTCAAAAATCGAACAAAACGAGATTTAACTGGTTCAAGACTGACCCCATCTCATTCGATTGTTCGATGCGAACGAAACTATCATCGAAGACTACCGTTTCTCTTTGTTCTCTTCGTCGTCGTCTGTACGATTGATTTCGACCTATTGGTTTGATTGATTTCTATTTTTTTTTTTTTTTTGTTTGCATCAATCCAGGCTCTCCAACGGTAATTGATGATAATGGTGGGTTTTCTTGCTTTCAACTCTTAGCTTCTTGAAATCTATCGACAATAGATTTGACGTTTTTCGTTTTTCCGTTCCGTTTTTTTTTCTCTCGATGTATTCATATCGATTTCTTTCTCTATTCTATTTCATCGATGAGAGCAAAAGAACAGTGAAACCGACTAATCTGATTCGATTTTGATCGAATGAATTTTTTCGCATAGCTCTTCTGTGAGAGGCATCAAATCGTGTTTCGCTAATCTAGAAGTTATTTTATTGCGATTTTTATTTCGGTTGCAAAAAATAACTCCATCGATCTGATTACTAAGCATCGAACTCTTGATGTCAAAAAGAGCTTCGGATATATGCTAATCGTTTGGAATGAATCAATCAAAAAATTAGAAAAGAAAAAATCAAAATGAAACATCTAATATTATTATTCGATCCTAAAACAATCGTTTAGTTTTCTTTTTGATCAATCAATCAAATCAAATCAATCAATTTATTTTTTTATTTTTTTTGGAAAATATTCGCTAAATTCTCAATGCTCTGGATGATTTTCTTGAAGATTTGTTTTTCCAGTTTCGAGCTATTATTATCACTAATATTATGATTTCTTTAAAGTTTTTTCTTTAAAGTCTCTATATGAAGATAATTAGAGTGGAATGAAAGGGAAGAAAAGATTCAAGATTCAAGCGATAAAGATTGAAGAGATGTTAAGCCAATAGCTTCGATCGAAGAAGAGAATCTGATACCAGATAGATTTCTTGTGTATGAGCCAAATGAATTGGTTTAAATTTTCCTTCTTTCCTATCTGTATCTGGATTTCGATGAAAAAAATCTTGATACTTGAGAAGTAGAACAAAGAGAGCAGCAATGAAATGTCCGAAATGATTTAATTTATTCGAGTTAATTCTACGCTCATTTTCTTTCTCTTTTATCCTCTTTGATCGAATTTGAACTGAGATTAATTCATCAGATCTAATCAAATGTTTGATTTCATCTAAAAAAAGTTTTCTTTTGTTTTCTTTTCTTTTTTTTGATTTCGATCCATTTGATAGGAAAACTCTCGAAAAACTTTGAAGCCAAAAAGTTTCGTATCAATCCAAATCAAAGTGAAATGTTTCGCTACAAAATTAGCTTCAATCAAAGATTAATCTTTCGTCTAAATTCTATTATTTGAAGAGTCTACTGAAAAAAGATAGAATAGAGATAAGATGATCTACGGAAATCAACTCGGATGATGTTCAAATAGCTATCGATTTCGATCGGAACATCCTTTTTCTTCGCGAAAAAAAAATGAAAAAAAAATTATGAAGTGAGAAAGAGAGAGAGATGGCAAAATTTAATAGCTATGAAGAAAGAAAAAATTACGACATCGAAAATTTTACGATTGTATTGGTATTATTACTATTGTATCAAAAGTGAAAGTATTCAGATTCGAGAGAGAGAGAGAGAGATATTATTCGTTGGCGAACATCATAAATTGGCCGTGTTACGACAACGGCGAGGAGAAAAAAAAACCTAGATAGAATTACGATCGAGCCTCTACTAATGAAGTGACCGATGGTCAATCAATAAAATTTTCGCCACCGAAACAAAACAGAGGATTTTCTCTCCGAGAGAGAAAAAAAACTGAATGGTTCCTAGTGGACTAAAAATAAATTGCTATGAAACAGTATGGAAATAGAATCAATAAATTTGGCGATGAAAAAAAAAAAATCCAAAAAAAAAAAATCTAAACTTATTTATGATAAGTTTTGGATCCACATTTGAAAAATGCAACCGAAGAAAAGAGAAGCTTAGTGTTAGTTTTTTTTTCTTTCAACGATTAAAAACTACGTAAGAACATAGTAACGAAGAGAGAAAACAGATCTAATTTTAAACAAACAAAAAGCAACAAAAGCGGAACAAACAGCAACAACAGGTAAAAACATACAGTTGGATTCAATTTCAAATCGAATCATTGAAGGTTTTATGATTGGATTAGAAAATGTGGATTTTGTTCTCTACTCTCTTATGAAGCTCTCTGAACATTTCTAGATTTTTTTTTGATCGGATCCGATCTGCACGAATCCACTTCTCGATAGGCTTTCCTAGCTGCCGGTCGTCATCATCGTCATCATAAAAAATGGATCGAAATGATTTTATTGGAACACTATGATATAGACCAAGTGAGTCGATGGTGGTGGTGGTAGTGAAGATCGTCTTTATTTGGTTCGATAAGGAAAAAACATTGAATTTAATCGCTCGTTATTTATCTATTTCGTTATTTATTTTTTTTCTTATGTGCTCATCTTTGTTATTAGCAGTTCTCTGTTGTTGATGATGGATTAAGATTTAAAATTAGATCTCAAACTAATATAAAATAATGCTATTATCTGGATGGTCTTTTGAAGCCAATCATTGCGTATCGTTTAATTTTATCGGGTATGATCTCTCTGTCTATCTATTTCATCTGGTAGCGATTACGATTCGTCTAAGACGGAAACGGATCAAGAGAAACGTATAGAGAGAGAGAGAGAGAGGAAGTCAATGAAAATGGTCAGTGAGAAAGAATCGATATGGCAGATTATTATGCTTGCAAAGCTGCAATCAACGATACAAAGTTGTTTTGAAATCCAATTTAACCTTTCACCTCTGAAACAAACAAGAGATATTCGATGGTGTGATTGTTTTTTCTATCTCTATCGTACCGATTTTCATCTATCTAATCTTTATCTTGAATGAATTTGATTGAAATCAATTAGCTCGAAGATGTTCGAAAGAGAATTTCAATCTAGATTCTAGATAATTTCAATCTCAGCAGAAGGAAAACGATCAGAAAAAAAAACAAAAACAAAAACAAAATCAAAAGAAAATAAAAATTAATTTTTGATTTTCAAAATTCTTCTCTTTGTTTTTGAAGCTACTATGAAGTAATAATAATAACTCAAAGTGTAACAAATTAAATTTGATTAGAATCGTTTTTGAAACAAGATCATTCGATTTGATGATCGAATAATTAAAAATAAAGAGAGAGAGAGAGAGAGAGAGAGAAGGGCGAAGAAAAGTAAAAGTTTTGATGAAATATTGCAAAATATTAGATACTTTCACAGTAAGAGAGAGAGAGAGAGAGAGAGAGAGAGAGAGAGAGAATCTTAAAATTATCATTAAGATTTCAATTAATGAAAATTTTCTTCGCAAAGAAACACCTTCTTCGATAAGAGCTGGATCGAGAGAGAAAAAGAGAGAGATGGAGATCGAATCTCTATAACTTTTTGTAGAGGGAGAGAGAAATTTTTTTTTTTTTGAAAAAAAATATTTTTTCTCAATACAAATCAACACACACACACAGACACAAACACAAACACTCACATAGAGAAGGGAAAAACCAAAGATTAGAAACGAGAAGAGTTATGCTTAGCTCAACAAATATTAAAAAAATGGAATCAAAAAGCAAAAGTAATAGAGATGGAATGAATATACATTGCGATATTATGGGAAACCTTACATACAAACACTAAAAACTACACTAGGAGAGAGAGAGAGAGAGAGAGATTAGGAGAGATCAAGTGAAGACATCGTGGAAAATTTGATTTGGAAATTTGAATTTTTTTTTTTTGTTTAGATTGATGAAATTTTTCATAATCAAATGAATTCATTGATAAAAAAAAATTTCATCCAAACAACAACAACACATACATACACACGGAAAGTGATAAGGAACAATATGGGCCTAGCGTAACGATTGCCACTAGCGCAACCATTCTGTTCAGCTTTTGGATTCGATTTTGTTCATTTTTGCTTCTCTTGCTATCGATCATTCTTCTTTCCTTATGAGGTCGAATCGAATCTCTTAGGTTTCTCTGATGTGAAAAAATTTATAATCCAGAGAGGTTTTTTTTCCGAATCGTGCAAAGGGCACAAAGAAAGAGCGATAAAAATTGCCGAATCGACAATTAAGTTCAACAAAATTTGAATTGTAATTTTTTTTTTTTGGTGTGATTTTATTGTTTGATTTCTCAATTTTGTTTCAGCCATTGATCTTCGAAATTTTTTTTTTCTTCTTATTCGAATCCAAATCACAAGTGATGATTAGTGATCCATCCATCAGTGAGTGATGATTTGACACATCTATTCGATATCACTCCTCGTTACATACATTCGATTGTGATCAATGTGGGTGTGTAGGTGTGAGAATTTTCATCTTTCATTGTCTCTTGTGAATCCGATTTCGAAATTCGATGATTGATTCAATCGAAAGACGCCAAACGATTCATTGGAACTGATATTTTTTTCGTACGTATTGAATTGACTTTGAAAAAAAAAAATCCGAACCAAAATGGTCAATCTGTTTGCTGTGAAGCCGTCCACCTCTTCACCATCATCGCTTCTGATCAAATCGATTATGATGGTTAATCGAAGAAATCGACAATTCTTCACCACTGAAACGATCGATAACAATCTTGTCCGAAGTATTGTCATCGATTGCTATCCAAAAATAAATCTAGACCATCATCAAGCAGACGATCGAGAGGAGCAATCGAACGATTCACTAGTCCACAATGCTTCGCAACAAATTCGATCGATTTTAATGCTAGAAAGGTTAGCTTTTTTTTTTTTTGCTTTATGATTCCCAAAAATTTATTTTATTTTTCTGTAATATTCGATGTGAATCTGAATGCCAAAGGTGTGTCCGTTCGTTTTGTTTTCAAATGATTTCGATTGTCTATATTTTTCTCTCATTTTATCGGTTAAGGAATCGAATTACTTGAAGACTAGAAATCAGACAATCGAATTGTAGTGAAGAATTCAAAATATCGAGTCCTTAATAAATTCGCCTAAGCCTTATGCCCTAAGGCTTTTCAACTGAGATCATAGGAAAATCCTCAACATCATCCCAATCATCATCATCATCATCTCTCACATAGTCTCTCATTTCGTGATTTCATTGTTGTCCCATTTGACATTCAAATCAATTGATACGTTTAAATTTATTTTAATCTTTCGTTTTTTCCCCTCCACGTCTCGATTCGCATTTCATCATAAATGTTAGTGGTGTCTGTATGTCGACGATGTCATTGATGTAGCAATTCAAACAATTTTAGTCTCCAACAACAAACCAATCAAACACGAATCAAAATTCGATCTTGACTTCAATGATGATAATAATAATAATAATAATACTATTATTATTATTATTATTATTCCCCATCATTCATATGATTCATTTGGAATCAAAATTTGTTACTTTTCTTCATCTCTCTCACTCTGTGATGATTGAAAAGTTTTCATTTCGATTCGTTTCGGGACTTATAAATTTTAAGCAATGATTTTGAAGTGAATGAATATCATCATTTAGCATAATTTCCAATGATAATGATTCAATAAATTGATTGATACATTCAATCATTGATTGAAACATATTTTTTCTCTCTCTCTCTCTCTCTCTCTCTCTCTCTCTCTCTCTCTACTCTCTTTTCTTTCTTGTTTTCGTTTCATTGATTGATTGATAAATTGATTGATTCTATCGTTTCATTTCATAATAGATAGCTATAACAATCAGTAATTGGTATTCGAAATTTTTGTAAGAGACATTGAATCAATTCATTTCAATGAGATCGAAAACTTTTAGATGAATTGATCTCTTCTTCCAGAAAAAGAAACTTTTGTCCTAGAGGACCCAATCTATGAGATTGATTAATTATTTGAGAAGAGATATCAGATTGATAGAAGATCTCAAATAGTCCAATAAATTTCAATGAAAAAAAAATCTAAACGAGGAAAAATAAGCAAAAAAAAACAAAAACAAAGCATTAGATGGGGAGAGAGAAAGAGAGCGAAACTATTTACAAATTTCTAATTAATCAATCTTTCTAATTGAGATTGTGGAAAAAATTTTGCGAACATTTCTTTTAAAGCCAGACTCTCGAAGACGATTTTGACAAATATAAATGAATATTTTTAACCCTAAATACAAATCAAAGAATTTCTTTCGTAAATCGATCGAAGAAAATGAACAAAATATTCTAATTATGTAGATGATCGTCATCATAATGATGATTATCTCCCACAAAATCCTCATCTTCGATTGGTCTACTCATCTGGTTTGATTGAATAATTTTGTTTCTTCTTGAAAGTTACATGGGAGCGTTCCCTACCGAGAGAGAGAGAGAGAGAGAGAGAGAGACCAGGATCAAGTAGCGGATTTATCTAGGAATTCATTACTTTGATTTCTCTATATCTAAGTTTTGATTATATCATTGATATTTTCATTAAATCAATCATTACGTTGATGAATTAATCCACATCGATTGTAATGATTTGAATGATGTTTGTTCGAAATTCGACCAAAAAGGATCCTTGCTTGCAAATCTTATTCATTTATTTTCTCAAAGAAAAACCAAAAGATTTAGATGATTGAAATTTAAATAATCCCAAAACATTCCGTTAATCAAAGAGATCAATGTTTCCATTATCAAATAACTGTTTCTCTACATTTTTTTTTGCTGTGTGGAAAACAAAGCTAGACATAGTCCAATCACATTGAAGTTAGAAACAAATCAAAGATTAATAATTCAAAACAGAGGCGCGGAAATTTCTTATATAAAGATGAATTATAAGATAGATAGAGGGGGGAAGAGGGTTCCTGGCGAAATTGAAGAACAATAAACACCAATCATTAAGGAGACAAGAAAATAGGAGAATCACTCTCTTTGATGGGCATCAAATGAATTCGAGATGCAAAGAAAAAAATAAACCTAACTAAAAACCTAAACCTAAAACTAAATGTAGTTAATTGGATCAGATCAACAAAAAGGTAATTATGGGCTATTGTTTTTGTTTTTGTTGTAAAATAAAACCGTTTTGGTTTTGCTGTTGTTGTTGTTGCCTCTGTGATAGAAATCGAATCGAAATACTACAAAACTAACCACACAAAACCAACTCATTGAAGATGTTGAAGGTGTGTATGTGTGTGTATGTGCTTGTATTCGATGTAGAAAACAATCGAGTTCACAACAAACTTATTGTCCAATTAATTTGGCTATTGGAGAAAATTTAGACTTTAGGATTTGACCGAAATCTAGAAATAGAATACGCAATCAATGGTGCAAAAAAAACGCTCGATTCTCAATGACAACGAAAAGATAAACAGAGACAACAACAACAACAACAACAACAACGAAAAAACTACGCTTTGTTTTTCGGTTCGATCAGTCGCCAGGTCTCGTCGAATGATTCGTCAAAGAGATTTTCTTAGCAATTGTCATCATAATTTGTCCACTTTTAAATATGGAATAATTTAATGACAACAATTGCAACGATTGCGGCCATATTGTGGAAAATTTACATTAAATTTTAATGCTTTTTAGATGGATTTTTTGCCCCACTTCAGCTCAATTCAATTCTACCTGGCTATGCACAGTGAGCGATTGTTTTCGGATAATTAATCATCATCATTAATTTTGGAGATCATTCAGGCGTAAGAGAGAGAGAGAGAGATAGAGAACAAGGAGAGAATAGGTCATTTAATTCTCATTGTTTTCGCAGTGAATGCGACTGAAAATCTCTCTCTATCTCCCTGTCTGATTCGGACTGAGGAAAAAAAACAATTTACGTAAATTGAAAAAAAAAAAATAAGAATAACGTAGTTTTGATTCTATCATTCTTCCGACCGCTACTGATGTTTTTCACTGAACTAATACAAAGACAAAAATAGATCAAATTCAATTCGAAACCTAAATAATAGATCTAGATTGGTTCTATTGGTTTAAGTGCTCAACACAAGTGCAACAAGTGCCAGTTGGAATGTCCAGGTAGATTGGTCGATCTCTTATCGGTGTATCGATGTTGGTGGCGGTGGTGATGATGATGATGGTGATGGAATTTATGGTTCAAAGTGGATCAAACTAGTAAATAATTTCCAATCTATTCTAATTCCATTTAGAAATGGGATACTTTTCTAATTCAGGTAGAAAAAATAGCCAAAAAAAAAATCTCTTGATCTGGGAAAGAAGAAAACAGAGATTTAATTTTTGTGAAAGCAAACATTGAAAATCAATAAAGAGAAGATCTAGAGATAGTAATCGGAATTAGATCAAATTGATTCAAAAAAGAGAACAAAATTTTCTCGCTCTTCATCTTCATTTTTTTTATGGGCAAACAAAAACCGACAGGTGAGCGATTAGAAGTTAAATATGAAATAATTAATGCGAAATTTTTGCTAGCCGAAAAAAATATACTCACTAAAAAACAGATGAATGCTGAAGAGAACGAGATAATTATGAAATGATTCTAGGAATCTAGAAAATTTTATCCTATTGAAAGAGAAAGACCACTCGAGGACCAAAGGTACCCGAGGGGAAGAAATAGAGTTAATTGTTTGATTTCTAATCAATTCATCCTCGAAGAAAGAATCCTCAATTACTTTCCACTTGAGAAGCTCTATTTTTTTTTTGTCCCAAGTAGCGATGGTAGACAGAGAAGATTTTCGATGCCTCACACTTTGCTTCATCTTACAGTTTGTTTGTTTTACTTTGATGCTTCTCGCCGAAAGTCGAAGAAAAATTAGTCAAAAGAAGCAGAATTAAAACTTGATTCCATCTTTGAATTACAAAATTATTTTTCATCTGCATCTAGCGAAACAATTGAAAATGATTATCTCGATCGATTGTGTAATGCCATCAGTGTTTAGAGTTTATTTTTCCGCACTTTTTCTAGATAAAAACGAGATTCTCTTGCGGGAGTCTCTCCCACATTTTACCTAGATCCTAAGCCAATTCAATGGATTTTTTTCTCTCTGAAACCTCTAAGGTTTTCAATTCATTTGATTTTTTTTTCAGTTAAAAAACAGATTCAATTAGATTATAAAGTAAAAATTCGATTCTGATATAATTCGATTCGATTGAACTGAATACAATCAAAGCGAGAAAGAATCGAAGAAGATAATCATCGCAATTAACATCGACATCGACGACGACGACGATGATTTCCACTTATTTGGACAATCTCTCGACAATCCAAATCTCTTTTATATCGCATCATTTTGATTCTTAATTCTAGTTTAATCGTTTCGATATGATCTCGAGATGATCATATCTCATTATGTCTCTACCTGCAACTTGTTTCGTTTACCTTCTAAGCTACAATCCGAACTAATCTAGCCTGATTACTTTTTGTTTTGTTGACTTTTTAAATGTGATTAAAAAAAATCCATTGTTTTTTCCGAAAAAAAACTACGCAAGCGAGACAACTTGTATCGATCTTAATTGCATTGTCCAGTTTCTTAGTTTCTTAGCAGAAGAGAGCTCTTGCTAGTGTCTCCTTTCCTTCCCTGAACGAATGAATCATTTGATCCAGTTTTAAACTTCAAAACTAGGATAAATTCCTTCCATTAAGAATTTGATTTTGACTTTTTTTTTTCTCCTTCAAATTTCCTTCTTTTCTTCTCTAATTAGGCTTAAATGCGAGAAAAAAAACTAAGAGATGCAATGAAAGTGATTAGAAACAATTGAGCAATTAAGCGCTATTATCCATAATGATCGTCATGACAAAACGCAACAAGTAGTCCAAAGTGGAGAAAACAAAACAAACAATTGTTCTCTTCTGCTACATTTGGTTCTTAATGGAACAATAGGTGTTTGCTCTCTCGTTGTAACTTTAAGCGTTGGCGTTGCTTTCGTTACCTATTCGCTGCTGTATCGCTTTGGTCCCATATTCAATATGGCAAATTGTATTTTTGTTAGTCTTTATTTTATTTCTATTTCCATTGTTTTTTCTCGCTCCAACACAAACAAATTTGGATCATAAATCTGAACAAATCTCACAACAAGCCTGTTGTGTCGATTGTGTAATCTTGTTGTGTTCCAGTTAGAGTCTTTGTTTCGTATTCTCATCTAATCAATGGATGAATATTCATAGAAATAGGATTCTGTCTTCAATCATCTCTCTCGCTCTCTTGTTTTATTTGGAACAATATCAAAATCCGAATCCATCCCATCGCATTAAATTTTATCGAAATAATCTAAATCAAAAATTAAGATCAAACGAGCGCTAGCGAGAGAGAGAGAGAGAGAGAGAGAGAGAGAGAGAGAGATTTGATCTTGACCTTATATGACAAGTATTGGAATTCAAAATAAACAAGAACAACTATTTCATTTGAAGATCTCATTTCAAAGATTTCGATTCGAAAAGAGCTTATCATTGTTGGAAATGAATTTTTAGGAAAAAAAATTCAAATTAAATTTACAAATTTTTAGATTCGAAGCTAGTTCCTTGTCACCGATCATCGAAGCATCGAGTATTTCGCTATGCAATCAAAATGACTGTTTGTTATCGGATTCCGTGTTCACCTTTCAATCGATCTGATTGTAATCTCTTCTGCTAATTGTAATCACTGTGTTTTGTTTAGATTCGATACAAAACTTAAAGATGAACCTCAAATCATTAGGATCGTTTCAGGCGTGGTTCGTATCAATGTTTAGTCTCTCGCAAAGTTTCTTTTCGTAAGCAAACTTGAGATGCCATCGATCTTCGAGTGATGATTTAATCTAGATTCTAAAACTCAAAAATTTAAAATAAAAAAACTATGGCTTTTTTCAAAAAAAAGGAATGGAAGGATTTGAATCGAGAAATTTTTTTCGCTCTGATTATCTTCGTTCAAATCGAAGCAAAATAATCTCTGAACATTGAACAATGTCCTATAGATTGAAAGGAAAGGCTGAACCTAGCTAGCTGAACGTTGAGGTATGGAGAAAATCTTCGATCCAGTCCGATAATGCTAGTTTGTTTCATCGAAAATCTCAATTTTTGTTCTGAATTATTGAAATCGATTAATTTGGATTTAAATTTTGCCATATGCAATCAATGATAGCTATATTATATCATTTTCTTCCTGGAACATTTCTGTATCAGGGATTACTGAGTGCAAACACGATTTGAAATCAATCATGGGACTAATCCTTTATGATTTCGTCTCTTTTAGAAAACAAATCTTTTCATTTTTTTTTGCCTTTGATCATTGCTTCTATCTTCGAATTGGTTCGAATGTTATTATTTGTTATGGAAATTCTTGAATGTTATCAGAGCCTAGAATTATCTTTTCGACTAATGCGATTCGTCAAACAATCTAGTCCTTCTGGGCTAGGTTCGATTCGTGCTTTCCAATGTCACTGCCTAATCGATTGAGAGAATAAAATCTATTCAGACAAAAACAATACTAGACGAGAGCAACGATAGCTGAGAAGATTCATGAGAAAATCGTTAACCCTTTGATTTCATTTGTTTCGAAAGAAGAGCTTTTAGCTTAAAAGCTTTTTTTTTTAAACAACGCAAAAAGAAAGCTTTGTCGTTATTCTTGTAGTGATAGCGGAGCTCGTGGTTCAAAATGATTTCAATCTTTAACAATTGATGAACTTTCTGAACGGAGGCAAAAAAAAAAAAAAAGAAATTCAATAATCAAAAGAGCTTCTTTTTGAGCTTTTTGATAGCGAAGAAAAACAATTAAAAGCATAACATAGCTTCAGCAGAAGAGAGAGAGAGAGAGAGAAAGAGGGGAAATTATATGCGTTTTGAGAATGGTCAATCCTTAATGACCACTTTGCCAACGGATTATGCAAGCAATAATCACCGAGAGTGTTTTGGCAGAAAGAAGGGAAAATTCTCTAGCACTTGATGTCATTTTTCGATTGATTTCACTCATTTCTCTCTCTCTCTCTCTCTCTCTCTCTCTACATTCTTCTGGTTGCAATTAAAAGTAATTTTCTGAATGGAATGCCGAGCCTAAGAAAAAGAGTTAATAAGGGAAGAGGTGAAAAAAGACAAGGTAGATTCTTGAACCTAAATAATTTTTGCCTCTACTAACTGAATGATATTGAATGACCAATTTTGAAACTTGTCTTCGAAGAAAGCTATTTGTCAGTGTAGAAAAAAAATCAAGTAAACCGTAAAACTTGTTATTCTCTCTACTTGGTCTTTTCTCTTATCACTTGTCATTCTCACAAAATCTAGCGGAGAGAGAGAGAGAGAGAGAGAGAGAGAAAGGAAAAACTAAGGAATCGTTCGGAATTTTTTGATTGAGATTGAAAAGTTTGAATCGAAAGTATTCACTCCACGTTGGCAAATTTGATTTGTAGGAAAAAAAAGAGGAGAATGCAGATCCAAGAATACATTCAGTCGATCTTGAGCATCATCGATAGCAATCAGATATTATCATTCACCAATCTCTCTCTCTCTCTCTCTCTCTCTCTTTTCCTTGTGTTAATTGGGTGTTTAATTAATTCTGAATCTGGGAATTCACAAGTCAATGAATTTTAATTCAAATTGTAAAGAGTAGAATTTATGATTTTATTCGAATCATTCAAAATATAGCCATTCTTTTGCTTGGAGAGAGAGAGAGAGAGAGAGAGAGAGAGAGAGAGAGAGAGAGAGAGAAAGGATCATTATTGTTTTGTTTTCGTTGCAGAAGGGAAGAAAACACAAAATAGAAAAACATTCATTTCTCTTTCCATTGGTTTTGTTCTCTTCATTCACAACCGAACACCGTTGTTGCCGTTTATTTTTTCTTCTACCTGAAGCTTTGCCTTCGATAGAGTATAAAATTCACCTTGATGTTGTCTCCCTCCTCTTTTCTGCCCCATTCCTTCAAAATATGAAGCAAAGTGATTTCCTTGCTCGAAATTAGAGAGAACGACTAGAGAGAGAGAGAGAGAGAGAGAGAGAAGTGGATCGAAAAGTTAAGGTACACCTAGCGTAGTCCAAAAGAGTAAGATAGCTTATTTTTGTTGCGTCCATCCACATTCAAGATGGATGTTAATATTAATATTAATATTGCTATGTCACCTTTGCTAGATGTGCTATGACTTCAAAGCCAACAACTTGTTGCAAAAATACACACAACACACACTTGCTCGAACACTTGTAGAGAGACTAGCTAGAGAGAGAGAGAGAGAGAGAATCGAATAAACGAATCGAAAACAAGCGTAGCAAAACTAGTCATCAGTGAACATAGAGAAAGAAGAACCGAAGATATTTTTTTTTCTCTGGCTTTCTTCTTTCACTTTAGTAATATTCAAACATTCTTCTTTTATTTCGAGATCAAAAAAAAAAAAAAAAGAAGAAAATCAAACCAAAAAGCTATGTGTTTTGGATTCGGGTTCTTCTTCTTCTTCTTCTTCTTCTTTTTTCTCTCCCAATACACCGTCGTCGACATCGACAAGAAAAGCAATGCAACAATCGAGTTCTTGATTTAATCTTCTTCTTCTGCTTGCTGTTTTCTCGTTGAGCTGTTCTGTTTTTTATTTGATTGTTTGTTTTCGTTTTGCTTGATGTTGTTGTTGTTGTTGTTGTTGTTGTTGTCAATGTTGTTCCGTTGAATGGTTTTGGATTCTATAGGATCCAATACAATTCCATTCATTCATTTATTCATTCATTGATTCGCTTAAACCAATGATGGATTGAATCTCTGAATGGTTCCATTTCAATCTCAATCATTTGAGTGCTAATTTTTTTTTATTTTTAAACCTATCTTTGTTATCTTGATTTCGTTTTGGAATTCGATTCTTAGATTGAAATTAACCACCTGGAATATTTCGTTGTGTTCAATCTGATAGGTGTATGTGTGTGTGTGCGTGTGTGTCTAGCTCTTAAATTTTTGAATTTTCATCTAAAACATCATCTCGAACATCAACCGAAACACGAGACTACCCCATCGAGGTTTGGTGGTTTGTGAATGAAAATTGAGATTTGTTTCGAATGTTTGCTATTTCGGTGAATCTCTCTCCGGCCGAAAGATCAAATTTGAAATTTGAATTTGAACGAAAAAAAAAGCCAATTCATTTTGTTATGTTGCACACAAAAAATAGCATTTCATCATCGAACCATCACCATTGTTCTGATGATATTTCTCGACTAGATTGTATCCATTCGCTCAAATATCCTTGTTCTTCTCTCCGTCTCTGTCTCTCTCTCTTGACGTTGACAATCAATTAAGCAAAATTGATATGACAACCGATCGATAAATCATCATTGATTGAAGACATAGTGTTTCTCTCTTGATTCCGAAATGAGATTCCAAAAATTGTCGAGTGATTTTTGAAATGTTTCGATAGCGTCAATTTGATGTTGCGTGTTGCTTGGCACAGAGATCATTCCATGTCGATGTCTTCGAAGGGAATCAATTGAATGAGAGAATAGAAGAAAAAGAACATCACAATAGTGATGATGATGATGATGATGATTTTGTAGAATTTTGATCATTTTCAAATCTAACTTCAAAGCCAAAGTGAATCTTTAATCTCTCCCTCTCTCTCTCTCTCTCTCTATTTTGGCTGCCATGACATCCATTGTTGTCATTGTTTTCGAGCTAAATCTTTGTCCTCTATTTCGATCATTCATCCAATGAAAGCTATCAGATCAACGAGAACGAGAGAGAGAGAGAGAGAGAGAGAGAGAGAGAGATATGATATAGCTCTCGTCGATTGTTCTGATATCATCGAATGCCATCATTTTCGATTCTAGAGTACACTACGCGTTCGGGAACAAAATCATCGAGAGATGCAATCATTATCAGGTCCCACAATCCATAATCCATCTCAACAAATAGTCCATTTCTTTCAAGTGCTAATCTCAAAAAACGTTTGGTTTGATCGTTTCTCTTTCTCCACAATCTTCATTTCGCCCTCTTCTTCGTTTGCATCGAAATCATTCTCCTAAGTGTTGGAAAAAAGTGATCTTATTTGATGTAACATTAATGATCCATTATTTGACAATCACAAACGATTTCTATGTTCTCTCGGTCCCTTTTTCTTCTTCGCTCTATCTCTGCCTCTCTAACGTTTCAATGTGTTTTTTTTAGTTTTGTGATCGCAAACAAAATTGACGAAATAAAAAAAAAACGGCCAATTTAGACTTTGAGAATGTTGTGAAGATGGAGAGATAACTCATCAATCTTAACGATTTTCGCTCCATCGATCGTTTTTTCTTTTTGTTCCCTACAATCTTAACCGATTTTATTTTATTTTATCTTTTTCTGAGTCAAAGAATTAGAATGAGATCGATTTGATTGAAATAATAACGAAATTTATCATTTGGAAATTTCTGAACTGAACGAACTTTGACATCAGCTTTGTGCATTCCTAATCTCTTCCGAATCTTATTCGAATAATTTTGATGCAAATCTAGATTATCTAGATTGTCGTTTGATCGAACACAATCTCGATCGAATCGATCGAATTAAATTAATAAACTATTAGCATAATGTTTCGTTTTCTATCGAAACGTTTCAGAAGACGTGCTGCCGGCGCTCGGCCCTTGAATCAGCAAGAGAATGAGCAAGAGAAGCTTAAACAGCTCAAAGGTAGCCTCTACTGTAAGGTGATCCTTTTAGATGGGACCGATCTCACCTTGTATATGCGAAAGAAAAGCATCGGCGAAGAATTATTTAGCCGTGTTTGTGATCACATTGGTCTCTATGTGGAATCGGATTATTTCGCTCTACAATATACCGATACCAATTCACAGCTACATTGGCTCGATAACACCAAAGAGATACGGAAACAGGTGAAGATTGGTCCACCGTTTACGTTCAAATTTCGAGTGAAATTCTATTGCAGCGATCCGAATACGTTACGTGATGAATTCAGTCGTTATCTCTTCTTCCTACAGGTTCGTTGGTTTTGATTTATTTTTGTCTTTTTTCTATTTGAGAATATTTTTTTCACACCAATTTCAAAGCGACGAAGAAGAAAAACATCTTCTCTCTACTGTTTTGTCACTAAAGAGAGAGAGAGAGAGAGAGATAAAAAGATAGAAAAAAAAAATCTCATTACTTTTGTCATTCTACACAAAGATTTATTCGTCTTCGATTGCGATTGTGGCTATTGTGCGATTGTGAAGATGCTGTTGTTGTTGTTGTTGTTGTCGCTTGTTGGTGGAGGTCATGATGATGATGGTGATGAGATTATCAGATGAGATTTTTGACCTTCTCCATCGATTTCTTTCCTCTCTATCTCCTCATCTAAGCTATAGTTGATCATGTAAACCTTGAAAAAAAGCAAAAAAAACAAGAAGGTGGAATAAAGATGGCGAAAAAAGAATCCTATCTAGTTAAATAGATCATTGAAGCGTGCAAATCATCTATTTTGGTAGATTTTTCTCGATTTTTTTTCCTTGTTGTTCCCACCGATCAAATCTGCTTTGAAACGAAACATTTCGATTGCTTTGCTTCAAATCTAAAACTTAACGAAATGATGATGATGATGATGTTGATGAGGATGTTCACAATCAAATGATCACAACCAAATCTTTGTCTTAGTATGGAAGCGAAATAATCTAAAATGTAGAAATTCTTTACGATTCACTTGATCACAACAATACTATAGAGTCCAGGAGTCTAGAATCTTCTTGCGAGACGTTTCGAAAAAGACCGAAAAAAAGAAAGTTTTAGCTTCCTATTGAACAGATTGTTCGCTATTCTGTTTCTCTCTCTCTCTCTCTCTCTCTCTCTCTCTCTCTCTCTCTCTCTCTCTCTCTCTCTCTCTCTCTCTCGACTATCTTAGCTATGTGATTATTTTCAAAAAAAAAAAAAAATCATCCGGAAAGAAGCGATCGGAATGTGGAAGATAATTATTGCACGAATTCTTACGTTCATCAAGTTGGCGAAAAACGGTTCCAATTTGATTTTTGTTTTTTTTTTTTTTTACTCTCCATTGAATCGAATGATAACAATTTGAATCGTAGCTTAGTGTTTTTCTTTCACTTCGATTGATTCGAGAACAATTTCGTTATTTTTTTTTTTTTTTTTTTTTGCAGATACTATCAAATCATAGTCGATCTTGTCGTGATGTTTTTTTTCGCTTTCGTTTGAAACATCTCTTTGAATGAACAAACGAATCGAGTCCGTTTGTCTTGTTTGAGTTCCGGAACAATCATTGAATCTTTCTTGATCTCGATTCATTTAGAAGTTGATTTTATTTGAAAAAAAAAAAACAGAAATCATCGATTTTTCCGGTATTTATTGTAAAGCACTCTGATGCGAGGAAAATTATCGAGATATTATCAGTTAGACAATTTCAAACAATTCAATCGTAATATCTTTGTCGATGCGATTGTGGATCAGTTTTCAATCTTCAACATCCTTAACAACCGGAATCATTTCGATTTGTTCTCGATTTCGATTCTCGTCACACTTTCGATCATTGTGATCAATTTACAATCTCTCTCTCTCTCTCTCTCTCTCTCTCTTCCTTTGATCGAATCAAAAACGAATTTCCGCAATTAAATTCAATAATTGTTGCGATTGAATTCAATCAAGGTTGATGGCTAGTATCCTCAGACCTTATTGGGTTTCAAAATCAATTTGAAAATCGAATTTGTTCCACTTTCTTTTAGTTGTTCCACACCACCATCACCATCATCATCATCATCAGTGAAGATGTTTGTGATGACCACAAACATCATCGAATTGAGATGAAATTGTTTCTTTCGCTCTCGCTCTCACCTTTGCAGATCATTACGATCGATCGAAATTGATTGATAGATTTTCTTCCCGTTTCTTCGATCTTCTCTTCAAGAGATCAAAGACATTCCATCTATGTCAATCTTGACAATCATCAACGATTGATTGTTTTTCATCAAATTTGATCATCATTTTGAAATAATGATGGTGATGATGATGATGATGATGATGATGATTAGGAGAAAAAATCGTTTCTTCGTCCGCCAAATTGTTTCGTTTTTGTTTGTTCGTCTATTCTTCTATTCCATATTGTTTCATTCTAGAATGTCTTTTTTTTTCTTTGCTAAGCAAATCCTTTGCTCTTAATCATCTTCGGACCAATCATCGAATCGAAAAGATTAAAATGAAATCGATGGCTTTACTATGTCAATCTGAAGTCTGTTTGCTTGTCTGTCTCTGCTTTGCTTACGAAGACAATTACAATCCGATTCACAATCTTAGCTGAAGTCTACCTGTTTGATTACCTAGACAGTAATTAACGAATCTGATTTTAAAGCAGCAAAAAAGTGATTTGATTTGTTTACTTTCAATTCAATGGCAAAGCAAACAATAATCAAATTTAATTCGGGATTGTTTTTCATCGAATTAATTTCATCAAGTTTTTTGTTCGAGTTCGGACCATAATTTCGTTTCGTTTCTCTTTTCTTCACTCACTCACTTGGATTCGAATCCAGCAAGACACAACGGAATCGAAACGTGATTTTTAAAAATCTTTTTTTTTTCCTATTCAACCCGTTTTTTTTCATTTCTCTTTCGATAATCAAATCAAACATCGAATTCGTAACGAAGAGAATGATGTCTGATGAGTAGGATAATTTCCATCAACTTCATCATCAGCATCGTTCAGATGAGAGCTCGTTCAGCAGGGAATATATCTCGAATCAAGTAGTTGGCGATGATATGACATAAATGGCCATCATCATCTTCTTCTTCATCATCGACAATCAACATAATTATCTTCATCAGAATGATTTGTTAAACAAAACAAAAATCTTTGTTTGTTAAAGATCATCTACATCCTAGTTCATTCTTTATTGGAGCCAGATATTCAACGTGATTCTCTTCTGGCTCCGCTTTTAAGATCCTTTCGAACAGAGAGAGAGAGAGAGAGAGAGAGAGAGAGAGAGAGAGAGAGAGAGAGAAAAGATTTCAATTTAATTTCGAACCTACGCACTAGAACACAAAAGCTATGATTCTAATTGTTGTTGTTGTTGATGTCTTTGATGATTTTGGGATTTCCATGAAATGTTTCGAAACAAAAAACTAACAAAAAAGGGCTTCCTTTTCTATTGGTATTCACATCGAATACGATATGTAGCTATGATTTTGTCTACAACGGTAATCATTGCTGATTACTATCTTGTTTCAAAACGATTATGATGGTGATGATCGAAATAATCCTTTTCTCACCAAGCAAATTCAAAACTCATCACATTCGTAGATAGAATAAGAGTCAGGTGTAGGTGTGTCTGTCTGTTCTGGCTCGTTGTTATGTAAAACCTCATGTTTTGTTACATAACAATTTTGTCTTTCGGAATTTTCCATTTTTATTTACTCGGGTCTGATCGTTTGTCATATGGATTTTTTTTTTCGCTCAAAATTCAAAATAAGCTTGATTTTGATCGATTAGTTTATGGAAATTTTTGTTTTTTTTTAGCATCAAACATTCGAACATTTTGGTTCGCTTTGAACATTTGAAGAGTGAAAAAAACATCAATCAAATGTGATCATCTTCCACAATCATCATCATAATTATTCTTTCAGAAATTATAATGATGATAAGGTAGAAAATGCTATACGATGGAAACAAATCGCTGTGTCATAGGAAGAATATAAGTGTAAAAAATGCCGGTCATCATACGGTGACCGATATTTCTGACCCTTTTCTTCTCTCAGTTTCAGTGACTAGAACCACAAAAAAAACAACAAAACAAAACAGATTTATTCTTCTATTTCGATTCTCACTAATTGTCTAATTGAAATATTTACCTTAATTTTGTTCGCTTTCTATTGTCTCTCTTTTGCTGATCTAGCTCAAACAAGATGTTCTTAGCGGAAAATTGCCCTGCACCGAAGAGATCGCTGCCTCGTTAGCAGCGTATTCATTACAATCCGAATTCGGTGATTGTGAAGAGAATGAACATGATCTCGCATTCGTTTCGGAGTTCCGTTTCATACCCGGTCAAACCGAACAGCTCGAGCAAACGATTCTAGATGAATGGCGTTCATTACGACCGACCTTACCGGAGGCAATCAATTTTAAGAAAGAATCATTAAGGGCTGCATTATCGATGGATTCAGCAACAGCCGAATCGAATTATCTCAACAAAGCTAAATGGTTAGAAATGTATGGCGTCGATATTCATACTGTTCTCGGTAAGTTTTAACGAAAGTTGATTTGATTTATCGAGTGTTATCAAATCGATCCCCATGTGTTCGTGTGTCTGTTTCGTTTCAATATCTCTCTCAATTTTTTTTTGTCCCGTTTCGGAAAGAGTTACATTCTTCATTATCTTTTTGCTCCTTTCTGAACGATTTTCGATTTATTCTCATTCATTGATTCGTTTCTTTTCACTGCACTACATCGACACAACAAAAATAAGTCCTATTGACTGATGAAAAGATTGATCACAGGAAGAAATTTTTTTTTTTTTTTTGCACCAAATCATTTCAGTTTGAAATTATTCAGTCTCTCTCTCTCTCTCTCTCTCTCTCTCTCTCTCTCTCTCTCTCTCTCTCTCTCTCTCTCTCTCTCTCTCTCTCTCTCTCTCTCTCTCTCTATGAAACTTATCGAAGAGCAAAAATCTCAACACAAAATTTCGACAAGTTACTATGAGGCCAACGATTTTGAATGAATGAAAGAATGAATGAATAGATGAATGGATGAATGATCGAAAGCATATTCATCAAAACATAAAAGGATGAACATTACTATTACCGTTATTATTATTATCATCTTCATCATCATGATAAAACATCTATTTCTTTCCGAATGTCGAAACAAATGTTAACACCAACAATGATCTTCTATTGAAGAAAGGAGTTGAAGCAACAAGTGTTCAACAAGTTGCTGCTGTGACGATGTCGTCCATCATCCTCATCTGGTATGGAATGATTTGTGATGCTGACGATGATGATGATTTCCTTGTATCTTTCAATCTAATAAGACAACGAAAGAGAGGAAAGAGGTGAAAATTTTCCATATTTGCTTCTTTTAACTTTCATTGGGACACTATCTTCAAAAAATGATCTTTGATGGGCCTTACACTCTGGTTATTGTTGAAAATTGATGATTTGTCTTCAGTTTTAACCAGAAAGAGATCTTATTGTAATTGATCTAAGAAGAGTTGAGACAATTATTTTCGATTAATTATATCTCGATGCCTAGATTTTCTATTTGGAAATGAGAGAAAATCAAAATTCGATCTCAATTCATTGCGATTGATTGAGTTTATCTCTCTACGAATTTTATATCAAAATATTTAGAGCCTACAATTATAATTTTTTTTAGGTGTGTTTTGTTTGAGAGATCAATCGAAATTCTCTGTTCATTGTTTTGTTTGTCTCTGACATCAAATTAAGCTGTGTGTTTGGACGTGATTGTTGCCATGTGCTCCAATCGAATGGATCACAAATGATTCCTATTGAATTGGATTTATTTGTTGTTTTTAAGTCCAAAACATAAACAAAAAAAACTTCGCACACAATAAACATCATCCTTCATTCAAATCTGTAATTCGAAAAACTTTGCTAAAAACAAAGATATGGAAAAATAGTCAATGTAATTTAGATTTTGTTGTGCCATAATTTTGGTTAATTGTTCTCTATCTCTCTATTTCCGTTCTACCTTGCTCAGCTAACGCAACCATATTCACCGTCAAAAGATACCGATTAGTTTAGTTCAAGTTGTCTGATTATTTTGCTTGTCGCTTCAAATCTTCGATCTTAGCTTTAATTCCAAAATTTTCATCGCATCATCGCGCAACAACAATTCTCAAAAGATATTTCCATTCTTTGGACATTTTTCATCCTATGATTCGTTTGAATATGCGAGATATTGTCGAATAATCCATCTTTTTTTTTTGCAATGCCACTAACCTTTCGAACGTTCAAGAGGTTATTAGAATTCTTATTCTTTAAGAATATTCAAAAAAATCGAGTCGAGTCGAGTCGAGAATCGAGTGTTGCGATCGAAAAGAAGATTGCATCGATTGTTTGTAATTTGATCGATTTCAATGATCAAAGATCAACGCCATCAAGAATATGTGTTTCTGTGTCTGTCTAGTTATCTCTGCCAGAATAGAAGGTTAATAGATTCTCGAGAGGATTTCGAGATAACTCTCGATCTCATTGAGAATTTTTTTCTCTTAGAATCGCATCAAACGTGGTCTGGTTTGTTCAAGAGAGAGAGAGAGAGAGAGAGAGAGAGAGAGATCAGACTAGAATATTGAATGGATCTCACCACAAGGCTCGAATCAAAACGAAAAAAAAAACAAAGCCAACACGGAGAGATGGATAGACAGTAGGGGGAAAAATTTCGACCATTTCGATAATTTTTGTGATTTAATTGCTAGGTTACTACTATCTTGGTGTTGGAGGATGCTAATTTTTTTTCTTGAATTTCGTTTTGATATCTCGAAAAAGGATTGATTATGGTCGAACGATCTATGTTCGAATTTTAAGATTCGATTCGGTTCATAGGTTTGTGTGTGTGTGTGTTTAAGTTAAGATCAAATGGCCTATTATTATCTTTATCATTTTTTTTTTTTTTTTTTTTGTTTTTGTTTTGTTCTTCTCGCTGATTCTCTTCTATTTCTGCATCGAAGATGGTATGAAAATGTTCATCTACGAAACTGTTATTAACACAATTAAGATCTGTTACCTCTTTCAAATATCTTACCTGTTCAGATGCAGTCTCTCTCTCTCTCTCTCTTTCTTAGTTGCCAATTCAATCTTCGATTACCTTTTCTATCTCTAGATAAACCTCAAAAAAAAAATTTTCTTTATCCACCTTAGCTGTGTGATATGTTCTTATGCCCTCTTTGTTTCTGATTGTTGATGCTATCAATGTGTGATATCTTTCCTAGACGATATATTCACGGAGAGATAAGAATGAAACGAATTAGGTAAAAAATTATTGAGGTTCAGAGAGCAAGAGAGAGAGAGAGAGTGAGTTAGTAAGATATACTCACCATCGTCATCGACCTCGTCTTGATGGCCACAATCTTCGTAGCAAGTCTAATTGTTTTGTTCATAATTTTTCGTAGCGAAAGAAAAATTGATGCTGTTTTTTTCATTGTTACTATATCGTATAGCTTAATCGTTGTTGCTGATGAGGGTCGGTAGGTCAATTTTGTGATCGTTGGAGATAAAATTATAAAAGAATCTATTTGGAACTTTATCCTCTCTCTCTCTTTAACCGTTTATTTATCGCCTACCTTGTAGCCTTTTGTTTATTTGCTGTTCTTTAATTCATTTAATATTGTTTTTTGTCTATTTGATCAAAAAACATCGTTGATTGTGAATGCCAAGACCGTTTTAGCTTTCCTATGTTTTGATAAAAGATTAGAAACAAACAATCGTTACGTTTCCTAGCATTGAGAAAATGTCGACATTCGATGTTGCTAGATTAGCTAAAAAATCCCAAAAAAAGATCAGATTCTGAAATCGATACAGTTAATGATAGCCTTGATGACCTTATCCTAATTATAAGACATCAAAGTGTTTGATTACAAGAGAGAGAGAGAGAGAGAGAGAGAGGGATTTCTATTGTTTGTATTATAATAGATCAGTGTAAGAGAGAGAGAGAGATAGAAAGATCAAAGAAGACGAAGACGATGATCGACTAGAATCAAAAACGAAATCAAATCACACCTTATTGATTGAGTAAAATCTCAAACTAAAAATATACACCTCTCTCTCTCTCTCTCTCTCTCTCTCTCTCTATTGCTGTCTTATGCATCTCTAATCAATCGTAATTCGTATTGAGAGTAACGAAAATTGATAGGCGATTCGAAATCGAGAACAATTTTTTTTTCATTTTGTGAAAGTTTTGTTTTTGTTTCTGAATGAACAAAAACCTCATTCAAATTTCTGATTGATACGGTTACGGTTGTAACGGTTCAAACACAGAGAGAGAGAGAGAGAGAGAGAGAGAGAGAGCAACAGAGTAAAGTTTCGATTAGTTTCATCATTCCGTTCTTCGAATTGACCACAAGCATTGAATGAATGAGTGTGATTATTATTATTATTATTATTATTATAAAATCTTTTCAATCCTTTTCTTTTCTTTTGTATCCATTTTTGAACACACACACACACACACACTTGCAATCACAGCAGAGAGAATCATCATTCATCATTCGCCAATGAAATAATCAAAAATTGAAATATATAAAAAAGAAAAAGAAAAATTACTAAACCCTTTTCGTATCCATATTTTGTTCTAATATCTTTCACTCTGCTTCTTCTCTCTCTCTCTCTTAATTGTTTTCTAGGCAAAGATGGCAATGAATATAGTCTTGGTTTAACACCGACCGGCATCTTAGTGTTCGAAGGTAAAACCAAAATCGGCTTGTTTTTTTGGCCTAAAATCAAAAAACTTGATCTACGAGGAAAGAAATTGATTTTGGTCGTCGTCGAAGATGATGATGATGGACATGATGAAGAGCACACCTTTGTTTTCCGTTTGGTAAGTATCGAAATAATAATCTCTTATCTCTCTCTCTCTCTCTCTTCGCTTTCCTTTATCTCTTCTTCTCTTCTTAATCTTCATCCACATTCTTACCCCTTTGGTTTCGTAAAAATAAGATGGCCTACTCTTATTTTTTTTTCTCGAAATCATCATTATTTTCGAAACAAACAAAACAAAATGTTGCATTTCTTTTTACTATTTTTTTTCTCCTCTCTCCACATTTGTTCGTTGTTTCGATCATTTTTGATTTGATGGAACGAGAGAAGGCAAATTTTCATGGCTATCATTTTTCATTTTCCAATCATTCTCCATCAATTGATTCGTCATACAAAAATCGTCTCTCTTTCACTCGCTCTTTGCTCTCTAACTCTTCGCTACCTTCGATTTTACCTCTCAACGATCCAAACTAGAGCTACGAGAAACGAAACGATTCAAATTTATGCCAAAGATGGTTGAAAATTGTGAAAAATTTTAATTTTGTATTCGCGCCCTTTCTCTCGGTTGATCTATATCATTTGTTGCGAAGAAAGAAAATAGAAAAAAACACTTCGATTCCTTTCATCCATCAACCCTTTCTTCAATGCTGAGACACAAGTGTTTTCCATATCTCAAGTTAGCTCTAGTCTAGTTTAAACGTTCAAATTTGCCTCCTTCAGAGCTTTTTGGTTCGATTCGAATCCATCAACGAAAATCTTGTTTGAATAATTTCGTTTTATTTTCGTTCTAGAAAAAAAAACACACATCGATCGAAATTCAACATTAGTTCGACACCCAGTAAATCATCGTCGTAATGATTATGAAACATTGAATTCACTAGTGAGAAGACCATAATGAAGAAGGAAGAAGGGAGAAGAAAATTTCTTTTGCTATTTCAATGTTTCTAATCAATGAAGATTTGATTCTCTCTCTCTCTCTCTCTCTCTCTCTCTCTCTCTCTCCGACTTTTTCCATCCACAGTTCTCGAGGCAAGAGAACGCTCGATGAAAAAAAATGATTCGAGATAGATTGTCAAATTCGAAAAATGAAAGATCTAGGAAACAGAGAGGGGGGGAAAGAGAAAGATCTAGATCATTAATGAGTGAACACCTTTTTTTTCGATCGAAGACAAAAGGTGAATATTTGATGAATGGATAAGAAATCGAATTCCATTTTTTTCTCGCTCTCACTCGAACAATTCGTTCGTTTGTCGGATCTCTTTTGAAATGAGCATAAAAAATGAAAAAAAAATAGCTCACAAATATTAATGATATATATCCAATAAAAAAATGATAATAATAATAATAATAATAATTAGGTTATTACAGCAACAATAAAAACAACAACAGTTTTGATAGATAACTAACTAAATATTAATAATCAAAACCGAAAGTTACATCGACATCACCGTTATTATGATTATGATTATTATTATTATTACTATTACTATTATCATCATCTAGAGGGAAGAAAAATAATGGCATTTGTTAGTGTTTAAGTTAATGATGGAACTACGATCCGTTTTGATTTTGATTTCTTTATGATTCCATCTATATCTTTCGAATCCGAAGCTCTAGTATCACAAAACTGTGTTTGATTAACAATAAATCTTCCTTTTTCTTAATGCTGAAAAGTTAAAAAAAAATTCAACTAACTCATAGATATCATAGATATAATAAGGGGGAAAGGAAGTCCAAAAAGAAAGATTGCTTCCTTTTGTTGATCCTTCAAGAAAATCAGTTCGATCCAAATTTTGAAAAAAAAAGATCCACGAATAATAGCAGATACGAAATTCAAGTTTGTAAGAAGGTAACAAAAATTTTCTTGATTAAAACGCAATGAATCAATAAAATGTAACGATGGAATCAAGAAGAGAGAGACTTACATGAACCAAACGGTTATTATTAAATTTTTTGATGTTCATGGTTGGATAATTTGAAGATTTTAGAAAAGAAAAGTAAATTCCTCATTTCAACAATTGCTCATCTCTTCATTGATTCGAAATCTTTTTTGATTGTTCGTAGTCGTTAGTTGTTCGTAATTCGCATCCATCACTTCCTGTTCATCAAATTTTTTTTTTGATGAACAATTTTTTTAGTTTTCTTTTTTCCTCTAAATTTTCAACAAAAATGCAGAGCAGTTATTTGCCATCATCTCGAGATACTAATCATCATCATCATAATCATCATCAGCATCAAAAACCGAGAGTTTATTTGAAGAGAAAAAAAGATAGGAAAATTTCGTTCGAAATAATCGTTCAATTCATTCATTGTTGTTGCAGATTCAAAAGCAAATCTTTCGCTTTGTATTCTCTTCTCTGTTCAGCTTTTCATATCGAAGTTATCATTATCATTGCAATCGATTTTCAATACCATCGCGATTCAATCTCAATCCTTAGCAAGAATAGGTGAATTGAAACCAAACCGGAAGTTAACCATGAAATCTAGAGCGATTTTAATCGTCGTAAAAATAAATGAATAAATAAATCCAAACAATAAATCATCATTGTTGTTCTCAGTGAATACACGAAACATCTTCATCTTCATCATTGTTCTAAGAGGGAGGCGAAAAAAAAATTCAAAAAAACTCAAATTTCGTAATTATCTCCATCCACCATATCCTTCTGTCCTTTCCAGCTCTTAATTTTTTAGATTTCGATCATCGAAGAATCTCATCATAAATCCCATTCTTATTGGATCGAAATGAAAACAAAAAGATTTTATATCGAAGCTGGGAAGCCATTTCAGCCGATACAGAGAATAATGTCTGGATAATTTTAAGCTTTGTGAAAATTTGCCCTCAAATCCAATCTTGGAGTCTTTATTATTATTATTATTATTATTTACGTTGATTTCAATTCCATCTTCATCGTTTCCCATCCTAGATCGTCTTTCTCTTTCAATCAAATTTTGTTTCTAACAAAAAAAATCATAAATCCGTATCTTTTTGTTTTTTTTAGTCCTTGCTAGATGATAATTTTGCCATCATTTTTATCTCTGAAATTTCTGAAAGTCTGACAACAGATTCTGTTGGTCAGTTCGGTTCTCTTCTCCATCTCTTCTTTATTTTTCTTTTCTTTCCAGCTTAATTGTCAATTGTTTTCGAAATGATCTCATTCTAATTTTTGTTGTTTCTATCTCTCTCTCTCTCTCTCTCTCTTAATTTTTAATAGCATACATCGAAAACATCGAAGCATCTATGGAAATGTGCCATCGAGCATCATGCTTTTTTCCGATTAAAATCGCAACCTCAATTCGAGCGTGGTAAAAATCGGCAAAGTTTCGTACGGATGGGTTCCAGGTTTCGTTATTCAGGTCGAACACAATTCCAAGCGATCATACAGCAACAGAAGACCGCACAGCAAGAAAGTAAAAGAAATTTCGAGCGTAGACCATCGCAAAGGTTTAGCCGTAGATCAATTAAATCGAATCATGGTGGGATCGCTGCAGCCACAGCAGCTGCTATGCCATCTTCGAATTCTAATCAAAATAATTGCAACGATTCGATCTCATCGAATCAAAATCAATCGAATAATTCGAAAATCAGTCCATCGTTAATCACCAAATCATCATCATCATCATTAACGAAATCGAATAAATTGTTGGACAGCGGTGATACCACAACGAATCTCGACCGAGATCAAGAGAGAAAGCTGCAATCATTGAATTCGCCACAATCAACAACGATCGCGGATGCTGGTGAACGTTTGGATAGTTTGATTAAATCACTCTCCAAAGCTGATTCCGTTGCTAATCGTAATTCAACTGAGCTAGGTGAAGATTGTAAAAAACAAAAGATTAAAACCGATTCGAATGTGAAAGATTTGAAAAATGTTACCCTTTATTGTCACAATGAAGAAAATGATGGTGATGTAGAGGATGCTAACGACGACGATGAAGAAGGCGATGATGATGATGATGATGTCAAGAAAATGAAACAACTGAATCCTTTCGGTGGTAACGAACAAGAGAGCAATGATGATCAACGTAATGAGAGACGGAACTCTAAAGGTTCTTTGAAAAATTTTACATCTCAGAATAAGAATATGATCAAGATGATCAATAATCATAGCAATAACAAAATGAAACAAAAAATGACCAATATGGATGCGATGAATAATAATTTATTTAAACAAAATAGTAATAATAACAGTAAGGGTAATGAGAATCTAATCAAACATGATCGGTCATCATCGGCACCGACCACAACGCTACCACCGGGCAAGAATCCTTCATCAAATTGTAACAAATCGAAATGTAATATTTTAAAAGCTAAAGAGCTTTCGATGCAACAGAAACAGCGAACGAAATTCGATGCAGATATCTGTGAGACTTGTAACAGTACCGATGATGACCATCATCGAAGCTCAACGATCATTAAGAAAGATAAACATTTAAATAATGGCCGTATCGATAGCAGCGATACCAATAATCATTTTGTTAGAAAATTTCAAGAGACCAAACTAGATGATTCGTTTGACTCGATCGAAGAGAATGATCACGATCATCATCATCATCATCATCATCATCATCATCTCGATGATGGCGAACGATCAAGCTCGAAGACGGAAACCTCGATCAATGATGATGATGACGATGATACACCGTTGATTACTAAACCAGATCTTAATAATATCACAATCATACCGGTATTGAGCGGTGCTGATCATGTTTCACCATCATCATGGCCGATTAAAAATAATAATCAAATTAGCAATGATCTTAACGTTGATAGGCTCTCTTCCAAAAGAGTTTTAAACAATACAAATACGGTGAATAATTTAATCAATAGCCACAAAGATAATCATAATAATCATCATCATCATCAACATAAACAAACTAATCAAAAAGATCAACAAAATTCTCGTTACAACTGTGATCAAGTGATCCATAAAGGAACCAAGTCATTGGATGGAAGCGTTATGGCTTCGACTGTCAATAGCAATCTTGGCGTCAATAATCTCAAAAATAGCAATAGCTTCAATAGCACCAATACTAATAATTCTGTTTCGAAAAATTCTGGTCATCACCGATTCTATGCCAAATATCCGAACGGAAGCAGTGGACTTAGTAGCGGAAGTACGAGCAGCAGCCAAAGTAATCTTCAACCATCGGATGATTCGTGCAGAGAATCGTTATCTCCATCACCGATATTGGTGGAAACATCGTTCGCTTGTGCCAATCCGATCACTAGATCTGTTTCGGTTCTTAATGGATCTAGTGGGGGCTCTAATTCAAATAGCACAATTGGCAACAATAACAGTGAAGGTATCACAAAATCGACACCTCCTTATGTAATCATTAATCAATCAAGTTGTGATTCAATGAAACGTAGCACTTCGATGAGTCAAACTCGAAGAACCGTGATGACCACTGAATTGTAAAACTTTCGGATCTAATCTACAACCCCCAAAGGGTTCAAAGAGACGCGATCAAACAATCAAAATGATAGATTGATTCAATCAAGATCTATTTGATTTATTTGTAATCTAGAAAAAAACTATTATCCATTGTAATTATTACTACTATTATTGCTAATATTATTGTTCCATCATTATGAATCTTGTTTTGAGTTCATATTAGCTCAAAAATCTTTCATCGAAACATCTCTGATCGTTGTCGCTTTTTAGAAAACTATTACACTTTTTAGTCTGATCAAAAGTTGAAAACTAACCAATGAAAGCAATGATAAATACAGATCAGATCTTTTCAAGGCTACATAAAAAAGAAATCGGTTTGAAAAGAGAATCAAGATCCAATCAATATTATCTTCACCAGAAGTAGCGACAGCAGCAGCAATGAATTATTATCTTCAAGTCCTTCAATCGTATTTATTGAATTAATTTCCCCCTAACCTCACACCTCACTTACCTTGTTCTCATATTGACAAAAAAAAGAGAATTATGTAATGGTTAAGTAAATAGAAATCAATTTAATTATGAAGAAAACAATTGAATTTAAACAAAGAGAAAAATATAATAAAATTTGAAATTAAAAATGAATAATCTTGGATTTCCTCTTTGGTTGCGAGATTAAATTTCCGAATGAAAAGAGGGACAAAATTTTTAAAAATGTTTTCCTATTTAAACCTAAGCATTACATCGTTAGAGTCTAAATCAACAGCACTTGGTGTTTGTTTATGTTTATGGCATTTGAATTTTTGGATGTTTTTCTTCTCTTTCAAGATAGATCGCCCAGAATTCAAGGTAAAATATAACTCTCTCTCTCTCTCTCTAATTGTTGTTGTTATTTTTTTTTTTTTTTGTTTTTTCTTCAATACTTCGTTGCCTTGTTAGAAGAAATTGATAGTTTTTGTTTGATTTTTTTTTCAATCCGTCATTTGATCGTTTGAAGATTTGAGGGCCAAAAATTCAATCAAATCGATTAGATTTCTAAATGTTTTCAGTGTGAAATATTTTTAAACTATAACAATGGATCCAAACATCAAAAAACTATTGGAAGATAATTTTGATTCGCCTGAAGGTGATGACGATGATGATATTGATGAGGATGGACTCGAAGATGAGCTTGAAAATATTCTCGAAGGAAAAGCTAAACCAGCCAAAAAATTACAATCGAAGTCATCTGGTAAATCGAATGTCACCAATGGCAAAATTCCTCCCGGCCATGGTGAAGATTATGGCGAAGGTATGTTATCGGTTATTATTAGAAAAAAATTATCTAGTCTAAAAAATCATTTTTCTTTTCAGGATCTGCTGCGTTCGATTTGAATAACATACACAATCTTATGAAAAATCTTGATGCTGATGAAGGTGATGATGATGATGAAGAAGTCGATGAGAATGATCCAGAATTACTGTCAGAACTAAGTAGTGTGCTGAAAAATCCAATTTCTCCCTCGAAAAAACCAATTCCGCCTGCGAAAATTCAAGAGATTCCGACTCGAGCATCGGAGGTTGAAAATGATGATGCTGAAATTGATGAAGGACCATCTGAAAAAGAATTAAACATTCAGAAAATTAAAAATTTACAGATCGAATATAAACGGGCTGCATTGAAAGCCAAAACAAATAACGATAAGAACGCTGCATTAACTTATCTGAAAGTTTCAAAAGTATCTTATTTTTTATCTATCGAATTGATATGAAATTGATTGATTGTCCTTAAAGCAATTAGATTCAATGTTGAACGCATTGGATTCGGGTGAAGATGTGGATATGAAACAATTGCCCCCGAAACCGGAACAATTGCAAATCGCTCCTCCGATGCCAGAGGCTCCGGAAGGCGAAATTGATCCGTCACTCGCGCTGAATCAAGATGATGCCAAGAAGCTTTTCAATGCTCCCACATCAGCCAGCTCGGTTCTCGAAGCCTTGGAACAACGATTGAAGAAATTTCAATCTACCAAAGAACAAGCTGAAAGCGAGAATAATGCTAACAAAGCTCGACGACTAGGAAGAATCATAACTCAGATGCAAAAAGCTATCAAAGATCATAAAGCAGGCAAACCGGTGAATTTTGATGAGTTGCCTTGTCCTCCGGGATTTCCACCAATTCCAGTCGAAAACAAAGTGTCTGCTCCGAATCCTGCACCAGTGGTTCCTAAAAGACCTGCACCAGTTCTTCCATTGAAAAAAGCGGAACCTCAAACATCAGATGAGCCTGCTTCAGATCAAATACCTGATGAAAATGACCCATCTCTTGCATTGAATCAAGATGATGCGAAAAAATTGTTCAACGCTCCAGAATCAGCTGGTTCGATTCTTGAAGCGCTTGAACAACGTCTTGCCAAATTTAAATCTACAAAAGAACAAGCGGTTGCAAGTAACAATGCCAATAAAGCTAGACGGTTAGGAAGAATTGTAACACAAATGGAAAAAGCGATAAAAGATCACAAAGCTGGCAAACCAGTTGATTTTGATGAACTGCCTTGTCCACCTGGTTAGTATCACTACAATTTTCAATCTACTAAGACTAAGTATTTTTAAATCACTTCCTTCAGGATTTCCTCCGATACCAGTGGAAAACAAGGGACCTGTGACGGCATCTAAACAAAAATCAGCTGCTCCTAGCCAGCCTAAACCTTCACAAGGAGCAGCTCGACCGCCATTAAAGAAGCAGATGTCAACAACAGTGACAAAACAATTGAATTATCTTCTGCAGAGACAGAAACTTTTCCGCGAAGCAGCGATGGATGCAAAAAAACGAGGTGAAATTGAACAAGCCAAAGAGTATCTACGATCTGCGAAAGGATTCGATGCACTGATAGAAGCTACAAAGAGTGGTCTTCCTATCGATGCAACATCGATCCCAACTCCACCGCAATTAAGCGAAGATTTTCTTGTGGTCAGTCAGGACGAAAACGCTGATGAAGGTGATGAAGATGATCGCAAATTATCGTTGACGAATTCATCTCTATTCGATGTAGAACGTGAAGAACTTTTCACAAATGTCGCTCAAGAGCTTAAAAAGCAAATCGAGGTTAATGACTAATCTTCTATTTTGAATCTAATATATTTTTTAAATTTCTTCTTCTAACTCCTATGTCTTGATATTTAGATGTGTATTCGAAATCGCGAATATTTTCTCAAAATGGGTGATATACCAACATCGAGCAAGTTTGAAAAATACGCCAGTGAAAGTAAGCAAGATCTTCATATGTTGTTGATCAGAAAGAAAAATGGTGATGCGATTCCATCGTATCGTGTTGAAACTAGAACGTTCTCGATTGTTGTCGCCAATCTTGATGTTCCATTAAACGAACTACATGTCGAGGTGATCCGAGCTTTCGATTTTTCAGGGACCCCAGAAATCGATACCTATGTTCGAGCTGATTTTCCTTTCCCATCGGTTAGTGAAGTTATACTTTCGATCTAATTTTTGATTGTATTTTTTGTTTTCGGAAATATCAATCCATGATGATGATTAGGAAAGTCCACAGTGGAAAAAAACAAAAACCTTCTATGATAGTCTCACTCCAGGTAAGGAAAAAAGCTTTTCGATCTCGATTTTCAATAATAAATTGATTTATTTGAATCTTATTCTCTAATGCTAGAATACAATGACACATTGTTTTTTCAAATTGATCGAAAATCGCGATCGTTGCCTAGAATCTTAAAACGACATCCACTTAAATTATCTGTCTATGCAAAAGGGTGTGTTCTTGGAAAAACTTGTTCTTGTTGCAACTGGTTTGATAAATTTAATTGTAGCGGCTTTCTTCGAAGCGACAATCTAATCGGAACGATTCTGATCAAGTTGAGCGATTTGGAAACAAAATGTACCATACATGAATGTTCCTCTTGGACCCAAGGACGTAAAGTGATCAATGGAAAGCTCGAGGTGAAAGTGAAAATACGTGAACCTTTGCTAGCGAAACAAGTGGAAGAGATTAAAGAGAAATGGATTGTTTTCTCATGAAAAAAAAGCCTAACAATCCGTTTCTTACCAATTCAAATCTTGCTCTATTTGATTGCGGTTTTCTATTTTGTTCTCTTCGTTGCTTCTTATCGGCATGTTTGTTATGTTCTATGTACGCTGGGCTTCTTCTTATTTGCTTGGAATCTCTCTCTCTCTCCCTCTCTCTCTCAGTTTTTTTTCTCGCCTCTCTTTTCCCCATGAACTAGTGATAAATTATTATAAGTTTGCATAACATTTATTTGACTTTTTTTTTTTTTTTGAGTTTTGGATTTCTTTTCGTTGTACGAATCATTTAACTGCTTTAATTTGTGATTTCGATCATTGAGATGATTGACTAACAATAAAAAAGGAGCAATATATTTTCAAAGCATTTTGGATTAATTAATTTCAGACTTTGAACTATTGTGATCTTTCAACTATTCAACAAAGATTTTCTAGTATAGAATAAGCTAGAATTAGCCAGAAAGATCGAATAGAATCCTAAGTCTAGACTCTAGGGATCTCAATTCAAATTGACCAAGACGAAGAGAAACATTATTTTTGGCAAACACATCAAAATGGATCTAGAAAAATACAATTTTTTAATAATTAAAATAATTAATAATAATATTCATCATCATTCATAATGAAAATTTTCGAGATGAAGACGCTGTGAATTTATCGATTTCAAAGAAGGAGAAAAAAAAATAACACTCTATTTGTGGTGGTTGTGTGTTTCCGATTTCAACAAAAAAGAAAAAAAAATATATAGATGTGTTTCCGATTGCGCTTTCTTTTTCCCCCCCGACCCGGAAAAATCTTAACTAAGGTCAAAGAATTTTGAATTTGTTTCGGTAGTTTTTCAAATTTTTTCACGAAAAAAAAAATGAAATATCATATAGGAATTTCTCATCCGATGACGTCTCTATTGTATTCCGTTTTCAGTCATAATTCTCAACACAAGATTGTCGTTGCTTTTTTCACAATTTTTGTCTTGAAACAGTTTCTAAATAGAGATTTTCGATTCGATTGTAGCGGATAATAAGGATGAGAGGATGAGATGTTAAAGTCAATGCGATTTGATAATTTGATTTGTAATAGAAATTTTGTAGTCTGATGATTTTATTTGTTTTTGTGTTTAACAAATAATGATGTTTGTTTATAATAAAGATCCAAATTAAAATAATTTTTTCTTTTTTTTCTAAAGTTAAGATTATCACATTCTTTTTTTAAAATTTTTTCTTAGTTTTAGATTTAGATTTCTGGCTTCGATTTTCATTCTTATTTTTTTCTTTGTACAAGTCTTTTTTGAGATTTTTCATCTTTGATTTAAAAGATTTACACGAAGCTGTTGACGCGTCTTCGAAACAATCGATGAAAATGGATAAATTTGAGAGATAAAAATAATGATGTTTGAGATTCATTTCAAATGAGGAAAGAACGAAAAAGGTCCTAAGGCGATGATTCGATAATTTTTTTCAAGATGCTATGAGATTCCATAAAGAGATTCGTATTGTCGAGAAAATTTGAGCGACGATCGTCCGGGAAAAGAAAATTTACACTTGAAATAATATAGAGACTTTTTTCGACTCTATGGCTTTGCCTCATGAATCTTGAATGTCCCAGATTTCGGCCAAGAATGGTGGAAGCTTTTTGTTCTGCACTTTCAAAGAGACACACATCTCTGAATTGATATTGCCAAGAGTTCGAAGTTCAGTCAAAATTCCTAACAATTTAGCAAAATGGCATTTGTTTGGTGGTCTTCGATTCTCTACATAGATTCTCAACGTTTCAATATATTTCTCTTGAATCTCTTCAACTTTATGCGGCTCCAAAAGATGTGGACGATCTAGAGTGGAAAAATTACAATCCATCAATCGAAACTTAGAAAAAAAAATTGACCAAAACTTACCACTAAAAATGACGATTGCAGTCAGCAATGCGTACTCGGCATTATCGACTTTTAACATATGCATACGACGACAGAAATTAAACAATGTATCCGCTACGTATGAGATGCATGCACTGCTATAATTTTGTCTCGTATATGGTTGATTGTTTGCATAGACAATCGAATCGGTTTTGATATCGTATTTTCTCGAACATCTCAACATCATCACTTCGCTGGAACAAGCCTATTTATTGAAAAATTGTATAAGATTCACCTGAATTGAATATCTTCTTTTCAGTCCAAACTAACCTTTAAAAGTGTTATCTGATCATCACGGAAAAGAGTATCGAAATATGGAACTCTTTTGGAGAATTCTACAATCAGCTGCACAGTTAAAATTGTCATCTCGGTTACATGTTGGAACCTTTTTTGATTATCATCTTCATTGTCACCTAATGGAAAAGGCTATTATGAAGATGGGGAAAGAAATTAGATAGCTTCAATAATAAAGTCTCAAACAAAATCATCAACGATCATACCGCTATCTTTTTAATATCCTCTTCGGAAGGTGATTCATATTCATCTTGCCAATAGACTAGCTTTTTGATAATATCATCTTGTTCGTTCGTTAATTTCCGTCCAAAATCTAGATCAATAGAGATGATACCACCGCCACCATTTGAAAGATTGGAACCATTCCAATTGATACTATTTGTATCAGTTAGATTGCCACAATTGTTCGACATCAATGGTGTCATAGGTTTACTATCTTCGATCATCAATTGTGGTTGATTGGGTGAAAGACCATCCTTGGTCGTAGAATTCGGTCTGTCTTTATCTTTGATTGCTCTTTTTGCTTCCCGTTTAATGGCGCATTGGTATTCCGGAACGACACATTCGGGCCTCATACCAACCGAAAGACATTTTTTCAGCCTACATTCTTGACATTTTCTCCTCATATACATATCGATCTCACAATTGTTTCCATATTTGCACTGATAGACAGCATTTTTAGTGATGCTTCGCCGAAAAAAGCCTAAATAGAAGAATTTGAATAGAACAATATCAAAATTAAGTTCAACAGATTTGATCAGATTAATCATTTTTATCAATTACCTTTACAGCCTTCACATGTAAGAGCATTGTAATGATAGCCAGAGGCACGATCACCACAAACTAAACAAAGCTCTTCTTGCTGTCTTGGAGCTGGTCCTTTCTTTTTTCTTGGATCATTGCTTCCCAAACTATCGACACTTGTATAGCCATTGACACTGTTCGATGGACTCATTTCTTCTTTGCCTAGATTCCGTAGAGCAAACAGAGAGAAAAACAAAATCAATATGAAATTCTAAGTGACCAAGAAAATTTTGACAAAAAAAAAATCGTTCAAACTTCTTTTTGTCCTACATCATCTCTTTTTTCACACTTCTTTGTTAGTTATGCTATCGTTTGATATCAATTTGAAGAATAGATTCTCGATGGATTCAAATGAATATCTTATAAATTTTTTTTTTCTTTAAAGTTTAATTGAATGAATTAATTCGATAATCTATAACAAATTTTTCCAATTCATTCTTTATCATATAAACTTCTTGAAATATCGCGATGGAAATAAAAAGAAGTGTCAAAACAGTTAGAATCTGAATTTCAATATTCTATATTTAGACACCTATCATAACAATTCTTGGCGCATTTTTTCTCGGTCCCATCATCATTCGCTTCTCCTAACGCTAAACACTTTCTCGCTCTTTTCTCACAATCGACACCGATT